>OU342734.1:462503961-463021822 GCA_910589765.1 Avena atlantica | reverse complement strand
AGTTTCCAACTCTAGATATCGCCATTTGAAGTTTGCCCTCTTATTTGGGTCCAGACCGGAGTCTCCGGTCTGTGTGGACCAGAGTCTCCGGTGTGGACCAGAGTTTCCGCAGGAGTCCCCGGAGGGGGATCCAGAAATTCAGCCCGGGACAGTCTGATAGGTGGTCCGGAGGCTTGTCCGGAGGTTGGGCCGGAATCTCCGGTGTAGACTAGAGTCTCCGATCTGACTTTTCCCCAACGGCCAGAAAACAGTCAGAAATCTGTGGGCCTATAAAAAGGGCCCTTCTTCCCTAATGCAACTGCTCGAGTTTAACAGGCTTTCTCCTCCATTCTTGACCCTCTTGAGCTTTCCCCCCTTCAATCTCTCCCTTGATTCTTGCATATACTTTAGGGATTTGAAAGTGGAGATCTAGATCTACAATCCCACCAATCCATCTCTCCTCTAAGTGAGGGGACATCTTGGGATCTAGATCTTGGAGTCTTTTGTGGATTTCCTCCATTGTTCTTCCTCTCTTATTGCCCCACAAGCTTTTGTAGCTTTGGTGGAATTTGGGAGAGAAGGATTTGAGCACTACTTGTGTTCTTGCCATTGTATTTGGTGGAATTTGGGAGAGAAGGATTAAGCAAGGATGAACTGGTTGCCTTGCCGCTGCTCATATTGTTCAATCACCTTCATTAAGTAAGAGAAAACAGTTAAGCACAAAGACATAATGAAATGTGTACACAAAGAATAAAGGCATAATGCAATTAAGAAAACAGTTAAGCACAAAGACAAAAAAATGCATTAAAAATAAATACTCACTATCATTTTCATTTTCATTCTCATTCTCATTCTCATTCTCATTCTCATTCTCACTATCACTATCTTTTGAGTAGAAATCTGGATTCTCATCGAAGGGTGTAGGCTCATCATCGTTGTCATTCTCGGTATGGAGCTTATCGAGCATACTTATGTCATGTAGATTCACACACTGACTCACCCCGAGTTTCTACATCGTTCCCAAGGTCCTCAAGATCAACCGGTTCTAAATCAAAGTGTCCGAAGTCCTCTTGCTCTTGATAGAAAATTCCCTCGTACGTTACAGGGTTAATGTTGTTGTAATCGTCCTCGGAGGTGAAAGAACATGTGTGCCCCCATGTGTTGTTTTGGTAATTAATGACAATGTTTTATGGACTTATGTTTGCATTGAGTTTTACTTGTAGGATTTGTCCATAGACAATGCTTGAACCATATGGTGGCTTCAAGGTTGGAATAAGAATAAAGTGAAGAAGATTAAGTGTTGATCAAGGTTTCTTAAGATGATCTCAAGTGTATCATGCCATCCTTATGGTGATCATGGATATGTGATGATATGCCTAAAAGAGAGGCTCTTCCATAGTGGAGTATGGGGGAGCATCTTCACCAAGATAGTGCAATCAAGAAAGGTGCTCCATCCTAAGGTGTGGAATATACAAGGCAAAGGTTTGATTTTGATAGGTTTCTTTCTAACTGGTCTCGTGGTGTTAGTTGGAGAGACCGGTTTATAGGATAGATAACCGTACTATCAAGAGGGGCTCTCAAGTGAGTAACTTGATCATATCCCTCGGTGAGATCTCAAAGCTTTGCATACTTGGCATCATATTTCTTGGTTCTTGTTTGGTTCTTATCCATGAGAGGATTTAGATATTGTGTCAATATCTATGACAAGCTTAAGTCCATTGAAAACGGATTTCTTATGCATTCTCTATTGTGTTTTCGATATTGGAGGTTTTACCGGTTTTCTTTTATAGATAGGTTAACCTTTCATCATTTGGTTATATCCTCCATTGCTGTACTATGATGGTTCCTGCATGATCTTGTAGATATCGTTACTATCTTCGAAACGAGCCCAAGATCATCAAAATCGGAGTCCGAATGAAAAAGTTATGATGGTTTCAGTTTTGTGTTCCTGCCAGTTTTCAGGGGGCCGGATTATCCGGCCATGGGGGCGGATTATCCGCCCCAAAAATCCGCCCCTATACTGAGGGTCGCGCCGCGAAGTCCTTAGCCATTTATGGTCCGGAGAACCCGGAATATCCGGGGGAGGGGCGGATTATCCGGCCTGGAAGGTCCCAAACGGTCATATTTCGTTGGGGAGGGGTATAATTAGACCCCTTCTTCCTCCTTAGGCCTGTGACTTGCATTCTCTCTCTCCTCCATTGTTTTGACCTTCAAGAGCTTGCAAATACTCTCAATCCTTTCCATTTTCTTGAATCTTTTTGGGGGATTTGAAAGGGGAGATCTAGATCTACAACTCCACCAATCCATCTCTCCTCTATGTGAGGGGAACATATTGGGATCTAGATCTTGGGGTTTCTTTTGTGGATTTCCTCGTGTGTTCTTCCTCTCTTATTCTCTCCCACTAGCTTTTGTAGCTTTTGTGGAATTTGGGAGAGAAGGACTTGAGCACTTCCTGTGTTCTTGCCATTGCATTTGGTGCATCGGTTTGAGTTCTCCTCGGAGGATTTGGTGAGTGAAAGTTGAGAAGCTTTTTACTCTTGGGTTCTTGGAACCCTAGACGGTTTGTTGGTGTTGCAGGTTGTGGTCTTGGTGGCGTTTGTTGGGAGCCTCCAATTAAGTTGTGGAGAAGTGTCCCAACCTTGTGAGAGGTTCCGGTTTGCCACCGACAAGTGCACCGATAGTGGAAGTGTGGATTGATCCCGTTGGGGTGAGATTCACCGGAGAATAAGGGAGGCCTTTTGTGGCGTAGGTGGTTAGATACCACCCCCACTCCAAACGAGACATACTCCATGTTGGGAGGAACTCGGTAAAATATCGTCGTCCCCGCGTGCCTCGGTTATCTTTATACCCAAGCTCTTACTTATGCACTTTACTTTGTGATAGCCTTCGTGCTTGAAGTATATATCTTGCTATCACATAGTTGTTTGTCTTGCTTAGCATAAGTTGTTGGTGCATATAGGTGAACCCTAGATTGTTCTAGGTTTTGTGCTTAACAAAGTAAACTCTAGTTTAATTTCGTCTTTGTTGAGCCACTCTCGAAAAAGTTTTTATATCGCCTATTCACCCCCCCTTCCCCCTCTAGGTGACATCTGTATCCTTTCATCCGCCGTAGGTGTGTAATAAACTGAAGCCTTTACCCCGTTTTGGGATGTAGTACAAGCATGCGGGTTGACACGTATGTAAAAGTTTGTGTTTGACTTTGAGCACCGACATACTGCACATGAATGGTCTGGAAAGAAAAAAATAATTCTTAGGCTGATCATCATTTGGCTGGAGTAAGAACCACATCAGATGCGGCCTGCCATGATTGTCGTGTTGATCAAGTCCAACGAGTCTAGTCTAAAACCACTTGTATTGTTCTTCAAAGAAGCCACTTGGTCGAGGTTATTTCCTATCAAGTCTATGATTGCTGTAACCTCACTCCTTACACACTGGCGCCTACTGTACAATCAAAGGAAATCAGCTGGGGCTGCAACTTCCTGGAAACCTGGCTACTCTCGTTTCACAACAACTGTTTCAATCTCTCACACCGGTTTTGACTTTCTTCTAACAAGAAAAAGTCAATTCAATCTCCCCACGCACTATACTTATACCATTACCAATAAAAATAGCGTAGAATATGTCATGAATTAAAAAATGCTACTTGGATAGCAAGGGCCTCCCACTATTAGAAAAATAGCTATATGTGGGTTGCATACCCATGGGATACCAATATATGCGTGCGTCATATAATAGATGCGTCACGGGTATCAACTTACTCATGGCGCATAAAAACGTAGTGCGTCACGACTATGTGTTGGCTGGACTGACAGGGATGTCCTCCTTACTCGTGGTACATTCAACACCCGTAGCGCACTCAATATATGATGCAACACATAGATAAGTCATCAGGCTATACAGTGTGTCCAGGTTACCCTGGCAGCACAGGTACTACTTGTGGCGTAGCAGTACTGGGTGCGCCACGAGTAACCTGGAAGCACCCATTTAAGCCATGGAGTCACCTACCATCTCTCATTTCCTCCCTCTTCCTCCTGTAAAAAGTAGATCTAGTTGTTCTCCTTATTCTCTCCACCTCATTTCTTTAATTGTTTCACACATTCTAACTTGTTAAACCTACTTTGGATAATATATATGTAAGTGAAGGTTGTTGTGCGGCCGTTGTGAGTCCCAGATGAGGAAATCGATTACATATGAAATTATATTGTGTTTTTATCCAAATTTAATGACGTGAAAAGTAAGTTGACAATGTTTTGTCCGAAATGTTGATTTATTTACGTTTCCGTAAATTTATAGCACTCCACGAAGATCCTATTTTTAGCAAAGTTCATACCGAATTTTTCTGCCAACCATGCATATTGGCGTGCTTCTAATTCTCCTACTCTCTGTACCACGCAGGCGACATGGTTCTCATACTAAGAGAAAGCATGGTGGCTAGATATTTGAAATGTGTGATGGCCGACATGATACAAAATAACAAGACAGAGATAAGATGCCCGTGTCAAAGATGAAAACTGAAGTTCTTGATCGACCCTGATTCCGGACAACCAGAGTCGCACATGCTTGTTCGTGTTATCATGGTTGGCTACACTCGGTGGGTAAGTGATGAGGATGATGAGGACGTCAATGGGTTGCAGGAAATGAGTAAGGGTAGTAGGATAATAACGGCTAGGGAGGACGAGAGGATGAAGAGTCTCCCGGACATGATCATGAAGATCAAGATGCCAGAGTAGATCATGAAGACCAAGATGCCAAAGCAGATGGAACATCGTTAGGCTGGGTGCGGGTCCATCATGTTCAAGCACTGCTTCTCAAGCAGACAAGTAACATCAGAGCTGCCTATAGAAAGAAAGCCAAGATGGCGCAACTAGAGATAGACGTGGTTACTCCATTGTATGATGAATGCATGCCCGAGGATACCCGCTTGAATGTAATGCTCAAGGCTTTGGAGATGAAGTAAAAACACAAATGGACCAATGTAAGCTTTGACAAGAATATGACATTCTGGCATGGTTGTCTTTCCGAGGGGAAAACATGTCCAACTAGTATCGAGGAGGCCAAGAAAATCGTGTGTCCTCTCGATCTATCGCATGTTAAATACCACGTCGGCATCAATGATTGCATCATTTTTTGGGGCGAGGGCGCGGAGAGAACCACATGTCCAGTGTGCGGCACTTCTCGATACAAGAAATGGAAGAAAGATCTGCGAAAAGTGGAATGACACTTTTCGATCACTTCTCGTATGTAGTGGTATTTCGTTGACCTAAGAAAGCAAAGCTAATGCGGTGGCACGCGGAAAAAAATAAGCCAGAAGATGATGGAAATGATCTGAAAATACAAGATGCTAAGGAACCCTTCATATGCTAGCAGTGGAATGCATTGAACCTCGAAAACCCATTATTTGGGGATGATACAAGGAACATCAGACTAGGTGCAAGCACCGGTGATCTTAATCTGTTTGGCTACCAAAGCAGCACACATAGCACCCGGCACATGTTTATATGGATCTACAACCTCTGCCCAGGCTATGCATGAAGAGAAAAAGTACATACAAATGAGTATGCTACTGACATCAATCTATATCTTCGGATGTTGAAAGATTACCTAGCCATGTTGTGGGATGCCAGAGTCAATACGTGGGACTCTGTCGCACAAGACCGCCTCTCGGAAGTCGATTGGCGTGAGGCAACTTAGGCAAGATGAGCTACGCCGCCGTGCCCCGCCATCACCGGCCGAAACTTCGGCGAGCATTTGCTGCTAGGGGAGCTTGCCAGAATCATCGATTTGTGGTCCATGTCTTCTAGGGGGGACGAGGAGACGAAATCGAGGGTGACGGCCTACGGCCGGTGATGAGAAGAAGAGACATCTTGTTGCCTGCTCCGTGAGCAGGGGCACAACGGACGTCCTCTTCCACGATCAGGGAGCAAGGATGTGGTCTTCTACCACAGTGGCGGTGCTTTCCCGTGGGCAGCGTTCTATGGTGTCGAGCAGGTGAAGAGGGTACGGAACGGACACGACAACGAGTGGGTATCAATGGTGGCGGTAGTCTAGGGCTTCAGCGAGCAAGGAGAACAACGGCGGTGGATTACCCATGGTGGTCGGTTCAGGACAACAGCTGGGACATGGAAAGAACAAGTCAACGAGTCGAGTGCCCCTAATTTGGATTTTCTTTTAGATTTTTTATTTTATTTTTTGATTTTTAATTGGGCTAAAATGTTTGACCTAGTGCCTCGGAAAATTGCTCAGTTTTTTGCCGTGTCAGCCTTATAGGTGGGCCCCATAGTAAGAAGGGGTGCCCAAACGGTCCGACGAAGGATCTGTAAGTGAGAAGAAAGAAAATTTTAAGGGGCGAATCGCAAAAAACATACTGCCACGTCAGCAAACTAATGGACCCGTTACGGAGTGACCAAACAGCGAGTGTGCGGCAAGTTCTTGCCCGGCTTTTGCGCTTCGTGAGTTGGTGATAGACCATTTTGGCATTTTGTTTTTCATTTTTGGGTGTGTACAACAAAAGGAAAAAGAGTGGACGCTGGCACTCCAACTCAAATCAGCAGTTCAGCACCTCCTAATCATCCGGGCTAGTATAATTAAGCTTCAGTTCACAAAAATATCATATTTCAAAGTGTTAAGAACTTCCTGGCACAAGGCTCCAAGTTGCGTAGTAAGTTCAGTAGTAGATTGATCAACCGAGCTAGCTTAAAAAGGCCGCTCAATTCACTGTCCATGAGCTCTCTTCTTTGAAAGACCAGTGCAAATCAAACAGCATTCGTTATGAGGGCAACCCGCCAACTGCTGGTGCACTCACTCCTCCTGCTGCTCTGGATCTGCTTCTTCCTTCTTGCGATCCAAACCTCTGCCGCCGCCAGTGTTATTGCTGACAAGCTCGAGAAGGGCCAGAACCTCACCGATGGCGAGACCCTCGTCTCGGCCGGCGGCTCTTTCACTCTGGGGTTCTTCTCTCCCGGGGTTTCCACCAAGAGGTACCTCGGCATATGGTTCTCCGTGTCCACCGACACGGTTTACTGGGTGGCCAACCGCGACCAGCCTCTGCCTGACAAGTCCGGCATGCTGGTGTTCGACGGCGTCGACAGCCTCGTCCTGCTCGACGGCTCTCGCCGGACGGTGTGGTCGTCAAACTTCATGGCCGCCTCTGCCGCGGTGGTTCAGCTTCTCGAGTCCGGCAACCTGGTCGTGCGCAACGGCAGCAGCGCTCCCTGTGGCAGTCGTTCGACCACCCGTCCGACACCTTGCTTCCCGGAATGAAGCTGGGCAGCAACCTTTGGACCGGAGGCGAGTGGCAGCTCACGGCGTGGCGCTCCGCTGACGACCCGTCTCCGGGGACTACCGCCGCACGCTTGAAACCAAGGGGTTACCGGAGATCGTGCTGTGGCACCGCGACGCCAAGAAGTACCGCACAGGCCCGTGGAACGGGCTCTACTTCAACGGCGTACCGGAGGTGTTCTGGTACGCGGACAAGTACCCGCTGCGGGTGACGACGAGCCCCTCGGAGAAGACCTACGGGTACACCGCTGCGCCCGGCTCGTTTCTGACCCGCGTCGTCGTGAACCACACCGGCGCGGCGGAGAGGCTGGTGTGGGACGTTCGCACCGGCGGGCAGTGGCGCTCCTACTTCAAGGGGCCTAGGGACACCTGCGACACCTACGCGAGGTGCGGGCCGTTCGGCCTTTGCGACGCTGGGGCGGCGTCGTCGGGGTTCTGCCGCTGCGTCCACGGGTTCAGCCCTGTCGTCCCCGCGTCGTCGTCCGCGCAAGAGGTGAAAGATAGCGCGGGCGGGTGCCGTCGGGACGCACCGCTGGACTGTGCCGGCGGGAAGACGACGGACGACTTCAAGGTGGTGCCAGGGGTGAAGCTCCCGGACACGCAGAATGCGTCGGTGGACATGGGCGTCGAGCTGGAGGATTGCAGGCAAAGGTGCTTCGCCGACTGCTCGTGCTTGGCCTACGCCGCCGCGGATATCAGGGGAGGTGGCGATGGCACCGGCTGCGTCGTCATTGGAAGGATGTCATCCTTGATCTTCGTTTCGTCGCCCGCGGCCAGAATCTCTACCTCAGGTTGTCAAAATCAGAATTTGGTATGTAATAGTACAAATTATCCATTCCACATTCCGCTTACTCTTGTTGGCATGGGCATTTTTCTGTCCGGCCGGAAATAAATTGACTAGATTTACACATATGTTGCCATGTTGGACTAAAATATATATAATCTTGTCTGAACTCACAGTGACAGTAAAATAAGCTACTCCCTCCGACTCATATTAGTTGACATGTCTAGATACATCTAAATTGAAGTCAACTAATATGAGTGGGAGGGAGTAGTAAAATTTTGGGGCTTTTAGAATATTTGCACATGACTCTAATCACTACCGAAAATCGAGATTTTGTTGGGTATTTTTTACTTTGCCGAGTGTTTAATTCCCGGACACTCGGCAAACATCTCTTTACCGTGTATCGTACATATGACACTCGGCAAAAAGGCCATTCACAGCAAAGACACCTCTTTGCCGTGTATGCACAGAGAAAACACCCGGTAAAGAATCACATACACGGTAAAGTCCGTACAAACACTCGGCAAAAGATGGATACACGGCAAACCGTCCTGCCACGTGTATTCCCCGCCCGCGGTTGACGGCGCAGCTTACGGCGTTACAGTTTACCGAGTGTCGGCAAAAGTATACACAGTAAAAGTACGCGCCAAATTTCTTCTCCCGCGCGCGCCCAAAAACATAGCGTTTGAAACAGCCCACTTTGCTGTGTGTTAGTCTACAACACTCGGTAAAGAGGTAATTTGCTGTGTATCTTAGCTTTTGCCGAGTGTTTACGTCAGGTACACGGTAAAGTAGTAACAAAATGGGATTTGGGCTGAGGTGGGTCTATGTTGAAATTAGCTAGGCTCAAGCCTCGCTAAACTTGAAGGTTTCACATGGTTTGAATTTCTTATGCCCGTTTCAAACTAGGCCTGCAGATCAGGGTTCCGCAACAAACCGCGCTCCGGGGCATCGGAATACCTCAAGGACCTGCATGTGGCCCTAGCACATGCATGAGAGTGTGGTGCTATGTTGAAACATACAAAACCTACTAGTCTCCGGGTGTGCTTGCATGTGTCCTCCCTCGCATGCATGCGCTCTAACCTAGAAGCGAAGGTTCTGAACTTGTATAAGGGGGAAAGTCCCTGTTCCGGTGAAACCGGGTAGGATAGTGCCCCACCTTGTGAAACAACATGGTTTTACATTATCCTATGACCTAAACAAACACAAAACAAGAGAGAGTTATGCCGGGCTACCCCCATCAGAAGAATGTCTAGGGGGGTAGACGATCTGAGGCCCGCAGATCAGGGTTCCACAACAAACCGCGCTCCGGGGCATCGGAATACCTCAAGGACCTCCATGTGGCCCTAGCACATGCATGAGAGTGTGGTGCTATGTTGAAACATACAAAACCTACTAGTCTCCGGGTGTGCTTGCATGTGTCCTCCCTCGCATGCATGCGCTCTAACCTAGAAGCGAAGGTTCTGAACTTGTATAAGGGGGAAAGTCCCTGTTCCGGTGAAACCGGGTAGGATAGTGCCCCACCTTGTGAAACAACATGGTTTTACATTATCCTATGACCTAAACAAACACAAAACAAGAGAGAGTTATGCCGGGCTACCCCCATCAGAAGAATGTCTAGGGGGGTAGACGATCCGAGGCCCGCAGATCAGGGTTCCGCAACAAACCGCGCTCCGGGCATCGGAATACCTCAAGGACCTGCATGTGGCCCTAGCACATGCATGAGAGTGTGGTGCTATGTTGAAACATACAAAACCTACTAGTCTCCGGGTGTGCTTGCATGTGTCCTCCCTCGCATGCATGCGCTCTAACCTAGAAGCGAAGGTTCTGAACTTGTATAAGGGGGAAAGTCCCTGTTCCGGTGAAACCGGGTAGGATAGTGCCCCACCTTGTGAAACAACATGGTTTTACATTATCCTATGACCTAAACAAACACAAAACAAGAGAGAGTTATGCCGGGCTACCCCCATCAGAAGAATGTCTAGGGGGGTAGACGATCCGAGGCCCGCAGATCAGGGTTCCGCAACAAACCGCGCTCCGGGGCATCGGAATACCTCAAGGACCTGCATGTGGCCCTAGCACATGCAGGATAGTGCCCCACCTTGTGAAACAACATGATTTTATTCGGCAAGGAGCGGGCCGACTGGATGTGGCCGCGGGGCCCACCTTGGCCAAATGCTCCATTCGGCAACGGCCTGACCGAGTGGCCGAATTGGTCATGGCCTGACCGAGTGCATGTCATCTATTCCTCAATGCGGTGGTTTGTTTTCGTCCGAGGGTTGCCTTTTTCAATCGGTTTGGGGTTGGCCGATTACTTTTTCAATCGGCTTGGCTGTGACCGATTGGAGTAATCGGTTTGCTCCTAGCCGATTGCATGTTGGCAGCCCATTAACTGCGGAGTCGGTGCGGTCTAGGCCGATTAAAGCGTGGTCGGCTTGGCCTAGACCGACAATATGCTAAATATCGAAATTTTAAATTTTGTGCAATACTTTTTGAATTAATTTTAAAAAAATATTATTAAAAATAAATTCGCAAGAACGCTTACAGTTTGATAAATAAATTGTATTTATGTCTGTTTTTTTGCTGGTACGGACAGTGTGTATGATGTGTGTCATAGACACGAATACACGGTAAAGACAAACCCTATCGAACGAGTACACAAAGTCCAAATCGTAAACAGGTAAAAAAAAATTAACACACCACGCTCGCTCGCTCTGTCTCGCCCACATCCTCTCACCCGTACGTGCGCGTTGCCGCCGCCCCCTTCTCCACACCGCCGCCGCGCGCGCTGGGGGACCGCCGCCGCGCCGTGCTGCTGGGGACCGCCGCCGCGCAGCTCCGGGCCGCCGCCGCCGTGCTGCCCTTCCTCCCCTGACCCGACCGCCGCCGCCGCCGCGCGCTGCCCTTCCTCCCCTGACTCTACCGCCGCCGTCGCCGCGCTGCTCCGGACCTCCGCCGCCGCGCTGCCCTTCCTCCCCTGACCCGACCGCCCGCCGCCCCAATGGATCCCGGGTAAGCCCCTGCCGCCGCCCTGCTCGGCCTAGCGCCCCGCAGCTGGGGACGCCCGTTCGGGCCTCTACTCCGGCCGGCCGTGGCCCCTGCTCCCTTGTGGACCTGCTGCGTCGACCAATCTTTCCCGTGTCGCCAACTCCCCGCTGGACGAGCTGCACCACCGAGGGCTCCACCATCAGGAAGAGAACCAGGAGCTCCACCATTGTAGTTGATTAATTCATGCAGATTTTGCTTCCTGCCAATGATTTTGTGTAGTGGATTAATTAATGTAGACTTTGTTCCATGCCAATGACATCGAGAGTTTAATTATAGTAAGCCAATGACATGATATTTTGTTCCATGCCAATGACACCGAGAGTTTAATTATAGTAAGCCAATGAGAGTTTAATTAATGCATATTTTGTTCCATGCCTATTGTATTAACATATGTACAATAGCATTGCATTTACCTTGACAAAAAAATCATGGGTGTTTAAATTTCTGATTTCAAAACGCAGCTCTACTTCGTCGAGGCAATGCTTCGAGTTTGACACCAGGACCGGAGTTGCAGGGCTTCTTCAAGGAGCATCTCGGATATTTCTCGACGATTAGATCACGCTTCAAGGTTAAAATTCATTCAAGTCTCTTGTACTTAATGTGGGTAGGTTTATTTCTGGTCTAGATAACCAAGTCAGTCACGATACCTAGGCGTCTCCCGTTCGGAAGGGCTACGCAAATAAATATGCATTAAATTGCATATTTATAGCCGTAACTCTTTCGGATTGTCCACGTTTTTGGACAACCCGAGGATGTGTAGATTGGGTATGTTTTCCATGCTTTGCTCTGCTTCGAGACCGGATTTTGGTGGCGCCTCCCCGTGTTCTCCGGATGCACATCCTCTCGGCTTTTTTGCCGAAACGTGTATCGGGAGAACAGCGGGGAGGTGCTGCCGAAATTCTGTCTTGGTTCAGGGTATAGCATGGAGAACATATCCAATCTACACATCTTCAGGTGGGATTAGGTCCTTTACCTATTAGAGAGATATATAGGTGGATGCATGCCGTAAAACATGATTTTGCTCGAATTAAATGGACTAAAAATTTGTAAATTAAATGCATTATATGCTTGTTTTGGTACTTCGTAGAGGATGGAGAATCGTCGTGCCTGGATGTACAATGGCCGACTCAGTCAGGCGAAAATGACCACAGAATGGAAGGAAAAGACCAACAAGTTCTTGGAAGCAGCGTTTGATGGCACTAGTAGAGCTTTCTGTCCGTGCAAAATCTGTCATAACAAGAATCGATTGACAAAGACACAAGTGGGTGAACACCTTTGCAAAAATGGGTTCACGCCAATGTACACCACTTGGGATTTCCATGGCGAGTCAAAATCAAAACGTGCGAGAAATGATGTTGATGAGGCAGAGCAGAGCACACAAAGTCATGGCATGGGAGAATTTGATACTGGGATTGACCGATGCATGGCTGACTTCCGCAATGCGGTTGCGCCTGAAGATCCAGATGTAGGGGATACACAGGAGGAGGCGGAGCAAAGCACAAAGAAGTACTATGATACTTTGTTTGCGAACCAGAAACCCCTTCATGCTAACACTGAGGTGACCCGACTTGATGCCATTGCACGTCTAATGACGTTCAAGAGCGATAGAAACTTGAGTAGAGATGGTTTTGATGATCTCTTAGTCGTTGTTGGGAGCCTTATGCCGCAAGGTCACTTGTTGCCCAAGACCATGTACGAGGCGAACAAAATCCTCTCTGGACTTAAGATGTCATACGAGCAGATAGACGCTTGTCCAAAGGGATGCATGTTATTTAGGAAAGAACATGAGAAATCAAAATATTGTGTCAAGTGCAAATCATCTAGGTATATGGAGGTTGACACTGGTGATGGTCAGAAGCGCCAGACTGGGGTTGCCCAAAAGATCCTTCGGTATCTTCCATTCATACCAAGGATCCAACGGCTCTTTATGAACGTGGAAACTGCCCAACAGATGAGATGGCCCACACTAGGAAAAAGAAGTAATCCAGAAAAGATGATACATCCATCAGATGGTTCAGCATGGAAGAACTTCGCTAAAAAGTACCCCAAGGAAGCGGGCAACGAGAGGAGTGTAGCAATTGGGATATCAACTGATGGGTTCAATCCCTTTGGTATGACGGCTGCAACATACAGTTGTTGGCCCGTGTTTGTTATTCCCATGAATCTCTCCCCTGGTATCTGCATGCAAAGACAACACATGTTCGTGTCAATGATAATCCCAGGGCCAAAATACCCGGGGAAAAATATGAGCGTGTACATGGAACCCTTGGTGGATGATCTGTTTGATGCGTGGAAGGATGGGGTACGGACATACGATGCCGTAACAAAAAAGCACTTTGATATGTATGTTTGGTACCACACATCCCTGCATGACCTACCAGCACGTTCTTTGTTCTGCGGCTGGAGTACACATGGGAAGTGGCCTTGTCCACAGTGCAGGCAAGCAGTGACTTTCTGGTGGCTCGACAAGGGTGGCAAGTATTGTTGCTTTGACAAACATCGACCCTTCCTTGAACCAGATCATGAATTCAGGGGAGACATTGTTAGTTTCAAAAAAGGCGTTGCTGTCCACGCTCCGAAACCACATTTGATGACTGGTGTACAAATCAAGGCCGAGTTAGATGCTCTCATTCCCAATGCCAATGGGACTGGTTTTGAGGGGTATGGAGAGACACACCAGTGGACACACATTCCATCATTGTGGAAACTCCCTTACTTTCAGGATCTTGAACTTCCGCATAACATTGATGTCATGCACACTGAAAAGAATATCGCCGAGGCCCTCTGGAGCACAATAATGGAGACTGAGAAAACGAAGGATAACATCAAGGCTAGAATTGATCAAGAACGTTGGTGCCAAAGGACAGATTTAAATATGAAGCCTCCAGGAGTCAGATCCAAAGGTTGGCATAAGCCACAGGCCCCATTCAGCCCTACAAGGCCCCAGAGGAGGGAAATATTCCAGTGGATACTAGATAGCTTGTTCTTTACTGATGGGTACGCAGCTAGCTGACAAAGGGGAGTGAATATGGATACGTTGCGAATAGGGGGGCTGAAGAGTCATGACTATCACGTATGGATTGAGAGAATAATTCCGGTGATGATTCGAGGTTATGTCGATGAAAAAATTTGGCGAGTGCTCGCTGAGTTGAGCTATTTCTTCCCGCCAGCTTTGTGCTAAAGAATTAGACTGTGAAGTGGTTGACAAGCTACATGAACAAGCACCCGAGTTGATTTGCAAGCTTGAGAAGATATTTACGCCTGGCTTCTTTAATCCGATGCAACATATGATCTTGCATCTCGCTGAAGAGGCCAAAAGGGGGGCCCTGTGCAGTTTCGTTGGCAGTATCCACCCGAGAGAGAGACAAAGCATCTTCGTGCCAAGTGCGGCAATAAATGCAAGATCGAAGCATCGATAGCCGAGGCATACCTCAACGAGGAGGTGTCAAACTTCACGACAAAATACTATGATGAAAATATTCGCACCGTGCATAATCCACTCGTTCGTTACAATGCCGCCAACCCCCAAGATTTACCCGAGATTAGCATCTACACATCCTCTGGTGGCAAAGCTAGTGGCTGGAAGCACAAGTCGCTAAAGTATGGCGAATGGTCGACTATTCACTCGTATATCTTGACCAACACGCCTGAAGTGAAGCCATACATCGCGTAAGTTCTCACTTAATTGTTTTGGCTATATGTTGGTAGCTTTTGTCTAACTCCTCCCCTTCTCTTTGCCATAGAGAATTTACTCAGCAATATTGGAAGCGGACAAGGCCTCCTACCGATGCCGAAGCTTTACAGCTTTTCCATAATGGATGTGATGGTGGATTCGTTGGCTGGTTTGGGGAAAAGGTAGTTTTTGCATCTAACCTGGCTTCTAGTGCTGACATTATAAGAAGTAGAACTTGTACTACAACTAATACATCAAACTTCTAACCTAATTCTTCCAATATAGGGACGAACAGATGTTGGAATGAGGCCTGATTTGAAACCAATCGCCAAAGGTTTTAGGTATTCTGTCAAGACATTACATGTTTATGACGTGAATGGGTACCGCTTCCATACCCATTCACACACCATGAATCGGGCCAACCGGAAGACAATAAATAGCGGAGTCATGGTTGAAGGGGAGGATAAACTTCATTACTATGGAAGGGTCGAGGAAATATACCAGCTTGACTATGGATCTGGTTACAAGCATCAACCAGTTATATTCAAATGCCATTGGTTTGACCCTGCCAAAGTGAGACGAATACCTGATATTGGGTGGGTCGAAGTTGCACGAGACTCGGTTTATGCGGGAGATGATGTATATATTTTGGCTTGTCAAGCCACACAAGTTTTTTATCTCCCATACCCATGCAAAAACCCGAAGAAGCGTCTACAAGCATGGGATGTTGTCTTCGCGGTACCCAAGCATGGTAAAATACACCCCCCAAACAAAGATGATTACCACCGCATAGATCCCAAGACTTATGAGGGAGAATTTTACCAAGAAGAAGGCCTCCCAGGGGAATTCACTATTGAAATGTCGATTGATGAGGATATGGACACCGCCGCAGAGGAAGAAGATGAGGGCATGTTAGTAGACAATTCACAAGATGAAATTGAGGTGGTGGAGAACCCACAAGACCTGGCATTACTTGAGAGGTTCCGCAAAGGGATTGACCTTACTGATCAGAAAGGTCCACCTCCAGGCTTCATTGATGAATGGTGGCAACTACGTGACTGCGATGATGATGATGATCCAACATATGATCCCAATGTTGAAGACACAGGATACGGAACTTAGCCTATTTTTAGCAACAACTCTATGTCCCCGTGATTGTAAAATTAGCCTATTTTGTAATAACTCTTGTTGTACAATTAGCAACCTATGTACTCGTGGTTGTACAATTAGCCTATTTTGTAATAACTCTATGATGCATATGCTTACAATTTTTTATGCTTTACTCATTGTCTTTTAATATGGGTCATCTCATTGTATCATGTGTACTAATCAAGATTTTTTTGTCAATGCAGGTGACTGAATCATGCCAGGTGGGAAAGGTGTGAGAGGTGGAGGAGGCGGGAGAGGTGGGAGAGGCGGGAGAACCATGCTGAAATTGAGCACGTTGTACGGGTCCACTAAGCCTGGCGTCAAGAATGTACCCACTAGAGGACGAGAGGGGCGGGAGGCGCGACGTAGGGGCCGTGGTGCACGTTCTGTGGCCCTTTCTAGTCGCATGCCCGAGGCTGATTCTGATGAGGGGGAGGATCTGGATATGACCAACTTTGTTCGTGCCCCCAATCACGATGGGGTCGGCTCCTCACGTGGCTTGGTTGAGGAGGATCAGGAGGATGAGGAGGAGCAGGAGGAGGAGGAGCAACAACATGAGGATGAGGATGGGCAGCAGGAGGATCAGGAGGATGAGGATGGGCAACAGGAGGAGGAGGAGGTGGAGGGTGAGGAGGAAGAGGAGAGTGGGATGAGATTCTGCAGGAGCGGTTTGTGGAGAAGTCAGAACTTGCTTCCGTTCCACCGCCGAAGGAGAAAGTGTTCTTGCGTGGGGTGTCAAAGCTCCCCAATAGGCCATATGCACTTAAGCACATCCAACTTAAATCTACTGGAAAGACGTAAGTGGTTCTAAATTGTGCAACATATTGATATTGTCTTGCCATTGTTCAACGTTTTGATTATATCTTTCTATTTTTCAACATATTGACCTTGTCTTTCCATTTTTCAACATATTGATCTTGTCTTATCATTTTTCAACATATTGATCTAGTCTTATCATTTTTCAACATATTGATCTAGTCTTTCCATTTTCAACATATTGATCTTGTCTTTCTATTGTGCAGGAGCTTCGAGTGGTTGGGACCCCAGAAGCCCAAACGCGCCTATGGTGGCATCATTGGATGTCTTATTCGGGAATATTTTCCTGGGCTGATAAAGATGCCAGATGGTTCCCGGGAGCCTGCTTGGACATGGGATCATTACAAACGCGCGGAGGATTCCAAGTATGGCTCAGCCGCTGAACGTGTGGTCAACGAGTTTTGGGTAAGTTTTGTTCACACTATTAGTCAATAATATACTCTGATCGAGCAACACAATTTGACTTCTCTTGGTTTGCTTCATTGCAGGATTTTTTTACCCCGGCTGAGGGTACATTTGAAGAAGGATGTAAGGTGGTGGTCGAGAAAGCCAAGAAGTTAATCCCCGAGATGCACTATGATGCGCGCGTGAACTGCGTGACCAATTGGTATGGGCACGAGAAGAAGATTGCAATGCCGAAGAAGCGCGCCCGAAAAAGGCTTCTAACACGTGAGCAATACTTGAAGGTAGGCATATTTTCTTTTTTGGACTTCACACATGACTATAGTTTACTTTCATTCCTCTATTAATTTATATCATGTATATGTAGGTGCCTCCTCAGTATACTGCCTCCAAGGGCCCATGCTTTCAGTTGATGGTTGCTAGGTGGGTATCCAAGGACTATGTGGAAGCTCACATGGATGCGATGCGTCGGCGTGAGATGTTGGGTGAAGGAACACACCGTCAAGGCAACCTCACCATCACTGGCGTCATCCAGAAAAGGGTGAGCCAATCCGTAATTTATTTATTCCCACCACTTTATTCTATATGTGTGATTGTATATTTTATTTATCTTAATTCTTTCTCTTGCAGAAACTTGACACAGGCGAGGACATCACTCACTTTCAGGCTTTCTGTTCTACCCGGGAGGTGAAGAAACCCGAGGAGGGGAAGTCAAAGTGGATGACCCTAGGATCCGAGCTGAGGGTTGGAAAATACGAGACAAAGTACAAGGAGTCGCATGGAGATAACTCAAACCCGCTCACGGAGCCCTTCGACCCTGAGGTTGCTATGCTAGCAGGAGACGGCAAGAAGAATGGTCGATTATATGTTGCCGACGGTTGCGTCCCTGAGATCTCCATTCCATCTAAGAGGCAACTCTACGGTAGTGGGAAGGGCTCGCGTATAGAGACGCGCCCACAACCTTCACAGGTCATGTATAGCAGGATGCAGGTATGGTCCTCTTCATTGATCATACAATAATTGATTATATGTTTGCATTATAACGATGATGATGAAATTGTGATAACACTATGTAGGCTCAACTAGAGGAGGATCGCCGAAAGCGAGAGGAGGCTGAGCAAAAGGTTCTCCAAATGCAGGAGATGTGGGTTGAGCAACAACGGGCAATGCATGCTAGGTTCGAAGCCTATGATGCGCAATTTAATGTGAGTTTTTTCCCATAAGACTGGATGGCTAACTCCATTCAACTTGTAAAACTTACCTTCTGAAATTGCATTTACAGCTCTTAGCTTCTGCGAATGGCACATCTCCTCCTGTTCTTCCTCCTTTGCCTTCGATGAACTTCCAATTTGTAAGCCGTGTTGCATCTATTCAGTAGTCCATCTTATTATCACATGTTTACCGTCTCATAACCGTTTACCATGTTTTATAGGGAATGCCTTCGGCCGGATCCAACAACAAGCCGACCCCTCCGGAGGATGAAAGCCCTGTGACTCCTGCCACTACGAGCGTGCCCATGCCGACTCTGGACAACCCGAATATTAGGAGGCAACTTTGTGAGTTCCCACACTCTTCGTCAATTTCTTGTTTGTATACATCTTGTGTCAAATTATACCAAGTCATTACCATATAGCTACATAGATACCAAGTTTTATGGTTGTTCCAAATATACCCTTGTTAGAATCAAATGTCAATATTCTTCGGAGAATCATCTTACCATATACATACCAAGTCCATATAGCTACATAGATAACAAATTTGAATTTGCTTGTGCAAAACTATACCTTGTTAGAATCATGTCAATATTCTTACCATATAGCTACATAGATAATAAATTACAATTATGCTAGTGCTAAATTTACCTTATTAGTATCATGTAAATATGTTTGTTAGAATCATCTTACCATATAGCTATATATATACGTAGTTTGAACTTTGTAAGATTGCATCATTTTTACTCATGCTTGTGTGTTTTGCACTTTGTAGGATTACATCAAGGAAGCCTATGTTGTGGCGGAACATGGTCGCCGTTGGTTTGAGATATATATGTACCACATGCTAGAGGACTTGTGTGCCACTTGGTTGTGTTGATGGATATGTGAACTTGAATTCAAGTGTTTGTTAAACTTGTGAACTTTGTATGCATGTTTGATGTACTAGTGCACTTGTGAACCTATTATGTGAATTCTTGCTGTGATATATGTTTGATTTACTAGTGCACTTGAATTATGTTTGTCCAGATTTGTTTTGAAATGCAGGGTACAATAAAAAACAGCATGAACCTGCCAAATTTTTGTGGACTTTGCCGTGTATCCCAGGAAAAACACTCGGCAAAGAGTACGTAATTTGCCGTGTATGGCGGACAGCACACTCGGCAAAGAGTAAGCCTATGCCGTGTATTGCCATAAGAGACACTCGGCAAATAGTAAGTATTTGTTGTGTATCACAGTAAAAACACTCGGTAAAGAGTGCGTAATTTGCCGGGTATGGCAAGCAGTACACTCGGCAAAGAGTAAGTATTTGCCGTGTATCCCAGTAAAAACACTCGGTAAAAAGTGCGTAATTTGCCGTGTATGTCAGGCAGTACACTCGGCAAAGGCTTGACGCCGTCTACAGCGGACGCGCCGTGAACGCATTATTTTACCGAGTGTCCGGCTGATAGACACTCCGCAAATGTTTGCCGAGTATCCGGGAGTTAAACACTCGGCAAAGTCGTGTATACCGGCGGGGTGTACGCTGTGAACTCTTTACCGAGTGTAAATACACAGCAAATGTTTGCCGAGTGTATTTTGGTCTTTGCTGTGTATTTTTAATACCCAGTAAAAAATCATTTTCCTATAGTGAATCATATGGATATGTGCTAATTGCACTAGTACTATACCTGCCATAACAGATGACAAGAAACGGTTTCCTACTGTACTTGTTCTCGCACCTGTAGCTTCCGCCGTCACTATTCTTCTGGTCGTCTTTCTGATTTGGAGGAGACGGAGCCGCAGAATCATAGGTAAATCTGCTTCTCTGATGGCTCTGTTTTGTTGTTATTGTCCATGAAGGAGAGAAAAAGGAAAAATGCAAGATAAGTACAATGTAAACATGGTTTGGGAGTGGGTCAGTCAGTTGGTTTCCGGAACCGCTCTCGCTCCTCGGTCGCCCCCCGCGGGCGACCAGGAGCCTAACCTTGCCGCCTCTCCCGTCTCCCCCTCCTCCCCTCCCTCCCGCCGCCGCCGCCGGCGAACGCCGACGGGCAAAGGCCGTGCGGTGCCGGCGGCGGCGGTTCCCCCTGGTTCGTCTCTGCTAGGAGGGCAGCGCGGGGCGGCTCCAAGCGGCGGCGGCGAACTGCAGCGCTGGTCCTGGTCTTCCCGGCGCGGTGGGCCGGTGAGCCGTGGCCGCGGTGGACCAGCGTGTTGGGAGGCGGCGGGGCTCGGCGGCGGGGTCGTCTTCCTCACGCGGAAGATGGCTATGGCGGCCGATGCTTCTTCTGGAGATCTTCGCCGGCGACCACAGGGCCCTGGGCGGCGCCCTCCACCGGGACAAGACCCGTGCTGCACGTCCGGGACGAAGACGGCTGGCGGAGCTGGCCTGGAGGCTGCCGGGCCTGCCTCAGCCCAGATCTAGGCCCATCCGGGCCCGATCTGGGTTGGCGGGCCTAGCGGCCTCTGCGGGTTTCAGGGGCAACCAGCGGGTCTGGGAGCCCATCCCCTGACCATGTTGTGGTTGGGGTGCCGGATCCGGGCTTGGAGGCCTAGATCTGGCGTCCGCCTAGCAGCCCCTTTCTTTGGGTTCTGCGGGTTTAACTTGCCGAAGTGTCCTGCTCGTTGAACCCCCGTTCAAGTGTTGGAGGGCTGGCTTGGATCTTTTTTGCCTGCTTTGGGGGATGTGTCTTCGGGCGTTGTCAAGTCAAGGGCGAGATCTCGGACGCCGGGGCGGCGGCCTCGGGAGGTGGTCTGCGCGGGCGTCTTGACGGCGGGGCGGCGTTGCGGCGATGATGGCTCATCTCTTTGGTCCTCGAGTGTGGCAAGGAGTGTGCTCCGGGGGTTCCTGGTGGTGGTAGCGCCCAGATTGAGGTTGGAAGCTCGGCTTGAGGCTTGGTGATGGTCCAAGGTTCCGAATGTGGCGAGAGTTTTTCCGGGCGAAAGCCCCGCGCTCCGGCGCAGACAACGGCGACGCCTGTGGGCGTCGTGACCCTCTTAAGGGCGTTGTTGTGGCTACTCTCACTCCATTACGGCTCCGGGTGAAAACCCTAGACCCTTGTGGTCTCGGCGACGGCGGCGCCTGTGGCGTCGTTACCTTCTGGGAGGCGTTGTCGTGGAGCTCAGGTCTCCTTAGTCTCGCCTTCCTTGGTGGCAAGTTAGATGCTTTCTAGGCTTCGTAGTTTATTTTTTGATCTGCTTGTAAGAGGAACTCCTCATCACTTTGTATCTGTTTGGCCGTGTGGCTTTATTTATAAAGCGGGACGAAAGCCTGATTCGAGATAAACATGGTTTGGATTTTTTTTACCACATTGTTGAAACTTCAGCGGGCAACAAAATATATTTCTCCCAGATGTTTCGAATAGGTAAAGTAAACTCATTTTTACCCAATGAAATTCAATTTTTGCACAATTTTTTTTGGACCAGATATAAAGTAAAAGTTTCTGGTTAAGACATAATATCATGAAATTTGTTTGAAATAATTATTAGTGAGATTAGCTCACTGGTAATATCATGATTTTTTTTATTATTCCAACAGTTAATGCCCGAAATCGTGGAGGTTTTTTACGTGAGAAATTAAGGAGAGGGAGAGAGAAACCAGCGCCAATCACGTTATGCCTTGGACCAAGATTTTTAAAATTGATGCCCTGGAACTAGGACTGAGGGAGTATTTGTTGTTCTACTTCAATAATGTTTGACTGCCATGGAGAAACAATGACTTGCCCCATTGACTGAGATTTTGTCCTCTAATTCCTGGGGCCAGACTCGGGCTTGTTTAAGACAACTTCTAGTATACTAATCGTTATGTTCATGTTGCAGGTGTTATCCCTCAAAATCCATCTATGGCAGTTCCTTCAGTTAGTCTAGCTATTATAAAGGGTGTTACTAAAAATTTCTCCGAAAGTAATATCATCGGTCAAGGTGGATTTAGCGTCGTTTACAAGGTCAGTCCTTTTTGTACTGAAGTGATCGTTATGGAAAACTATGGGAAGCGTACATTAATTTCTAAATTCTGCACCTCTAGCTATTTGTAACATCTCAAATTCCAAATCTCCAGGGGCAGCTGCCTGAAGGAAGAACGATTGCGGTCAAGAGGCTAAAACAATCGGCACTCACAACGAAAGGCAAGAAAGATTTTGCGAGAGAAGTGGAGGTGATGGCTGGGCTCCGACATAGCAGTCTCGTCCGTCTCCTTGCTTACTGCAATGAAGGCAAGGAGCGGATACTCATCTATGAATACATGAAGAATACGAGCCTGAACGTCCACATATTCGGTACTCCTTACTTTCAACATGGACTGAGAACTGTCTCGCGTAGCCGTTTTTCTCTTATCTGATGCAAGTATGTAACGAACATGTATTTGGCACTGACAGGCAATGCTAACCTTCGTGCTTCACTGAACTGGCGAAGGAGGCTGGAACTAATCCACGGGATCGCTCATGGCGTAGCGTACCTTCATGGAGGATCGGGCGACAATGTCATCCACCGGGATCTCAAGCCAGGCAATATTCTTCTAGATGACGAATGGAGGCCTAAGATCGCAGACTTCGGCACTGCCAAGTTGTTCGCCGTTGATCAGTCCGGGCCTGAACAGACGATCGTTGTCTCGCCGTAAGTAATTTCTAATCACCGTGTTGCTTAACAAATGCATTATTCCTATTATATTATATTAGTTAGGATCTTTGTTCAACATTCATATTGATTATTAAACCTGACATTTATTGAGTTTCGCCAAGGGGATATGCCGCTCCAGAGTATGTGCGGCAAGGGAGGATGACGCTCAAGTGTGACGTCCATAGTTTCGGAGTGATCCTTCTGGAGACACTCAGCGGGCAAAGGAACGGTGACACGCAAAGCCTCATTTCGCATGTCAGTCCTACTAGCTCATAAACTCACTCAGTTTCTTCTAGATATTTAATAGTACAACAAGAAATTCTAGTACTCGAAGATTTTGTAACTAGTTTGACATAAGCTATTCTTATTACAGGCCTGGGGACTATGGGAGCAGAACATGATCGTGGAGCTTCTCAACACGGCAATGGTGCCACTTCCTGAATCCGAGCCTGAGCTCTTGTCTGAGCTAAAACGGTGCATCCAGATTGGGCTCCTCTGTGTCCAGGAAACGCCCTGCGACAGGCCGGCCATGTCTGCAGTAATGGCAATGTTGGCGAGCCCAACCTTGCAGATCGACCCTCCAAGAACGGCGGCAGTGATTGATAGTGAAGGAGCCGTGCCTTCAAATTCATCCGATGGGCTTGAGACCGATCTCTTGAGGGCCACTACAACGGATTTGACATGAATTCGCAACGTCGTCCGTGAGAGTGAGAGCAACTGTTGTTGCCTAGTGATCAGTTTAACTTACCGGTAGGAATTATCAAATTTCCTGATTCCATGTTTTTTTAAGCATAGATAAATATATCTCTAAAAATGTTTTATTGATCATGAGTGCACTGTAGTGTTTGTAATTGTCAGTACTCTGTTATTCTAACTAGCACGGTGATCATCACAAATGCGAGGGCAACATCTTCATTCTTTAATTATTTTGTCTATTTTCTATTTAGTTACTTATAATCATGCAATTCATATAATGTCAATAAAAGATATGATATGACATGATTTGTAACCACCGGAGATATCATGCAAATAAAACATTAGAGCTTCATGAAACATCTTTAATCATCTTTACTTTTCATACAAACTAGCACAGTGCGAGGGCATCATCACATTTTAGCTGGTTTGTTAGAGATGATGGGATGAGAGGGTTTTTTGTTTGTTAATGAACATCTATTACTCAAAAAAAATCTGGGATCAGGAGTGGATCGTCTTAAAGGTGTATAAATTAATCAAGAAATATGTTTATACATTGATGGACACTTACCATATGGGACATATAATAATACGTTTGTTATCAACCATTCATGCTAAATAAATATTGCATTTGTAAAACATCCTTAATTGTTTTTGGTTTTGGGGTAAATGATTGTTAGACTATTTAGAAAAGAACACTGCAATGATGACCATATGTGTGAATTGTGCATGCTATTAAATTGGTAGGTGTAATATAAGTAGAGACCATAGGTTGTATGTGATGTTAGATCAACAATCAAGGCTAAAATTTATATTGTCAAATAAATACGGTTGATCAATGACCCGACGATGTTTGCACCATTCCAATGGAACCAGAAATATCCTCTTAATAATGTAAAACAAAAAAGAATGTATCCTCGATAAATATATATTGGTCAACTGAATAGTATGGATTTTTATTACACTTGTATTTGATCTTTCTACCTCTCGGTGCTTTCATTTGTTCTAAAAACAATACACAAATTCCTATGTGGTGTGTCCCTCATATCAGTTCCACCGTTATGGTCGTTTGTCCGTCTTCGCGTTTTCTTTGCCATCGGCTTAGGTGTAGCTCTCCGTGAACCTTTACGTTAGCCCCGATAGAATGATCTCATAAAATACTAATTCACCATAAGGTAGTTTGCTAATTGGGTTTACCGTGAGCATGCTCACAGAAAATGATTAGCCGATAGGATTACTGCCTTTTATGTGTGCCCTTTGCACAAGATATATGTCTGATTTCCTATATTGGGAGTATGTGACTCTATGGACCAGAATATTTATATAGGAAAAATATGTGTTCATTGGAGTTTGTAAGGACATAACTTTTCTAATGTGGAACTTTTACACCTTTTCAATTCTGAACATAATTTATATGTCCAGAATTGTCTATGAAGGATAGTTGGCAAATGCAAGAATTTCTAGAATGATGTGATGTGTTTTTCCATTTTCTATTGGATTAATCATTGGCTTGAGTATGAGCCGGATGCTTGATATAATAAAAATATGTGTTTAGGATTTTGCATTATCATTGGAATGTGGATAATATTTTTCTTATATTAGTGTGGAACTTTTACGCCTTTTGTATAGTAAATATAAGATGTGCGGATGAATAAATCGTCCATTAAATAGAGTAACTACCTCTTTAACTCTGTAATTCCCTTCAAGTTTAACCTGCTCTATGCCCTTTTTATTTGTTTTGAAAAGAACCATTTTGATCTCCTCCCAGTTTTGATTACCTTCAACAACTAATAAATGCTAGATGAGGGAGAGATTAATCAAACTCCAAATTAGGTTAGGTATCGTACATTAGTTTATTTCCACCACACTATCATGTTGATTGAGTTTGTGTCATATGGAATTAAAGATTATTGGCTATCTATGATCTTTTGCATTTTTAGACAGCCATACCGTGGCACAAGGCAGTCTCTTGTCTTGCCAGGAGTGCATTTCTAGCACCATTGTGCTTCCGGTGTCTTAGGGTTCTACTCTCTATATTAAATTTTCCATACTATATGCAGAACTTATGACCTGAATTTCATATTTACAAATTATGTTTTCTATTTAACTATTTTTTATATTTAGTGATATTGTATGCATGTATATGCCCAAAACGGTATACTTTAGAGATTCTAATATATATTGAAACAAGGCTGAACTTTCATGCCTTTTCTATCTTAAATATTAGATGTATGGCCGGATGAATCGTCCACGAAGGACTAACGGCCTATTTGACTCTATAATTCCCTTCACCTAAAACCTCCTCTCTACCTTTTTTATTTGTATTGAAAAGAACCATCTCAATCTTCGACAATTCCCATGACCTTCATCAACCGATAAAGGCTCTCACAGAAAAGGGGGACTGATCAATCTCCAAACTTAATATTGGTGTGGTACATTAGTTTGATTTTCAACCTAACTAGCAAGGTGGCCCTCGGGATATCAAAAAATTATGTATTACCTTATATTATTAAAATATTATTTTATCGTATTTAACCACTAAATTGCAAAAATAATGTCATTTTACACATCTATACATTTATAAAGGTGCATCTTTGGCTTTCAATTTATATATGCATGTATGTCTTTGCTTCTAATAAATAAACATAATCATCCAGGAGGAATTCTTGTTTAAGTCAATTTAGCTTCAAGTACTCCTACAAACTTACCGGTAATTTGCACATGTGCTAAATAAATAGTTGTATGATCGTTGGTGTAGATCTGCAGATATATATCTAGATGCTTGTTGTTTGTGGTTATATATAGTAATCTGATTTTCTTGCAGCGATTATCCTCGATAAAAATGATAGACATATGCTGAGTCTAGCTTCAATATATGATTAAGATATGTCTTTGTATAAATAAACAAAAAAATTAACCATCCAATGAATGACACACCATTAGGTCTTTGGTTCGAGTAATCAACCCCCGATGAAAAACTCCATAGATGATTCTAATGTTGTTGTCTAGTTACTCCTAAAGCGTTCTTTAAGTGAGCCGACCCTTAGAAATCCTGGACATCTCCAGTAGTACCAATTATCTACAAATCATAAGATGATAAATTGTCTATTGGCTATGATTTTTTTATAGGGATCCAACCATCTATATGTACATTGCATTGTATTATCATATATGTGTGTTGTAGACTAATATGTTTAGACCAGGTGTCACATGTGTTTGTTGTTTATCGTCCAACTAATATTAAATGTACATATAAAGTATTTTTCATGTCACCACCTTGCTCTTTAACTATCTATATGTTATTTGAAGTCTTATATCTTATGTTAAACACATTGAAAAGTCGATCTGACTTTGGTTGAGTAAAATGTTTATTTCACTTGCTAGAGTTGGGGAGCATTTTTTATGTTGTGATAGAGGTTTTAGTTGTTTCTTTAATAAAATTGGGGGACATTCTTCTTTCTGAAGAAACTTGTTTAAAGCCATTAATTTTTTTATTTGTGTTATACATATTCTATTACTATGTTAGAGTACAAACCTTTTATTACTAACAATAATTTTCTTCGTCATAAATACTGAAATTATTCATACAATCCAATGAAAGTTCAACATATTAACTTATGCATGTTCCACTATATCATTCTCGAATCAGGCTTTTGCCCCGCTTTATAAATAAAGCAACATCCAGATACATTGTACCACATCATCCACCGCGGCCTGAGCCAAACTGCAAAAATAAAAGAGGTTCACACACTCGCTGGGGCTACAGCACAAACAAGCCCAAGAAGAAAGCAAAACACGACCGCAGCGGAAGGGCGGGGGAGGGGCCGGAGCCGAGAGGGGGAGCGCCGCCGTCCTCATGGCCTGCAAAGTGATGTCGAAAGCCGCCCGATCACGCTGCCGCACCAGGGGAGAACACTACTGGAGAAAGGCAAGAAAGGAGAAAACAGGGCCAGACACACGAGAAGGATAAACCTTCTCAATCACCATCTTATTCCGAACGTTCCAAAGAGACCAAGCGATGGCCGCAAACACCAGCCAGACGAGGCGGCGACCTCCTCCGGCCCTGTTGGCCTGGTTCTGCAGGGACTCCCCAAGCTCCTGCGCATCCCAGGCCGGCCCCAGCGCCTCCCTGACAAAGCTCCAGAGAGCCTGAGCCGCCGAACAATAAAATATAATATGGGCGCAAGTCTCCGGAGTCCCACATAGGGGACAACGGCCATTGCTCGGGCCGTTACGCTTGGCCACCTCCACCCCTGAGGGTAACCGATCACGCAGCAGTTGCCAGGCGAAGATGCGAATACTAAGTGGGAGGGGGGCCTTCCACAAGGGTGTAGTCCAACCCAACACCGGACCCTGGAACAAGGCCTGATAAGCCGAGTTCACCGTGAACTCACCCGACGGATGCAGCTGCTAGGTTGCCGAATCCGGAGCCTCGGATAAGGCCTCGGGGAGGGAACCATGAAGCTGCTGGAGGTCTGTGGTCTTCGCCGCACTAAGCTGCCAACGGAACAAGATGTTCCAGTGACCCGCTAGAAAGGCCTCACTCACCAGAGCCCCGGGGGAGACGGAGATAGCAAAGAGGATGGGGTACCGAACCCCCAGCGGGATCGGAAGCAGCCAGGGATCCAGCCAAAACCGAACACCCTGTCCACAGCCAGCCGCAAATACGCAGCCCAGCCTAATGAAGTGCTTGATCTCCTGGAGGGCTCTCCAGAATTGAGAGCCCTCCCTACGCTCGCAGGCCAGGAGGGGGCAGTGAAGGGTTTCGCGGCATAGTAAATCAAAATTTTCTACGGATGCGAACAGAGGGAAAGCCAAGATCTAATCTAGGAGATGCAAACAACGCGAGAGATTGGATTAGATCTTCATACCCTTGAAGATTCGCACAACGGAACGTTCGTCGGAACGTGGGTGATGTAGTCGTACTCGCTTCTCCTCCTCGCGATCCGATCCGATCTAGCACCACAAGTGGCGGTGTCTCCGTGAGATGCACACGTGCAGCACCTCGACGTCTCCTCCTTCCTCGGACCAGCAAGTATGGTGGAGAGACGGATTGGATCTACAACACGACGGCGTGGTGTATATGGTGGAGAATTTCTGCAGCAGGGCTTCGCCTACAAGCAGTCGGGAGGGAGAGAGGAGGGCCGCAGGGCGGCTAGGGTTGGAAGGGAAGGTGTGGGGGGTGGTGCGCCCCCATCCCTCTTTATATAGAGGGGTGGGGCGGCAACCCTAGCCCCCTCCCCCAAGCCAAGGCCGGCGGCCAAGGAGGAGGAGTGGGGGGCAAGGAACCCCCCCCCCTCTAGAAGCTCTATCTAGAGTTTAAACTCTCTTGGCCGGCTGGGCCCTATGGGGCCTTGTGCCCCTGGCACAATGCGGCCAGGGAACTCCCTCATAGGCCCATGCCCCCTCCCGGAAGTTGGGGCCACGTTGGTCCCCTTCCGGAAGGTTCTAGAAGCTTCCGGTACAATACCGATTAACCCGGAACAATTCCGAACTCCAAAAACTGCACTGCCTTATATGAATTTTATTCTCCAGACCACTCCGGAACCTCTCGTGATGTCCCGGATCCCATCCGAGACTCCGAACAAAAACTCATAAACCAATTATCCAATCTATCCTAGCGTCGAGACACGTTAAGTGTGTGACCCTGCGGGTTCGAGAATATGCAGACATGATCTTCTATCAATAATCAACAGCGGGGTCTGGACACCCATATTGACTCCCACACATTCATCGATGATCATATCGGATGAACCACGATGCCAGGATTCAATCAATCCCATATATATATTCCCTTCGTCTCGCGATATTTTACTTGCCCGAGATTTGATCGTCGGTACCGTCATACCTAGTTCAATCTCGTTCACAGCAAGTACTTTACTCGTTCCGTAATCCGATATCACTTTGTGATTAACTCTTTAACCACATGCTTGCAAGCGGTGTTGATATCGATTACCGAGTGGGCCCGAAGTATATCTCTCCGACTTGGGAGGGACAAATCCCATCTCGATACATACAACCCAACATATACTTTCCGATCACCTGAGAGACACCTTTATGATCACCCTCTCATAGGATGACGTTTGATGACCTCAAAGCTTTCTTCCGATACCAGGGAGTTGTATTATCTCATGGTCTTAGGAATACAATATTTGACATAAGAAAAGCTTCGCAAAGACGAACACGATGACACGATCTAATTGCTTCACTTAGTTTGGGTCTGTCCACCATATCATTCTCCCAATGATATGATCTCATTATTAATCGACAACTCATGTCCATGGTTAGGAAACCTTAACCATCATTAATCAATGAGCTAGTCCATAAAGGCGTACTAGGGACACGGTGTTGTTCACAAACCACACAAGTATTAAAGTTTCCGCTTAATACAATTCTATCATGGAATATAAACATTATCATGAACAAGAATTATAATAATAACATCTTTATTATTGCCTCTAGGGCATAATTCCAACAGGCGGCCCCTGAGATATTTGGCATTGATAAGCTGAAGCCAAAGTCCTCCGTCGTCCCTGAGGATGCGCCAGACCCATTTCAACATCAACGCCACATTAAAGCGGCGAGAGTCGAGAATACCTATGCCCCCAACACTCTTGGGGGCGCAGACGTCTGCCCATTTGACCATGTGGTATTTTTGATGGCCATTCTTCGCCGCCCAAAAGAACCTAGACAACTCCTTCGCGAAGTCGGCATGGGTCCCTTCGGGCAGGAGGTATAGCCCCATCTGGTACATGGGGAGACTCGAGAGACACGAGTTGATCAGAACCGACTTGCTCCCCTTGGACGTAAGTCGTGCACGCCAGGGTTCCACCCTCGAGCGCACCCTCGTAACCAAAGGAGCCAAGTCTCTGATCAGCACTCGTGTCTCCCTGATGGGCATCCCAAGGTACATAATAGGGAAGTCAGCGAGCTTACAATTCAGCCCATCCGCAATCCGCTGGCGCTCCGCCTCGGGGAACCCGAGGACCATCACCTCGCTCTTGTCAAAATTGATCTTCAGGCCCGACATGGACTCAAAGCACAGAAGCAGGAACTTCAGGTTGATTATGTCAAAGTCTGAACCCTGAACCATGATCAAGGTGTCATCAGCATATTGGAGGTGCGAGATCCCACCTGGGATCAGGTGGCCCACCACCCCCGAGATGTGCCCTGAGCGCTGAGCTCGGTCGAGGATCTCTGCCAGGGCATCCACCGCGGCATTAAACAATATAGGGGAGATCGGGTCCCCTTGTCTAACACCGCAAGAAGGACTAAAGTAGGGGCCGATCTCCCCATTGATATTGATCGTCGTCCTGCCACTCCTCACGAACTGCATAATCCAGCAGATGATGCGATCGTCAAACCCCCTCCTCTCCAGAATGAGCCTCAGGAAGGCCCAATCCAAGCGGTCATAGGCCTTCTGGAAGTCCAGCTTAAGAAACACCCCTTTCTGACGTCGAACCTTGACTTCATAGATAATCTCATGAAGTGCCAGGACATCATCATGAATGAGGTGTCCCTTGAGGAAAGCGAACTGGAGAAGATGGATAAGGCGCTCCATCACCGGAGCGAGACGAATGGCACAGACCTTGGCGAACAGCCGTTGTATGACATTAATCACCGTGATCGGACGGAACTGACGAATATCCGTGTCCCCCACTACCTTGGGGACCAGAGTAATGACACCAAGGTTCAACCGAGACATCACCAGGGTACCCGTGTAGAACTCCTGGAAGAGCTGCAGGATCAAAGGCTGGAGCTGAGTCCAAAAAGTCTGGAAGAAGCAAACCGGAAGGCCATCCGGGCCCGGTGCTGAACTAGACTTCATGGCCTTCAGGGCAGCCTCCACCTCCCCTCCTAAGAAGGGAAGCGTGAGCCTAGCATTCTCCTCGAGGGAGACTAGCGCCTCACCGGACCAAAAGTTAGGCGTTAGAGAAACTCCCGACTGTGGCGAGGCGGAGAAGAGATCCCGGTAGAAGGCATAAATATGGGAGGAGAGCGCCTGAGGGGACTCCAACAGCAACTCCCCCTCCCAGAGGCAAGGGATCGAACACTTCCTCCTCCTACCATTGGAGTTCCACTATATCATTTGCTTTAAAACATACATGGAAATACTTTAGGAATTCATCAAAAAAGTTATATGGGTCAAACTACAACTTAAAGGATCACAATTGGTTGAGTTTTAAACTTCTCAAATATAAGGCTATTAATTTCATGTAATGACGCCTAAATATTCTCTCATGATTTTATAAATGGGGCGACGATTAAATGGGCGTTTAAACTGCAATTGTGCAAGGTTCCTGACGATTAAATGGGGCGTTTATAGACTTGGAGTCGATTGCGCGTATTGCTTGGAGATAGTCCATGGCAGAAGGAACATTTCGTACTACATTACCAAACGTTCTTTTCTCATGTTTTTTTTTTTCGAAACAGGAAACGTTCCTTATCAACTTGCCACAATTTGAGCAGCCTTTTTTACTTGCTGGCAAAACGAAACATAAACAAGGTCCTGCTTATTTATTTATTTATTCCCTCGGTGTTGATGATAAAGATATGGAGTACAAGGCATAGGAAGGGAGATCGTTTATTTGTTCTCGGCATGCATTTTGATACCCAGCTGCACTGCACTTGGTCGGGCTCCTCCGATCAAGGCCTACTTGAGGCCAACATGCTCTTCTTCCCTCACAGAGGCGGGGAGGATGGAGCAGGGATGTTGGGCGCGTCGAGTAATACCTTCTTTTGCACACTGCTGGGTGGTCTAGCGACATCATCTGCTGGCCAAAACAGAGAGATTATTACAGTTTGGATTTTGTTATGAATTGCTCGATAAACGAGCAAAATTGTAGTACACTTGAGGAGGTGACAAACCGCTGGAAGGGCCTGGAACGCTTGTAACCAACAAAGACGCGGCCAGCGTGCTCTTCTTGCCTTGCTGAGGAGGGGAGGACGGAACAGGAACTTTGGGTGCGTCCACCGGCAGTATCTTCTCTTCCTTAATGCCGTGTCCACGCCAGAATTCATACCCTGGACACAAAAACAAATATCACTGTTTCAGTTTTCTTAGCTCTTGCTAATGGCTAGAGAAACAAGCTAAATATATATGAGCATAAGGAGATCGATGACGACGAACCGCTGGAAGGGCTGTCTCCCGAAATAACCAGTAAGGACGATGCAGTCCTTGGATTCGCTGCTTGAAGAAGCTGCCTTGGCGTTGCCATGTGCACCACCTGGCTGATGGCCAGGACAAGGACCGCCAAGTTCATGAGCTTCTTTGTCGCCATTTTTCTCGATCGTTTGGTTCTTGGACGCCACACAAGGTGCTACTTATAATGGAGCGAGGGATAGTCCTGCGGCCTGCACACTTCTGAATGCTTGCCCGCGTGTTAGCAGCTTATGATAAGTCTCTTCCGATAGATAGGTGGAATCAAAATCTAGTAGCCTGACACGAGTGCCAAAACTGCACATGCGGATGCTCGTCCTTGCTTTGATAATTTGTTCAACGACGTGAAACAACACATCAATGGGTTATCGACGCATTTCCTGTGTCCATGTAGCTCAGCCATGTAATTATGTTAGGATATAGTCGCTTCGAACATCGGTGTTGGATAGGAAACAAAAGAGTGTATTTCACTTTTTACTTCCTACTTATGCATCTGTGATATCGAGTGAATTTTTCTCCATATTAGCTCTTTTAGAAGCTTTGGATCCTCACCTTTTGACGCGTGTCTATTGGGCAAGGTGTCAGGTGACGGCCAAGGTTAAGAAATACCACGACTACGACGTGGAATGTGTCAGATAGATAAGAGAAATCTTGACAGAATAGTCTTTCCTATCTTCACATATTTTATCGCGCCACATCGACGTAACATGTTGTTTCTATCTAACAATCAACAACAAAGTACTAAACTAGGATAAAATCATGTTTAAATCCTCCTTAATGGGATATTTCGGTGGAAGTTCCACTAAATGGGGTAATATGTGTCACAAATGCACAACTACGGGGTAAAAAGTGGAATTCACTCGAAACAAAAAAATGATTATGCTTTCGAAAAGGGCAATACAGAACCAGCCTCTGCATCAATCAATGCCCATAACCAGGTTTCATGTATTGTTTCGAAAATTAAGGTTTACATCTCATGGATCACCGAGGATGTAAATAAAAAATCAACCAGCACAAGAAAAATAAAACAAGATGCCTATGCATCATGTATTCTTATATTCTTCTAGTAACCGCCAGCCACCCTAGTTGTTGATCTCCATAGCAATCGTCTTCAGACAGCTCCAGATAGAATTCATAAGTGCCCATTATGCCTCTCGGAAACAATAGGACCACTCGTGGATCCAGTGTATAGCCATATGAATATCCTGTAAACAATTAGCATTTTTGCTCTTATTAACAACGAAAAAAATAGCGTGCTAACTTAAATAGCGTGGGCTTTAAAAAACGCTATGAACGCTATAGTGTGCTAATAGCGCGCTATTTTTCAAAATAATGTTTCACAAAAAAATATGAAAAATCAGGATTTCAGCAGCTATAAAACCACAAATATAGCATTTTATAGCTATAAAACCACAGATATAGTATTCAGCAGCCAAACTTCAAATAGAGAAGTAGAGATAGTTTACATAGTCCATAACTCCATATCACATAGCCAAAATCATAACCATAGTTCAGAATTCACAGTTTCACACACACTAACATAGAGTCATAGACACATAGTTCACATAGTCCAGAACACAACCACAAGTTCAACAAGGATCAAGTAAACATCATAAAATGGCAGAACAAGGTTACTTAATCAGATCAACATGATGAATTGGCATCAGAAAGTATCTCTAGATAATCTCTGAAATCGGCAATTCTACAGCTAGCCTAATTCTTTAGAAAGTATCTCTAGATAATCTTAGTCATACAGATATGGCCAAGAAAAGATCGACAGTTGATCTGTGGTCTTACCTGTAGGCTGACTTGCAGGTGTCGTGGTTAACATCCTATGCAGGGATTGTCGGCGATGGATTGAAGGAGGGGAACAGAGGCAGGGTGAAGGCTAGCTTGAAGCACTGAAGCTTGGCGTGAAGGCGATTCCAGGAGATGTCGTCCCAGGCGGAGGTGATTCCAGGCGGAGGCGCTTTGTTGATTACAGGCTGAGCCGCCGCATCCGCTAGACACGGCATCGCCTCTCTAAGGCAATGGAGGAGACAAACTGGAACTGGCGTTCTGGGTATGTATTATCCTGTTAGGGTTAGTTGGTTGGATTAGGGTAGGACGGCGCTGGACCAAAAGCCCAAAATGGGCCAGAATGGTGAATGAGCTACTAAAAATCAACAAAAAAAATAGCGTCGCTACGGAGTGTAATGCATAGCCTAGCGTCCAGCTCCTGAAAACGCTATAGCGGCACTAATACCGTTAAATAGCGTGCTATTTTTTCTTTGCTTATTAATGATAATATCATTTCTATAGTTCCATAATGCACAATCTAAAGCACAAATCCCCACTTGAATCTGACATTTAGATTTTTTCCCTATCCCTATTAGCTAATTTCCAAATATGTCCGCAATTGTGGTTGTGGAGGAATATTAGAAGTGAAGTGAATGGTTCTCCATATAAGAAAAGTTAAAGGACAAGCAAGAAAATAAATGATTGATAGACTCCTCGAAACCACAGAAAACACATTTTTTACAACCATTTAATTTCCCTACCAGTGTCTAGGGAAAGCAGTAGGCGGTTGGCGGCGGCGGGCGTGATGCTGGACAGGCCCAACCGGTCTAGATCTGGGCCCTTAGGGCCCTAGATGGGTCGGGGACGGCCCGGCCTGCCATGTGGATCTGCAGGTGGCAAAGATTTGGCTAGTGCAGGGGCGGCAACGACAGTGACCGGCTTATTGTGGTTGCGGACTTTACGGGTCTGTCTGGGCCCTACCGGACCCTCTTGGGGCTAGTGTGTCCTTGCGGGGGCTTTATGGATTCCCTTCCCCCGCTTCCTTTTGTGTTCCGGGGGAAACCCTAGGACTGGTTTCTGGTCAGCGGTCGCTTTTCTTTTTGAGGGTGTTTCTTGGTACTTGACGAGTCGTTAAAAGGAGCACGGTAGGACTTCTCCGAAGGGAGCAGCGGTTGCGGGTCACCATCATTTAGTTGATCTGCCTCTATCTCCATTTTGTTTCTTTTAGGTGTGTGTTTGTTGTTGACCCGGTATTTTCTTTCGTTTCGAAACTATCCTGAGTTCGTGAGGTTGAAAACCTTGTTTCAAGAGACACAGTGCATGCCTAGGTGCTGGGCGGCGTGGCTGCGCCGTGGGAGCACCCCCGGCCTGGCTTTCATGGAAAACGTGCCGGCAGGTGTCTCTTGGCCGGTGGGGAAGTTAGTCGTCCCTTTGCCTACCCGGCCGGGACAGTACTGTCACTGTCAGCATGTTATACGTGCGTACTCCTACCTAGGTCCGTGTATAAATACATCAAGTAGGAAGTATCCACGATAGAATATAGGCCGGGTACACTCTTTACCACACACTCATTAGCTATCTCCGCCAATTGACCCTTCCTCGAGCTAACGACCTCTCGTCTCCGGCCGCGCACCGACCGATCCTACGTACGTGGCGATGGCGGCCAGGGCTGTGCTCAAGCTGCCCGGTTCCTCTCCCGCGCCGGCAAACGCTCGAGGCGGGGCGCTGTCGATGCCACCGAGCAGAGCTCCCCCGCCTGCTGTTGCTAGAGGTAGTATCCTGCCATTATTGGGCTCTGTCCTTTTATCCAAAAAAAAAGCTACTCTCTCCCAATCCAAAATAAGTGTCACCGATTCAGTACAAAATCGGAGAAGGGGATATATACTACTTTAAAACCGGTTTTGGTGGTGCTCATCTTTTTTCCTATTGTCCTCCGATCCTTACATGTACAAAACTAAACAGCAGTCGCCAGTGGCAGCCCTGGAGCTGCAGAAAATGCTGCAAGCATGCAAAACCTGGTATGTAGGAACAAGTTATTGTGGTGATTTTCCGGTGACATCTCTATAGCTGATTAGCTCTTGCTTTGCGTCTAAGTTCGGATTACCCAATGGCACGGCCGGTCAGACGGATGCAAGAGAGACTAGAACAAAGAAGCAGCTCCAGAAACCCAAGCAGCAGAAGCATCCGAAAAATATACACAATCAACTTTCCATGGTGGATGCGCTCGAAAAGATCGGGATATCTCGGTATTACGCTGCTGAGATTAAGAGCATCCTAGACGCGACATACAGGTACATATGTCTACTAGGCCTCAAGTCAAGTTCACTAGTAGTATGATATGTTAGCGGTTCATCATGCACTTGACGAGCGCCATTCTTACAGTTGTTGGTTACAGACGGATGAGGAGATCATGCTGGACACGGAGACATGTGCCATGGCATTTCGGATCCTACGCATGAGCGGATATGACGTCTCATCCGGTATATACTTTTAATTTATGGAAAAAAATAATGCTTGTTAACTTTCTTTCACATTCGATCCTTAATTTGGGTACTACAATACATTTGATGATGATTATATATCGAACTTTATTTTCAGATGACCTGTCGCATATTGCCGAAGCCTCGAGTGGTTTGAATGGCATAAGATCTTTACTTGAACTATACAAGGCTTCACAAGTTAGCATTTCAGAAGATGAGTTGATTCTGGATAGTATTGGAACCTGGTCAGGCCGCCTGCTGGAGGAACAACTGAGCTCCAGTGCATCACAAAGAACCCCACTGCTGAGAGAAGTAAATTTACTTAATTTGCCCATGTTGGCAATATCCCTGCAAGCTCTCTGTCTATGTTGGAAAATAATTAATTCGCCCTTTTGTGTTCATAGGTAGAACATGCTCTCAGTAGCCCCTTTTACACCACACTGGACCGTCTAGAGCATAAGAGGAACATCGAACAACCTGATGCAACGGAGCATCTGATGCTACACTGCTTGTAAGACCATTTTTCCTTTCATTTGAAACACAAGTTTTATGCACACACTATAGACTCCAACATTATTGCATTTCTTATGGCAGGCCTTGGCAAACGAATCAAGATCTTCTAGCCTTGGGCGTCATGGATTTCACCGCAAGTCAATCGATTTACCAGCAAGAACTTGAGCTTCTCGACAGGTATGTACATCTAATTGGCACTAACTCTTTGTTGCGTGGACCAAGAACGTTAGTCTTATATATGGGGGTGATTTTGTTCTCGTGTTAGTTGGGTGAAAGAGAGCAGGTTGGACCAGCTACCATTCGCACGGATGAAGTTGGCATATTTCTACCTCTCCGCTGCTGGAACAATGTTTTCCCTAGAGCTATCTGACGCACGCATTTTGTGGGCCATGAATGGCGTGCTCGCGACGGTCGTCGATGACTTTTTCGATGTAGCCGGACAGAAAGAAGAACTGGAGAACCTCACCGCTTTGGTCGAGATGTAAATAGTTTTAACAAGCTTTTGCCTCCGTTTAAAAAAAAAACTATTTCTCATGTTCTCCCCAAATGCTCTTGTGATGCTTGGTTTTTTAACCTTTTCATATGTTTGTCACAGCTGGGAACAGCACGAGAAAACCGAGTACTACTCTGAACAAGTTGAGATTGTGTTCTCTGCAATCTATAGCTCGGTGAACCAACTTGGAGCAAAGGCTTCCATGGTGCAGGGTCATGACGTTACCGGCCACCTAGTAGAAATCGTAAGACTCTTTCAATCCACAAGATATCTCTCCAGGGGAGTTAATTTGCTTTAGATGATGATGATGATGATGACGATGATTTCTAGAATTCCCCTGGGTAGTGGCAGGATTTGTTAAGGAACATGATGACCGAGGTGGAGTGGCGGGAGAGTGGGTATGTGCCAACACAGGAGGAGTACATGGAAAATGCAGTCATAACTTTTGCATTGGGGCCTATCGTACTCCCAGCATTGTATTTCGTCGGGCCAAAGATTATGGAGTCTATCATCACAGATGCAGAGTACATCGAGTTGTTTAGGCTCATGAGCACTTGCGGCCGTCTTCTGAACGATGTCCAAACCTACGAGGTGTATATTAATTATTGGCCAAAGTTGTTATGCATTTTTGGACTAATTTCCAGTTTTGTTAATAGCTGCAGAATGGTTTTTGTTGTTCAACATTGTTGCAGAGGGAGTACACCGAGGGAAAATTGAACAGTGTCTCGTTGCTGGTTCTTCAAAGCGGTGGTTCCTTGACCATACCGGAGGCTAGGAGGGAGTTGCAGAAGCCCATAGACACCTGCAAGAGAGACCTGCTAAGGTTGGTCCTCCGGGAGGACACTGTTGTGCCTAGGCCATGTAAGGAGCTTTTCTGGAGCATGTGCAAGACATGCTACGTTTTCTACTCTCAGGGCGACGCATTCAGCTCGCCGGAGGAGAAGATCGGCGCTGTAAATGCAGTGATCCATGATCCACTCCAGCTTCCATGTAGTATAAGGTCATGTACAATGCAAGGTGTTTAGTGTTTAAGTATATAACCAAGGTTTTTTAAGTACCGATGCTTATTCGAATAGGAGATATGTCTAGTTAGGGATCGATCTAGAGTATAAAAAAATGATTTATTTTATAAGCAACTCTCTAGGCACAAAAAACTGATTTATTGTATAAGCAACTCTCTAAGCATTTTATTGCATTGTATGCCCTAAGGCCCTCCCATATTTTAGCTCGGTGATCGGGAAGCAAAGATTTATGTGTATACTCATCTTATCTTTGTTATCTCTCTAGTCGCCCCCGTGTGATGGCAGAAAGGAAACTATAACCGCGCCGCTAGCCACCCACTATTCCTCCCTCCGCCTCGGCCCCTCCCTCACCGCTTCCCGAAAAAATAGAAATTATGTAAGTTTTCATGGACGACGTTTTCGTCTATGAAACTTCATTTAATCATTATCTTTACAATTAGAAAATCGTTATAATTTTGGTGCCTATTTCTTATAACCCAAATTATAGAAAAACCGAACCAACTTTTTGGTTAAAATCGAATGTCCACCCCTAAGTATGGGCCTTAGGGCCTGCCTTCCGAGATGCAAAATAATAATGAAACTGGGGTGGAGAAGGAGGAAATAGCCTGAACCAAACCAAATGTTAAACATGTCACAGTACAGAAAAAACAAATAAAACTCCGAACTTGTGTAGAGTATACTACTCCCGTGATGATCCATGTCAATGCATTCTTCCTAAATATTCGCTAACACCACAGAGGGCATGGAGGAGATGTTAAAAATCCCCGAGGTTCCCCTCCTTCTAGATTTCCTAACAACTAGAATAAAACTGATCAAAACTGTTTTCAAGGATGATTAGGTGACACACAAAAGCATTCACGAGTCACACAAAAGCACCCTAACAATGAGCCACAAATCGTTGAATGTCCCAAGTCAAACAAAGAACTGCATATTTGTGAACCTAAGAGCGCCCATACTCCCATTCGGATAATTTCCATATTTCTCTATAGATTTCTCCACAACCAATCTCCATTGGATGGACTTACGAAAGAATAATAATATCGCCCCCCCCCCCCCCCCCCCCACCATATCTTTTAGACAAGCAGCAAAGGAGAAGCATATGTGTTGAAGTTTTTAGAGGCATATTTGCAAAGCTAGCACACTGGCTAGTGCAGCCACTCTCTTATTACTACAACATGGTTGGTGTTTTGAAGTGCAATACAAGCAAAAAAATTGCACCAAGGGAAGAGAGACCTTTTGTACTAGAGAGTGTGGGCTTCCATGAGATGGATACAAGTTACAGCGAATTGTTCTTGGTATGCTGAGCTTAAGTAGTACTGGTCATTTGAGCTTAATGTCCAAGTAAAGTGCAACCCCCAAAGGAGAGTCTTAGATTACAACCTATCCCAAAGGTTGATAAGAATGAATTCCAGTTTCTATACCCTAATTTCATATTTTTGGCACAAACTATCCCATTTAGAAAAAAATCCTCTGGATTACCCCATTTAGTGAAACTTATGCCCACTTTTACCCCTTGTAAGCATTTACTGATTCTTCGTGATGGGACTCACTCGTTAGATCGATGTGGCGTGATTACTAGGCATAGCTCTCGATCTCAAACCCTCATTATGTGAGGAGAGAAGTTGCGGCATCTATCCTTGGGTGAAGCCCGCTGCAACACCATCATCCCGCTACCCGATGACGATTCAGAAGACAAGTTCTGAGACCCTTCCTTGACAGGCTCGGTCGTGACCAGTTCTTGGCGCGCGGTCGTCTCGGCCAAGGTCGGTAGTGTTGTGGTATGAGTCCTGCTCCAGGTTGAGGCCTCCTGAATGGGGTAGCTTGTGACAAAAATATGAAATTAGGGGGTAAAATAGAATTTACTCGGTTGATAAAATCGGCAAAATGATGCTCAATGAGTAGTACTAGCTTGGGCTTGTTCTTCATATCCTGGACCACCATCCTGGTTTTTCTCTTGTAGACTGCATTTCCGAGGCCCGAATCTTTTAGCCTTAACTAGCTAATCAACGTGAAAACCAAAAAAAATGCCATGTTGCCACTTCTAATGGTGATGGGCTGATGGCTAGGAGTAGACAAGAGCTGGTGATTGTGTTCATCGTAGGGAGGTGAAAGAACAACAACGAAGCTCGAAGGAAGGTGGGAATTGCCCATGTCCATGCCTGATGGATCTTTTTGAACGTCGGAAAATTCGTTGAACATGGACAAATTCATGTGTTGAAAAGTTCGAGTTAATAAACTTACGCATTTGCTAGGAGCACCTGCTAAAAGGGGATCAGACAAAAATAAATAATCCATAAAAAATATCAACAACCGCTAGAAGGAGGGCTTGAACCTCCGACCTTGTGGTTAACAGCCACACGCTCTGGCCAACTGAGCTATTCCAGCTTGTTGCTTGGTTTTCTCCGTGATTCTATTCGTAACATTCGCACACTGGAATCGTGGGAGAAGTATAGTTGTAGATGCTGACCTCTACTGGAAAAGTAAGAGAGAGTAATCAAAGCAATTCTGTACAATTTCCGTGGCTTGTGGTCAAGGGCATCGCTTAGGAAAAAAGAGCTGCTAGCTAGTGGATGTGAGTCACGTGGCCTCCATTGACAAACTAGCGAGCAGTCACGTACAACCCATGACTTGAGTAGACTGCTTTGCGCCGCCATGCAAGTGTATCCGTCCTTGTACCGTGTCGATCAATCGGCCATGCATGTAACCGGCAACTTTTTAGTGTACGCGTGCAACAACATACGCTGGGCTCGCTCGGGGCATGCATCAATATACTTCTTCATCGATCGTACGTGTAAAAGAAAGCACAAGTCGATTCCAGACGCGCCCGCATCTCGTGAACAGCAACCATGTTCCTCAACCTTCATGTCATTGTGCTCCTGTCGTCCATGCTGGATCTTTCCCTCCGAACCACCTCGGGTGCCGCGGGCGTGTCATCGACAGACACTCTGAACGATGGCCGCCGGAACATCACCGACGGCCAGACGCTCGTGTCGGCCGGTGGATCCTTCACCCTGGGGTTCTTCTCCCCTGGCGCACCGGACCGGAGGTACCTCGGGATATGGTTCACCGCGTCCACGGACGCCGTGGTCTGGGTGGCCAACCGCGACAGCCCGCTCAACGACACCGCCGGCGTACTGTCGATCAACAGCGCGGGCACCCTTCTCCTGCTCGACGGCACGGGCAACACCGCCTGGTCCTCGAACACGACGACCGGCAACACTCCTTCATCCGCGGCGGCACAGCTGCTCGAGTCCGGCAACCTTGCGGTAATAAGCAACGAGAGCGCCGTCCTGTGGCAGTCGTTCGACCACCCGTCCAACACCCTGGTCGCCGGCATGAGGCTGGGCAGGAACCCGCAGACGGGAACAGAGTGGTCCCTCACGTCGTGGCGCTCCCCCGCCGACCCGGCGACGGGGGACTGCCGACGCGCCATGGACACCAGGGGGCTCCCGGACTGCGTGTCGTGGCGGGGCACCGCCAAGAAGTACCGCACGGGGCCCTGGAACGGGCTCTGGTTCAGCGGCGTCCCGGAGATGGCGTCCTACTCCGACATGTTCACCAACGTGGTGGTCGTCCGCCCCGACGAGGTCGCCTACGTGTTCAACGCCACCGCGGCCGCGCCCTTCTCCCGGCTCGTGCTCAGCGAGGCCGGCGTGGTCCAGCGGCTGGTGTGGGACGCCGGCAGCCGGGTGTGGAACGTGTTCGCGCAGGCGCCCAGGGACGTCTGCGACGACTACGCCAAGTGCGGCGCCTTCGGGCTGTGCAACGTCAACACGGCGTCCACGCTCTTCTGCGGCTGCGTTCTGGGCTTCGGCCCGGTGTCCCCCGAGCAGTGGTCCATGAGGGAGGCCTCGGCCGGGTGCCGGAGGAACGTGCCGCTGGACTGCCGCCGCGACGACGGTGGCACCACCACCACCACCACCGACGGGTTCGCCGTGGTGTCCGGCGTGAAGCTCCCCGACACCGACAACGCCACCGTGGACATGAGCGCCACGCTGAAGGAGTGCAGGGCCAGATGCTTGTCCAAATGCTCGTGCGTGGCCTTCGCCGCCGCGGATATCAGCGGAGGCGGCGACGGTACCGGCTGCGTCATTTGGGTTGGTGACATCGTTGATGTCCGGTATGTCGACAAAGGGCAGGATCTCTACGTCAGGCTGGCAAAGTCTGAACTAGTAGGTACGTAAACACAGTCGTCTCACTTTGCTGTATATCATCTGCAGCAAGATTCCTTCATATTTTCCTGTGTGCGTGTATCTTGCCTTAACTGTTTATTTTCTCTGTGAAATGAAATACATTTCTGCAGTTAAAAAGAAAAGGGGAAGTATGTTGAAGATTTTGGTCCCAGTCACGGCATGTCTGCTTGTACTGATGTGCATATTCCTTGCCTCCATGTGCAAGTTCAGAGGTAAGGATATCCAGGCAAAGACGATGCTAGAAAGCGGATCAAAGGAACTTGGTGATGAAAATATAGAGCTTCCATTTGTTAGCTTTAAAGACATTGTTACCGCCACAAATGATTTCTCCAGCGACAACATGCTCGGACAAGGAGGCTTCGGAAAGGTGTATAAGGTACGTAGTAACAAAATGATATTTTCCTTAAAAAGATGATGATCACACTGTCTTGTACTTCCTGTTCAGCTTAAGAATGATGAAATGCTGCAGGGAATGCTCGACAATGACAAAGAAGTTGCTATCAAAAGGCTCAGTAAGAGTTCTGGACAAGGAGTAGAGGAATTCAGAAATGAAGTGGTTCTAATTGCCAAGTTGCAGCATAGGAACCTCGTCAGACTTCTCGGTTGTTGCATCCATGCAGATGAGAGGCTGCTCATCTATGAATACTTACCCAACAAAAGCTTGGATGTCTTCATTTTCGGTATGGTCAGATTTACACAAATTGATTTTAAAAAAGCTAACCCATTATTTAGACGAACTTGGCCGCATACTTAGAACAACATTGCATTTATGTTCCTGCTAGATGCTGCAAGTAAACATCTTCTTGATTGGCCAACAAGGTCTCAAATAATCAAAGGGGTAGCAAGAGGACTTCTTTATCTCCACCAAGATTCAAGGTTGACTATAATTCATAGAGATCTTAAATCAAGCAACATATTGTTAGATGTTGATATGAGTCCAAAAATATCGGATTTCGGCATGGCAAGAATCTTTGGACGCGACCAGCAAGAAGCAAACACTAATCGAGTTGTCGGGACATAGTGAGTAATACATGTAAAATTATATTTATTTCGTTAAATACTTTTTGTTCCTCAAGTTATTTCTCAAATTGTGACACAGCGGTTACATGTCGCCTGAATATGCAATGGACGGTGCCTTCTCTGTCAAGTCTGATACCTATAGCTTTGGTGTTATACTCTTGGAGATCATAAGCGGTTTGAAGATTAGCTTACTCCACCTCCCGGACTTCCCAAACCTTCTAGCTTATGTAAGTATGGTTAAATGCTAATTTTCTCCATAGCTCCAAATGAAAGGTACTAATTCCATAGGAACTTGATTCATTTGGTCCAGGCATGGAGCTTATGGAAAGATTGCAAGACAATGGATATGGTGGACTCATCAATTATTGATAACTGTTCACCAACTGAAGTTCTACGATGTATCCATATAGGACTCTTATGTGTGCAAGACAATCCAAACACTAGGCCACTCATGTCATCAGTTGTCTTCATGCTGGAGAATGACAGCACAACACTCTCAACCCCAAAAGAACCTGTGTATTTTGCACAAAGGAACTCTGAAGCCAAGGAAACAGGAGAAAATACTAGTAGCTCTATGAATAACATGAGCCTCACGGTGTTGGAAGGGCGATAGACAAGATATTATTGCTTCATAATTTTGTATGTAGAACATTTGATTTTTGTGTGTCATGTACTTAATTATCAGATTACACTATAAGAAAAATAAGATTTGTTCTTGTTGAAGAAATGTTTGTGCACAATAGTTGTTGATCAGTTGCGTCCACTGTGACCTCATTTCCTGCACAATAGTTGTTTATAAGTTCAACAACCAAAAATGTGAACACGCCCTTCTTCAACACTAAGTCATAATTGGTCACACAAAAGCTTTAGCTCAGTTGCATTTTCTGCTATTTGCATAAAAGATCTCAAAATGATTTGGCCGTCCCGTGACGCGTCCGTGTCGTGAGGTTTGCGTTGCACCCGCGCAATTACAGTCCAAAGTCAAACATGCAACTTTACCTGACCCCATTTTTTTTAGCTGATCTGACCCCATTCATAGGAACAATTTTTGTCTTTGTGCGTAATGGCTGCTATCTATGCTGTACTAAGTCCACAATGATGACTTCATCCAATATATTACATCGTACTAAGTCCACAAGTACTCTCGATCATCAGTTTGCCACTTTGACATCGTACTCTTCCGTTGACAACCTCAACTATATGTCCGCTCCATGCAGACCAATTGTTCCAAACAACTGTGTCATAGAGTTCATTCTATCCTAGCAGGAAGATGAAGAAAACGGCCTTCATCCCCGTTTTCACTTTCATCTTCCTTTCCTTGAGTTCATTCTGCAAATCCCAAGACCAGCTTGCATATGCGAAACCACTCACACAAGGCGACATGCTCATCTCCAAGGGTGGGGACTTTGCTCTAGGCTTCTTCTCTCCCACCAGCTCCAACAAGAGCTTTTACCTGGGCATATGGTACCACAAACTCCCCGGATCACGCACAACTGTGTGGATCGCCAACCGAGACAACCCAATCGCCACCACTTCATCTCCAATTCTCGCCATCGGCAATAACTCTAACCTGGTGTTGTCAGACTACCATGGCCACAATATTTGGATTGCGTCGAGCAATATTGCCACCGGAGGGGCGCAAGCTTACGCGGTGCTACTCGACTCCGGAAACTTTGTTCTCCGGTTGGCCAACAACACGGACATATGGCAGAGCTTCGATCACCCAACCGACACACTACTTCCTGTTAAACTACATATGATATGGCGTGTAACGTGAGTAGTACTCCAAATCTTCTAGAGAGATAGAAGTTGTTTTATCTGTTTAAACTAGAAAGGGGTATGAGTAGTTTGTTTTCCTTATCTCTTGTAACAATCGTTGTGATCGGACTCTATCTCTTGTAAGGCTACGGCGGGGGCTCTTCTCGCCACATATAAACACGTACCCAGGGTCTCTAACGAGACCACTGTTTTCTGCCCAAAACTATACGACTAATATGGTATCAGAGCCACCTCTTCCGTGACTCGCTGCCCCAGATCGATCTCGATCAAAACCCACGACAAAGAAGCCTGCGCGCCGCTGCTTTTCCCTTCTGCCGCGACGCTGCTTTCCTTCTGCCGCCGCCGCCTACACACAAGAAAAATACCCACGCCACAATCCCTTCCTGGTAGCCATGGCCACTCCCGGATCCTCGTCGTCTGCCATGCTTGCCACCACGCTGGGATCTCCCCCCTCCCAAAAGCTGACTAGGGCCAATTTCCTCTTCTGGAAAACCTTGGTTTTGCCCCCCCCCTTCGTGGCGCTCTGGTCCTCCATCTACTCGATGGTACCGACGCCGCACCGGTGAAGACTCTGGAGGTTGAAGACGCTAACAAGAAGAAGACAATAATCCCCAATCCTGCCTACACGGCTTGGCTGGCTCGGGATCAAACGGTGCTTGGGTTCCTGGTGAACTCCCTGTCACCGGAAATCATACCCCATGTCGTTGGGCTCGACACCGCCCACTCGGTATGGTCTCGTCTCACCGGCATGTTCTCCACCCACTCCCGCACAAAGATCAATCACCTGCGGGGGTCCCTGAACAACACGAAGAAGCAAGATCTGTCTGCAGTAGAATTCTTCGCCAAGATAAAAAGCTTCGGATCTGAGCTCGCCGCTGCGGGCAAACCTGTTGAAGAAGATGAGATGGTCGGGTACATCCTCAACGGTCTCGACGCCAGCTACAACGACCTCGTCTCCTCCGTCAATGCCAACCCTGGTACTACCCTTGATGATCTCTATAGTCAACTTTGTGCTCATGATCTTCGGCAAGTTATGCTAGGAGAACCCGGACAGGACAGCGGCTTCACCTCCTCCGCCAACCTCGCTACAAGACTAGGACGTGACGCGTACCGCGACTCTCGCCCTCGTGGAGACCGTGCCAGGACTCCTGACCGCGGCTATCGCGGTGATCGTGGTGCCAGGTCTCCTGACCGCGGCTATCGCGGTGATCGTGGTGGAGGGCGCCGCCGTGATGATGGAGCTCGAGATGGAGGACGCCGTGACGGAGGACGGCGTGATGATGGACGCGATGGCCGTCGTGATGATGACAACCGTCGTCGTGATGACAATGGCCACCGCGATGGGGGGCGTCGTCGTGACGATGGAGGACGTCGCCGTGGCCGCGCCCCTACTCCCTTCGTCGATGTCACGTGCCAAATCTGCAAGATCCACGGTCATCCTGCAAATGAGTGCTGGTGGCGCTATCAAGACCGCCATGATTCTGATGATGATGGCAAAGAGAAGGGTGCACATGCGGCATCCTATGGCGTCGACACCAACTGGTACCCTGACTCCGGCGCTACCCACCATGTCACATCTGAGCTGAGCAAGCTCACCACCCAGGACAAGTACAATGGACATGATCGTGTCCACACGGCAAATGGTAACGGTATGCAAATAAGCCATATTGGTCATTCAACTTTATGCACCCCACAAAGTACTTTACAACTCAAAAATATTCTGCATGTTCCTAGTGCATCTAAGAACCTTCTATCTGTTCATAAGCTTACACTTGATAATGATGTTTTTCTAGAATTTCACCCCCATTTCTTTTTTATCAAAGATCAGGCCACAAGGAGAACTCTGTTTAAGGGACCATGCCATGATGGTCTCTACCCGCTTGTTCCTTCCCCCACTGGATCTTCCAAGCAAGCCTTCATCACCATAAAGCCGTCGTCCTCTACATGGCATCGTCGTTTAGGACATCCCTCCTCTTTTGTAGTTCAACAAATACTTAGAAAAAATAGTATTGCTTATTCTCCTAAAATAAACCCATACATTTGTGATTCTTGTCAGTTAGCAAAGAGCCATCAATTGCCATATCCTATCTCTACCAATGTTTCCACTGTTCCATTAGAACAAGTTTTTTCTGATGTATGGGGTCCAGCTCCTGTCTCTGCTGGAAAACATTCATATTATGTGAGCTTTATTGATGATTTTAGTAAGTTCACCTGGATCTATTTGATCAAAAAGCGCTCTGAGGTTTATCAAGTTTTTCTTAATTTCCAGCCTCTTGTTGAAAGAAAATTTGCTAGGAAAATCATTACTATGCAAACCGATTGGGGAGGTGAATATGAAAAACTTAACAGTTTCTTCCAAAAGATTGGCATCACTCATCATGTTTCTTGTCCCCATGCTCATCAACAGAATGGGTCTGCTGAAAGAAAACACCGTCACATTGTTGAAGTAGGTCTTGCACTACTTGCAAATTCATCCATGCCCCTCAAGTTTTGGGATGAGGCTTTCCTTGCCACTTTTCTCATAAATCTACTTCCCAGCAAAGTTATAAATCATGACACACCTGTAGAACGTCTTCTTCATACTAAACCCAACTATGAGTCTCTCAGAATTTTTGGTTGTGCTTGCTGGCCAAACCTTCGTCCATACAATAAACGGAAGCTCTCTTTTCATTCCACTAGATGTGTGTTCTTGGGTTATAGTCCTCGCCATAAAGGAGTCAAGTGTCTAGATATTTCTACTGGCCGTGTTTATATCTCAAGAGATGTTGTTTTTGATGAAAACATATTTCCCTTTGCTGAGTTGCATCCTAATGCTGGCTCACGTCTTCGACAAGATATACTTCTTTTACCTAATAATATGTCAAACAATGGGGTTGCTGTTGGAGATATGCCCAAGAGGCAATAATAAAGTGGGTTATTATCATATCTTCATACTTATGATAAATGTTTACATACCATGCTATAATTGTATTAACCGGAAACATTAATACTTGTGTGATTTGTAAACTAAAATAAGAGTCCCTAGTAAAGCCTCTTGTTAAACTAGCTTGTTGGTTAATATATGATCATGGTTTCCTGATCATGAACATAGAGATGTTATTAACAACAGGGTCATATCATTAGGAGAATGATGTGATGGACATACTCCTATAGATAAGCGTAGCATAAAGATCAAGTCATTTCATTAGTTCAATTGCTATATGATTTCTGATACATAGTAACCTAATTCCTTCGACCATGAGATCATGCATATCACCTTTACCGGATGGATGCTTTGATAAAATCAAACACCACACCGTAACTGGGTGGCTATAAAGGTGGCATTGAGTGTTCGGAAAGTATTGGTTGAAACACATGGATCAAGAGTGGGATTTGTCCATCCATATGACGGATAGATATACTCTGGGCCCTCTCGGTGGAATGTCATCCAATTAGCTTGCAAGCATGTGACTGGGTCACAAGGGATCACATATCACGGGAACGAGAAAAGAGTACTTATCGGTAACGAGGTTGAACTAGGTATGCAGAGATACCGACGATCATAACCTCGGATAAGTAAACTATCGTGAGACAAAGGGAAATTGGTATCGTATGTAAGTGGTTCATTCGATCGCAAAGTAATCGTAGAAATATGTGGGAGCCATATGAATTTCTAGATTCCTCTATTGGTTATTGTTCGGAGAAGTGTCTCGATCATGTCCGCATAATTCACGAACCGTAGGGAGACACGCTTAAGGATTCGACGTTGTTTGAGTAGTTATGGTATTATGAGAAAGAGACCGAATGTTGTTCGGAGTCTCGGATGGGATCCGGGATATCACGAGGTGATCCGGAATGGTCCGGAGAATAAGATTCATATAAGGAAAGTCCCGTTTCGGAGTTCGGGAATGATTCCGGTGTTTTCATCGGGAATGTTCTAGAAGGTTCCGGAATGTCCGGCACTCCGGGGGGGAAGGGGTACATGAATGTGTCATTACATATTGGAATGATTGCATCATGTACTAAGTGTTCTTGCTGTTCCAAATAAAGGATTAAATTGAATCCTAAAACAGAAAAGTCAAATGTCCAGTTTGAAAGTCAAACGGCTAAAACAAGAAACTGTGGGAAACAAGCAAGAGGAGGTTGAAACCAACTTGGAGGAGGAGTCCCTCTCCTCCAAGCCGGCGGCCAGCCTAGGCCGAGTTGGGGAGGGACTCCCCTCCCCTTCCCTGGCGCGCCAGCCCCTCCACCTATAAAAGGAGGGGCAGGGCCTCCTCCTCTACACACAAGTTCCTATCCTCTAATCTCCGGTTTAGAGCCGTTTTGGTTTAGAGCTTCTAATTGCTTTAGACTGCGGTTTAGAGCCTTCTAATTGGTGTGTCTAATCTCTAGACCACTAATAGTTCTCTCTCATACTCCACCATACTCGCTCCGGCTTAAGGCGAAGCCCTGCGGGATCTCCCCTCTACTTCCGGTACCACGCCGTTGTGCTGCCGGAATCACGAGGAGAGTGCTACAACCTCCGCTGCCTGCTGGAACAAGGGAGAGGAAGGTCTTCGTCGAGTACCGAACGTGTGACCGACTGCGGGAGCGCTGCCGGAACGTGGCGCCGGAAGGATCGTCTACGCGATCTTGAGATCGGAAAGAGTACGACTACATCACCCACGAGAATCTGCTCTCGTTAACCGCTTTGGAATCTTCGAGGGTAAGTTATTCCATAGACTCGTTGCTACAATCTAGTAGATAGATCTTGGCTTGGTTGTTTGTATGCGATAGAAATTTTTTGTTTTCCATGCTACGAACCCCTACAGTGGTATCAGAGCCGTGTCTATATGTAGATCTGTTGCACGAGTAGAACACAATGGTCATTGTGGGCGTTGATGCTTTTATTGTTGATTGCTTCTTGTGTACTTTGCATCTTGCGGTATGTTGGGATGAAGCGGCCCGGGCTAACCTTACATGACATCGTTCATGAGACTTGCTCCACGCTTGACATGCAACTTGTATTGCATAAGTGGCTTTGCGGGTGCCTGTTTCTCCTAGCATAGTTAAGATCCAATCTACAACGGGTGATTGACAATGCTAGTATCAATGTTGTGGTTCTTGTTCGTAAGTTAGAACGACACACTTATTGAAAGCCCCAAACCACGTAAAATATGCAAAGAAAGTAGAAACGTCTAACTTTGTTTTGCAGGGGTGTGCAGTGATGTGATATGGCCATGATTGTGATTATATTTGATGTATGCAATGTTCCTTATTGTAAGTTGGCAACCGGCAGGAGCCATATGGTTGTCTTTAATTTCTGTTAAGACCCGCGTGTCTATTCAAAGTAGTTGTAATAGTTGAAACCGGTGGACGACAATCATGGAGAAGCATCATTGACCAGATGCTATGCCGGTGATGATGGAGATCATGTTCGTGGTTGAAGATGGAGATCGGAAGCACAAAGAAGAAAGGCCATATCATATCACATATTATGAATTGCATGTGATGTTAATCCTTTATGCATCTTGTATTGCTTAGTAGACGATGGTAGCATTATAAGATGATCCCTCATACACATGAATTTCAAGTCATAAAGTGTTCACCCTTAGTTAGCACCGTTGCTAAAGCTTGTTGTTTCGAAGCATCACGTGATGATCGGGTGTGTTAGATTCTGCAAGTGTATACAACGTGAGCAAGCCAGATTTGCTCATGCAGAAGCTAAGGTTGATCTTGACGAGCCTAGCATGTACAGACATGGTCTCGGAACACGGATCACCGAAAGGTAAAGCATGAGTCATATAGGAGATATGATGAACATGTTGATTGTTCGCCATTGAAGCTATGTCAACTCTCGTGATGATCGGTTTTGATGTGGTGGATTTGGTTCGTGTGATCACTAAAACAATGTGAGGGATATTGTTTTGAGTGGGAGTTCACCTAGATTAATTTAATTATTAATTAGAACTCAATTTATCATAAACTAAATCAAAGTGAATTTGCATAGTTGTTGTAGTCATTGGCATCCGTTTACCACCTTGCGCTTAGTTATAATTGAGATGTTAGAACTATAGAATTCTGGTTAGTTACTTTACGAACTGGTATCGTATTGTTTTTGAAGTGTTAATCTAAAGTTTAAAAGTCCTATTGCAAACTTTCAGTAAGTTCCGGTTACTCCATGAAGTTTAATAATTGGTATTAAAATCAAGAGTAACAATTCCAATGTTAGTATATAAGTATCATGTTTGTCTCCATGATTCTTGATATTCAAAGGATTGTCTTAATATCAAGGTTATCTTGGATCTGAAAGAGTTGTTTCAGAAACCATGATGTGTGGAAGATATTGTGATATCTGAAACGAAGTTTTGGTTGCAACATGATAGAGTATAATATGACAAAAGTCATGTTCTCATATTTGATGAGAATTTGCAAAAGGTTGGAGACACTAGTTGTCCTAATCCTCCAAAAGGTTTTGGAGAGCAACATTATACTTGTGATTCACCGTTACAAGCTAAAAGTAACTTGATCATGGATAAATCCATGATAAGGGTGAATATTTGATGTAGGTAAAATGTTTACTACACCAAGAGATTACTAAAGAAAGGAATTTGAAAGAACACCAAACATTTGATGATGGTGATCTACTTCAAGGTGCAAGTCCAAAGACATTGGTATTTAACTATACACGCTTTGGACTATGTGTCATATGTATGACTCCACTGTTGATGTTGATAGATTCTTTCAAACAGAAAAGGAGATACTGAAAGAGAGTCTCATAAATATATGGCAGAAAAGAAAAGACTAGAATTGTTCAGTTTAAGTATATAGATGATATACATGTTATGGCTATATTCTTTGCTTGTTAAACAAAGTGGTTCTTAAGTATTTGATACTGAATTTGTTGGTGTGAATCGTCATACGAAACAACTCAATTCATGAACTACAATGGCCTAAGTAACTAGCAAAATAATATGTGATGATGTTCATCTAGAACAAATAAAGGGTTATTGTGTTGCTCGTTAAACATCAAAGCTTGCCTTCAAGATTTGTTTTATCAGGTGTTATGAGAACAAAAAGGTTGTTCAAATAATTGCCGTAATCCATAAAAGATGGATGATTCAAAAATCTCGTTGGAAAGATCACATCCATAAAACTAGTGCTAAAAATGTCGAAAGACAAATTGATTGAAAGATCACTTAGGAAGTGACATCGCCGTTTAAATTATATTGGAAAGAAAACATGAAGAAACTCCATGTGGATGGAATTTTGGAGTCTTTTGATTTTGATCAAATGACGCTTGTGAAACTTTCCTAGAGATAATTGAAACTTCGTTCATAGGCCAAAAGGGAACGAAAGACTAGCTTATTGGAATTTGTACATATTGTTGTACGAAGTCCATTATGTGTAGTCAAGAGCGATGGATTTCAACTTCATATGCTTTCTCCGAGAATTTGAGTGAATATATGAATATTTACTTAATAAGGATGAAGTATGAAACATTTGAAAAGTTCAAAGACTTTCAGGATGAAGTGCAAAATCATTGTAACAAGAATATAAACAGTTTATGATAAAGATCATAAAGGAAGATATTTGAGTTACAAAGTTTAGCATAATACCTAAGATTTATGGAATCGTTCCGTGGATTTTCATTTTCCCGAAACACCATAAGAGTATGGAGCGTTCGAGATATGTAATTAAACCTTGTTTGACATGGTAAGATCGAAGGTGTAATTCATAAAACTGCCATTGTATTTTAAAGATTAAAAGCTTTAGAGATTACCGTTTTTCCACTGAAAAGAGCTTCATCATAATCCGTTGAAATGACACCATATAAGGTTATGGTTTGGGATAAAACCCAAGTAGTCCTTTCTTAAACATTGGTATGCTATACATAAGAAAGATGTTTGCAACCAAAGTCGGATGAACCTGTCTTTGTTAAGTATTCCTCCATAACACCGGAGACAAAAGTGTTTGTCGCTTAGAACGTCAAGTTTCTTTGAGAAGGAATTTTTTCGTGAAAAGTTAAGTGGGAGGACAATAGAACTTTGATAAGGTTAAAAGAACCTTAGCTATATGATCAAAGTTGCGCAGCGCCGAAAAGTGTTCCGAAGGCAGCAATAATGCTCATGGCTCACGTGCCTCAAAGGTTGTGATCACGGAGATCTAAGTTCCTATTGAAACAAGTAGGTCGGGTAAACAATCAAATACCAAGATTTGAGGGTTGAATCATTATTTGACAATAATGATCCGACTACATGCAAAGAAGCGATGATGAGCCCTGACTCCGTCAAATGGCTTGAAGCCATAAAATCCGTGATAGTTCCATACACGAGAAATCAAGTTTTGAACTTGAAGGACCCTCGAGAAAGGTGTAAGACCTTACAGTTGTGTCTGGATCTATAAAGAAATAGACATGGATGTTTTACATCTATGAAATAGTCGACATGTTGGGAAAGAGTTCACAAGATGTTCAAGGGTTGACTATGACAAGATTTGATCTTTCATAGTGATATTTAGTCTAGACGTATTAGTGTAGCAACCACTACATATAATTTAGTTATATGGTAGTTGAATAAACAAAACAAGTTCTTCTAATAGAATCGTTACCTAGGGCATGTGCATAACACGGTCCATAGGGTTTTGTTAATTCAAAGGATGCTAAAAGCATATGCAAACTTCAATGGTTGAAGTAAGCATAGCGGAGTTGGAATCTTCACTATGATGAAACTGTTAAAAGAGTTTAATTTCATTAAAGACGATGAAGATGCTTGCATTTGCAAGAAATTAAGTGGGAGCGCTAAGACATGTTTCTAATACATTATGTGGAAGACATATTGTTGATTGGAAATAATGTATCTTTTATTAACACATATTAAGAATTTCATCCAGATGAAAGACTTAGGCAAAACCCAAATATTTGGCATCAATAGACGCTAATATGGTTGTGCCAGAAGTACATAGACAAGATATTGAATGAGTTCAATATAGAAACTACAAGAGAGGTTCTTGTCGCACAGATAGGATTGAATGAGTTCAATATTGATGATATATTCAAGTGTATTGACATTTGGCAAGTGAATCAAAATAATCAAGTATAGATTGATACTTGATATATGAAATCACAAAGGGTATTTATATCAATAATACTGTGATATGTACAAATCCAGATATGTCCTATGCTCTAAATGTTGTGAGCATATACCAGAATGATTCGTAAGATGATCATTGGACAATAGTAAGGATATTCTTATGATCTTTTGGAAGAACTAAGAGTATATTATTTGTAGAAGTGACAAATAGATGGTTAGTTCATTGTAAAAGTACTACATTGATACTAGTTTTGTCACAAAGTACAAATTAAGTTTATCTCAATCTAAACTAAGGGTGGCACAATATAATGGAAATCGAGTTCCATAATGGATTTGGATGAGTTCCAAAGTTAAGACATTGTGGCAGATATTACAACAAAAGGCTAAGTATATGACTGCTATTTTAGCAGCAAAAGAGGGCATTTGTGTCAAGTAGTTTGTTATCAAACTAGGTGTAGTTCACAGAGGGATAATACTATGAAGATATATTGTGCGACAATATTATCAACATGTTTTAACCCCAAAGAGCTAAAGGTCACACCAAAAGACCAAATTTGTACGAAGCCATCTCATTAGAGAATGAGTGATGCGTAGAGACGCAAAGACATGCAATTACACCGGACCTGGAAGTGTCAGATCCGGAGATCAGTTGACCATTAGCAATCGTGTACATACAACACCGGAAAGCCATAGGTGTTGAATACACAAAGGTTTGAAACTAGATTATTGACTCTAGTGCAAGTGGGAGACTGTTGGAGATATGCCCAAGAGGCAATAATAAAGTGGTTATTATCATATCTTCACACTTATGATAAATGTTTACATACCATGCTATAATTGTATTAACCGGAAACATTAATACTTGTGTGATTTATAAACTAAAATAAGAGTCCCTAGTAAAGCCTCTTGTTAAACTAGCTTGTTGGTTAATATATGATCATGGTTTCCTGATCATGAACATAGAGATGTTATTAACAACAGGATCATATCATTAGGAGAATGATGTGATGGACATACTCCTATAGATAAGCGTAGCATAAAGATCAAGTCATTTCAATAGTTCAATTGCTATATGCTTTCTGATACATAGTAACCTAATTCCTTCGACCATGAGATCATCCATATCACCTTTACCGGATGGATGCTTTGATGTCATCAAACACCACACCGTAACTGGGTGGCTATAAAGGTGGCATTGAGTGTTCGGAAAGTATTGGTTGAGACACATGGATCAAGAGTGGGATTTGTCCATCCATATGACGGATAGATATACTCTGGGTCCTCTCGGTGGAATGTCATCCAATTAGCTTGCAAGCATGTGACTGGCTCACAAGGGATCACATATCACGGGAACGAGAAAAGAGTACTTATCGGTAACGAGGTTGAACTAGGTATGCAGAGATACCGACGATCACAACCTCGGATAAGTAACATATCGTGAGACAAAGGGAAATTGGTATCGTATGTAAGTGGTTCATTCGATCGCAAAGTAATCGTAGAAATATGTGGGAGCCATATGAATTTCCAGATTCCTCTATTGGTTATTGTTCGGAGAAGTGTCTCGATCATGTCCGCATAATTCACGAACCGTAGGGAGACACACTTAAGGATTCGACGTTGTTTGAGTAGTTATGGTATTATGAGAAAGAGACCGAATGTTGTTAGGAGTCTCGGATGGGATCCGGGATATCACGAGGTGATCCGGAATGGTCCGGAGAATAAGATTCATATAAGTAAAGTCCCGTTTCGGAGTTCGGGAATGATTCCGGTGTTTTCATCGGGAATGTTCTAGAAGGTTCCGGATTGTCCGGCACTCCGGGGGGGGGGGGAGGGGTACATGAATGTGTCATTACATATTGGAATGATTGCATCATGTACTAAGTGTTCTTGCTGTCCCAAATAAAGGATTAAATTGGATCCCAAAACAGAAAAGTCAAATGTCCAGTTTGAAAGTCAAACTGCCAAAACAAAAAACTGTGGGAAACAAGCAAGAGGAGTTGGAACCAACTTGGAGGAGGAGTCCCACTCCTCCAAGCCGGCGGCCAGCCCTAGGCCGACTTGGGGAGGGACTCCCCTCCCCTGGCGCGCCAGCCCTCCTCCCACCTATATAAGGAGGGGCAGGGCTCCCCTCCTAGACACACAAGTTCCTACCTCTAAATCTCCGGTTTAGAGCCGTTTTGGTTTAGAGCTTCTAATTGCTTTAGCCAGCGGTTTAGAGCCTTCTAATTGGTTTAGAGCCTTCTAATTGGTTTAGAGCCTTCTAATTGGTGTGTCTAATTACTAGACCACTAATAGCCTCTCTCATAAGCTCCACCATACTCGCTCCGGCTTAAGGCGAAGCCCTGCGGGATTTCCCCTCTACTTCCGGTACCACACCGTTGTGCTGCCGGAATCGCGAGGAGAGTGCTACAACCTCCGCTGCCTGCTGGAACAAGGGAGAGGAAGGTCTTCGTCGAGTACCGAACGTGTGACCGACTGCGGGAGCGCTGCCGGAACGTGGCGCCGGAAGGATCGTCTACGCGATCTTGAGATCGGAAGTGTACGACTACATCACCCACGAGAATCTGCTCTCGTTAAACGCTTTGGAATCTTCGAGGGTAAGTTATACCATCGACTCGTTGCTACAATCTAGTAGATAGATCTTGGCTTGGTTGTTTGTATGCGATAGAAAATTTTTGTTTTCCATGCTACGAACCCGACTTCCAACCATGAGATTTTTTGTGAGCTACAAAGCACAAGTCGTCGGGCGGCTTGTTGCTTGGAAGGCCCCGGATGACCCATCCTCTGGGAACTTCTCGTGCACCGGCGACCCTATCTCACCGACCTTTCAGAAGCTAATTTTTCATGGGACCATGCCGTATTGCCGCAGCAATGTCTTGAAAGCTCCGTTGTGTATGAAACGGCCATCAGCCTAGGGGATGAATTCTACTTCATGTTCACCGTCTCTGATGGGTCACCGTCTACGCGTTTCACGCTTGACTACACAGGAGCCTTGAGGGCTCTAAGCTGGAACTACCACTTATTGTCATGGGAAGTCATCTCTGAGAGTCCCAAAGCTGCTTGCGACATCTACGCATCGTGTGGTCCGTTCAGCTACTGCGACCTCACAGATGTATTCCCATCTTGCAAGTGCCTCGATGGGTTCGAGCCTGATGGTCATAACTTTTCAACAAGTTGTCAGAGAACTCAAGAACTGAAATGCGGCACGCAAAGCCGGTTTGTGACCTTGCCTGGGATGAAGGTCCCTGATAAGTTCCTGCATATAAAGAACAAAAGTTTCGATGAGTGCGCGACAGAGTATAGTAGTAACTGCTCATGTACCGCATATGCTTACGCCAACTTGAGCAGTGCCGGTGCTGAAGCTGACCTGACAAGGTGCTTGGTTTGGATAGGGGAGCTTATCGACACAGGGAAGTCCGTTGACTCAGGCGAGAACCTGTACCTTCGCCTTGCAGAGTCCCCTGGTATGCACTGTCCTTTCTATAGTAACATGAATGATGAAGCGTATTTCTGAAAACAATTATACTTGCCTAGCATGCACATCAACTAAACTAGCATCATCATTTCCTTCAACATATAAACATCTAGACATATGACATCGCAATTGCTCATAACACGAACTCTAAGAAAGTATGATTGAATTTTTTTTAAAAAAAAATAGGTATGTTAGAAAATGATGTTCAATAAACATGTGAAATTTGAAGTTCAAACTCATTAATCCGTGAGGTAAGAAAACAATACACATGAATAGTGATGCTAACACCTCCCGAATATATTTGAGTTTAATATTGAAATCTAATATGTTTGTAGAACATCATCTTCACGGCGTACTGTATTTTTTTAACCTTCTTTGAAACTTTGATGTGTAGCTTTTACTTAGTTTTCATCATATCTTTGTCTCAACTAGATATTTTCTATGTCAACTAATTTATTGGAGGGTTTATAAAAACACTAAGATAAGTAAGTGTATAGAAAAAAATCAAAGTAAAGCGAGGGTTTAGAGGGTTCAGGTTTACTTCTTGAGACCATGCACGCCATTCCACACTGTACTGGTGTTTCACCTTTCATGGATAGCGGACGTCCCTTAGAATGGTCAGATTGTTACAAAATCATTCCGAGGCAGACACAAGTATGTGAGAATCCTCATACTTGTGCAAGTAATTTCATACTCCTGCAAGCAATGCTTGATGCAGTAATTAATCTTATTCTGTTGCAAGAAGTGATAGACTAAATTCTGATAGACTACATTTTGCAGTTCAAAATAATGGCAAGGTTGTAAAGATTATACTCCCCGCCTTAGCATGTGTGCTGGTACTCGCATGCATAGCCCTTGTCAGGATATGCAAATACAGAGGTAGAATAAACAAGGGCACTTGTTTTCAAAATTCAACACCATTGTCTAAGTGTAATGAATTATTGATCTCCAGCAAGGAAAAGGCAAAAGAAGGAAGCGCAGTCAAGATATATGCAACGATACCTTAGCTCTTCGGATGAAATTGGAGGCGAAAATGTAGAGTTTCCTTTTCTTAGCTTCGAACATATTGTCACTGCAACAGATAATTTCTCTGATTCTAAACAAATCGGAAGAGGAGGTTTTGGCAAAGTTTACAAGGTAACAACAAATTTTGCATTGGCAGTTTCTGCAGTGCATGTTCTATTGTTTAAGTATAATTATATCAGTCGAATTAAAATGCTTCCATCTTCTCACAATTCTGCATGATGCTATCATGTAGGGAATGCTGGAAGGTGTCAAGGAAGTTGCTATCAAAAGGCTTAGTAAGGATTCCGGGCAAGGCACAGAGGAGTTTAAAAATGAAATAGTTCTTGTTGCTAAATTGCAGCACAGAAACCTAGTTAGACTTCTTGGTTGTTGCATTCATGGAGATGAGAGGTTACTTATCTACGAATACTTACCTAACAAAAGCTTGGATGCCTTCCTTTTTAGTACGTTCTGACTTCTGGTACACTTCTCTTACAAGAAACAACTGATTACTAATGATACACTTTGTTTAATATTGACTTTGGAGATGCTACGAGACAACATGTACTTGATTGGCCAACACGCTACAGAATAATTAAAGGGGTTGCGAGAGGTCTTCTTTATCTCCACCAAGATTCAAGGTTAACTATAATTCACAGAGATCTCAAAGCAAGTAATGTCCTATTGGACTTGGAAATGACCCCCAAAATATCAGATTTTGGTATGGCAAGGATATTTGGTAGAAACCAACAACAAGCAAATACTACCCGGGTTGTTGGTACATAGTAAGTAATCAAATGCACTAGCCACATGTCAAATTCTAGTATCTATTGCCCATTTTATCTCCAATTATACATTTCTTGTTGTTAAAATTATTTAAACAGTGGTTACATGTCGCCTGAGTATGTGATGGGAGGTGCCTTTTCTGTAAAATCAGACACCTACAGCTTCGGTGTACTTCTCTTGGAGATTGTAAGCAGCATGAAGATCAACTCACCGCAGCTCATGGTGAATCTTGTCAGTCTTACAGCTTATGTAAGTATAGAGAATAGCTGAATCAAAATGTAGTTAATTGATCACACGTAATAAGTTAATTCTATTGGCTCAGGCATGGAGACTGTGGAAGGATGGAAAAGCAACAGAACTAGTGCACTCTTCGGTTACTGAGAACTGTTCACTTCATGGAGCTCTACATTGTATTCATGTTGGTCTCTTGTGTGTTCAAGACCATCCGGATGATAGGCCACTTATGTCATCCGTTATTTTTATGTTAGAGAATGAAAATGCATTGCTTTCAACACCAAAGCAGCCAGCATATTTTGTTCAGCAGAATTCAGGAACTCCAGAACCAAGGGAAAATGTGGAAGTGTCTGTGAATGGAGTTAGCATCACAACACTGGAGGGCCGTTAGATGTAAATGCCTACTTCATTTTTCTTTTCATATCGTAAGGTCTGGTTTTTAGTGTGCAAATTTCAGTATAGCTAGCTGTATATTTTTGTGACTTACCATATTTTGACTGTGAGTTTATTGGTTGGTGGTTACACTATAGGTAGAAAGGCTGTGAACTGAGATGTACCAACATGTTCTGTTTGAGCGAAGATATTATTGCTCACTTGCTAAAATGAAGATATATATTTAGGTTGCTCTCATGGACATGGACCGCAGTACCTGATTATGTGTTATAGATCTTTTTGAATCCTTAAGCATCCTTCAATTTATCTTGGCCCATTATTGAGCACTCCATGCCCTGTCATGCTTGTCCATGTACATCCCAGAAAACAGCAGAAGGGGCACACATTCACCACATCAAGCTCTCGCATTCCTGCGAACACGTTGCTGCTGTTCAAGTGGGACTCTTGTGGCCTAGGCTGTGGTGAGATGGAAGAGAGATCGTCCGCAAGCGGGGAGAAGTCACGACACGCTGCGCACACGACCACCAGCTTACCTTTCGGCTCCAGAGCCACATATTGTTGTGGTGAATTTTACTTTGCGCGTGCATCACCGTCGTTGGAGACTTGCGGTCTGGTCTCCTGTCGGCCGGTCATCTGGTCTGGCCATATGTATGCTATGGTGGTCCAGGTCGACCTTGCTGTCTCTATCCATCATTAGTGTCACGTTGATTATTCCAGACTTTTGCCATACTAAATTTCGTCCTTTTTCTGTTATACGCCTACTACCTCGCTGCAGAAAAACTGTCCCAGAGGACCATCTTCTTTCTCACAACAACACGGAGACAGTGTAATGGCTATGCACTACATTCCCATCTTTCTCCTATTCTTGACTTCCTTCTGCAAATCCGATGACCAGCTCACAGATGCAAAGCCACTCACCCACGACGACAAGCTCATCTCCAAGGGTGGGGACTTTGCTCTCGGCTTCTTCTCCCCAGCCAGCTCCAACACCAGCATGTACCTTGGGATATGGTACCACAGCATCCCCGGACCACGCACCGTCGTATGGGTCGCCAACCGAGAAAACCCAATCACCGTCCTTTCATCCCCGATGCTTGCCATCACCAACAGTTCATACCTAGTGTTGTCGGACTCCCAAGGTCGCACTCCATGGGCAGTGAAGAACACCATCACCGGCACTGGAGTTACTGCGGTGTTGCTCGACGAGGGGAACTTGGTCCTCCGATCTCTAAATGGTATGATCACATGGCAGAGTTTTGATCATCCAACTGACACGGTACTTCCGAATATGAGATTTTTGGTGAGCTACAAGGCAAAAGTCGGCATGCGGCTTGTTGCTTGGAAGGGCCCGGATGACCCATCTTCTGGGGACTTCTCATGCAGCGCTGACCCTAGCTCTCCAGACCTTCAATTCCTCACTTGGAACAAGACAGATCCATATTGCTGCCTTAGCGTGTGGAGCGGTAAGCCTGTGTCCGGTGGCTCATATGTAACCAACACCAGCTCCGTCTTGACCCAAACTGCTGTCAACTCTGGAGACGAGTTCTACTTCACCTACACAGTCTCCGACAACTCAATGCTCATGCACATGGTGGTTGACTACACTGGCAAGTTGAAGTATCTAAGCTGGAATAGTCACACATCATCATGGGCAATCTTCGGAGAACACCCCTCTCCCTCTGCTCCATGCGAGCTCTATGCCTCATGTGGTCCGTTCAGTTATTGCGACTTCACTCAGATTACCCCGGCCTGCCAATGCCTTGATGGATTTGAGCCTGTCGACGGTATCAATTTTTCTAAAGGATGTCAGAGAAAGCAAGCAGTGAAATGCGGCAAGCAAAGTCATTTCGTTACCTTGTCTGGGATGAAGCGGTCCCAGATAAGTTCTTCCATATAAGGAACAGAAGCTTAGATGAATGCATGGTTGAGTGCAGTCACAACTGCTCGTGCACGGCTTATGCTTACACCAACATGAGCAGCGCCGGTGCAATAGCTGACCCTTCGAGGTGCCTGGTTTGGTCAGGGGAGCTTATCGACATTGGGAAGTCAACCACTGGCGAGAATATGTACCTCCGCCTTGCCGATTCTTCTGGTATTCCTTGTCCCATCCCATCTTTTGATCTCAGAGTGTTGTATCGCCAGTTTTATTAGAGTTTTCTACAGGAATAGCATGTATTCACATAATTTACACCAAATCAGAGAGGGATGCATGTAGACATCATTTATCGTGCAAATGCGTACATATTAGAAAATAAAGTTGTATCAGTTATATACTTAAACAACATATGAATCTTTCTAGAATCCTTTTCTCTTGAATATCAGTTAAGAGAGTTTCGGATTGCCTGGTATTCCACCAATTCTTAATCCAAAGTTCCAGACATTTGTTAAATGAGAAAGAGACCCCCAGGGCAAAAGTACGATAAATACAAGATATAGTAAAGAAGGCAATGCTTTCTTTTTTTTCATTTTTGATCTGTAAATTGAGTTGTTAATGAACCCGCTTCATTCGCTGACTCTATTTCATTCCCGGACTCTATATGAACAGTACTACTTATGACTAACTATATATCATAGCGTGTACATATCCCATTAATTTGCATGTTACATTACCTGAATAAATTTGGAATTTCTATCCTCCCACAACAAGCTACTACAACCAATTCACAAGAAACATCCTCCCACAACAAGTTGCTACACCAATTCATAAAAACATGACGTTTCTTATATTTATGGTCTTGACAAATGAAACTTTTACGATTGTTTTGCACTGCAATATGTGTATTAAACACACACAAAATGTTATATACCACAAAAAGGTTTTGTCGAGACAAATCTATTCAAGTATCAAATCTCAATATTTCAAACAGGACTGCTAGTTAAAGTATTAGAAGGTTCGTCTAAAATGTCGTGCTTTCAAAAATTGGAGGTAGTAACATGAAAGATCCTTTGTTTGAATAAAGCAAGAGATTCTTTTGCCAATACAATACATAGTTTTTGTTATTATTATTATACAAACCATTAGAACTCCCAGTCTAGCTTCACTTTCATATGTGTATAATTCTTTTAAAGGTTTCCTAGCTTAGCTCTTCCAAGGCAATAGCCATTCTGTTCTTCTTTTCTACGTTGACAATAGCCAATTAATTAATTATTTGAATGGGTAGAAGCAGTAAATCTGAAAGTGTTCTACACGAGCTCATTGGAATATCAAATACCTTTTTTATGATCACATCTCTGATTTACCACAAGCCTTGTTAGTTCACTAAATATTTCCATCTAATCGCTAATGGAAAGCATAGGAAAAAGAAAATTTTCCAGTTAGAGCAAGACGAAGGAACTATTGTAGGAGAAGATAATTTGAAGGTCTATATTACTGAATATTATAAAAAGCTTTTTAGTGAGCCTGATTATAATAATTTCTCTCTCATGGAAGAACGGGTAGAGGACATCCCCCAACTTTCAGCTGAAGAAAATGATATTCTTACTGCTGATTTTATCGAGAAAGAAGTCTTGGAGGCTATCTCTCAGATGAAACATAATAAAGCTCCAGGACCAGATGGGTTACCTGCTGAGTTTTATCAAACCTTTTGGGGTGTTATAAAAAATGATATCATGGCCCTTTTTGATCAATTGAAAAAAGGAGACTTGCCTCTTTCTAAATTGAACTTTGGGGTGATTACATTACTTCCAAAAAAAGAAAATGCAGTCCAAATACAACAATATAGACATATATGTCTACTTAATGTTAGTTTCAAGATCTTCACAAAGGTAGCGACTAATCGCATTACTGAGTTGGCTCATAAGGTGATTAGACCTACCCAAACTGCTTTTATGCCAGGACGACATATCCTTGAAGGAGTTGTTGTTTTGCACGAAACTATCCATGAGCTTCATCGAAAGAAGTTGGATGGTGTGCTTTTTAAAATTGATTTTGAAAAGGCATATGATAAGGTGAAGTGGCCTTTTTTGCAACAAGTGTTACGCATGAAGGGTTTTGATCCTCAATGGTGCGAATGGATCAAACAATTTGTACAAGGAGGTAGTGTGGGAATAAGGGTAAATGATGACATTGGCCATTATTTACAAACTAGAAAAGGGTTGAGGCAGGGGGATCCTCTATCCCCAATTCTTTTCAACATTGTTGCTGATATGCTCGCTATCCTCATTGCTCGTGCAAAAGAAGATGGTCAAGTTGGAAGCCTTATTCCACATTTGGTGGATGGTGGGGTTTCTATTCTTCGGTATGCAGATGATACCATACTTTTTATGGAGCATGATCTAGAAAAGACTGTTAATATGAAGCTAATACTCTCTACTTTTGAACAATTGTCTGGGTTAAAAATTAATTTCCACAAGAGTGAAATTTTTTGTTTTGGTAAAGCGAAAGAGTTGGAACTTGAATATAGGCAGATTTTTGGCTGCGAAACTGGTTCACTTCCATTTCGGTATCTTGGAGTACCTATCCATTACAGAAAACTAAGAAATTCAGAATGGAATCCTGTGGAGAGTCGTTTTCTCTCAAAGCTAAGTTGCTGGCAAGGAAAATTGCTATCCTATGGGGATCGTCTGGTTTTGATTAACTCGGTTTTGACTAGTTTACCGATGTTCCTGCTTTCTTTCTTAGAGATACCTAAGGGTGTAAGAAAACGCCTAGATTTCTTCCGGTCTAGATTTTTTTGGCAAAGTACGGATACTAAGAAGAAATATAGGTTATCAAAGTGGAATATTATTTGTCGCCCTAAAGATCAGGGGGGTTTAGGTATAGAGGTTCTTGAGATAAAGAATAAGTGTTTACTTAGCAAATGGCTATTTAAATTACTAACTGAGGAGAGAATGTGGCAACAATTATTACATAACAAGTACCTTCAGAATAACACTTTGTCTCAGGTAGAAGGAAAACCTACAGATTCTCCCTTTTGGAAAGGTCTCATGCGGGTGAAAAAAATGTTCTTTGCTAATGGCCTTTTTAGAATTAGAAATGGTGAAACGGTCCTTTTTTGGGAAGATGTTTGGCTAGGGGATACATCACTGGCACAACAATATCCGTCCTTATACAATATTGTTCAAATGGAAAATGTCCTGGTGGCAAATGTTTTTGAACAAACACCTCTTAATATTGTTTTTAGGAGAGGTTTGACTGGTAATAGGTGGACACGGTGGTTGCACTTATGCCAACGTCTAATGACGGTTCATCTTACAGATCACCCTGATCAATTTGTTTGGAAATTAACCACAACGGGTACCTTCAATGTAAAATCTATGTATTTAGATCAAATGAATGGTCATACAAGATTCTTACATAAGTATCTTTGGAAATTAAAAATCCCCCTTAAAATCAAAATTTTCATGTGGTTTCTTCAGAACAAAGTGCTATTAACTAAAGATAACTTGGCTAAGCGCAAGTGGAATGGCTGTCAGAAATGTTGCTTTTGTGATTCAGTGGAGTCTATAGAGCATTTGTTTCTTTCATGCCCATTTGCTTCTATTATTTGGCGAATTATTTTCTTCACTTATAATATACCTCCACCATCCAATATTATAAATATGTTTGGAAATTGGCTAAATGGAGTTGATAAAAAGAATAAAGCGAGAATACGTATTGGGGTATCTGCTTTATGTTGGTCCATATGGACGTCCAGAAATAATATTGTTTTCAATAAACAAACGGGTACCACTTTTTTGCAGTTTATTCGATTGGCGGCGCATTGGATACAACTATGGTCCTACCTTCTCCCGGTGGATCAGCGGGAGCCTATGGATACTGGATATGCAACCGGTTGTTAATGGTTGCACAGGACTTCTATTTTCAGGCTACTGGGTGGCGTCACACTAGTAGACTACGTAATGGATAGCTTTATTTTGCTATTCTTTTTTAGATGGTTGATACATGTCTCAACCCTCTCTGATCCGTAAATGTAATACTTTGAATCTTATTTTAAACGTTGCAATAAATGAGGCTGTGTGCATTAATTGATGCAGAGGCCAGGGCTTCGCTCCCCATTTCGAAAAAAAAACAAGCCTTGTTAGTTTAGGTACTTTTTTTTTTTGGAAAGGAGCATATATTAATACCAAGAGATACCAATTACACCCGGCCTCTACAACAACGCAATACCCTATTGGAATTACAGATGCACACAACCAACAAAAGATAAAGAAAACTAAGAAAATAAAAGACCTGCTACGGTGTTCTGGTCCTAGCAGCAACAGTACAACCACCACCAATACAACACCTGAACTCCAGGCTCTTCAAAAGCGATGCCTCCAAGAAGGGAACAGTACACAAGCGCCGTGTGGCATCCCGCAAAACCACTACTAGAAAATCGCGTTGAATTTGCGCATCGCATCGTCATCATCATGCATTGTTTGCCTAAAACTATTTTCGCAAAGCCTGTTTTTGTTTTCTAAAACGCCCCGTCTTGTTTTCAAATTCAAACCCGGGACTCCGGATTAATTGTTTTGTCGGTTTCGGGTTGCAAAGGCCCTGTTTCAAATAAATAAAACATTTAATTATTTTAGCGGGGGCAGTCAAACGGGCCGATTCGACCCGAACGACCACCCCCAGAAATAAAAACGGTCCGCCCTAAACCCTTTTCTACCTAGTCCTATTCTACCCAACCCTCCTCCACCTCACCCTGGCCAATCACCATATGCCACATCACCATGGCCATCCCCCCTCCAACCAAAAGCTGCCACCTCACCAGCCCCTCTTCCCTCTCTCTCTCTCCCTCCCCCTCTCTCTCTCCCTGGGACCCACCCACACAACACACACCACACAGCACTCACGCACGCCCCCACCACCACACCCGATCCCCACACCGATCCCGCCGCGCGGCCCTCCCCGACAACCGCCGCCGCGTGCTCCCGCGCCGGGCCCCGCGCCGCCAGACCCCTCCTCCCTCACCGCCGTTCGTCGCCGGCCCACCCCCTCTCGGCCGCTCCTCCCTCTCCGCCTCCGCTCGCCCCACCGACCTCGCCGGCCACCGCCTCCCCCTCTCCTCCTCCCGAGCGCCTCCCCGCCTCCGGCCCGCCGCCAACCACCTCCAGCACCAACCCTCCCCGCTCTGCTCCAGCGCCCTCCGCCCGTCCTCCACCGCGCCGTCGGCCTCTCCGGCCGGCCCCCTCACCGCCCGCGACCCGCGCCCCTCCGCCCAGACCTCCGCTCCGGCGCCGCCTCTCTGCCTCCGCCTCGCCCCGCCGAGCACCACCTCTCTGCCCCGCCGCCGCGGACGCCCTCCTCGCCGCTTCTCTGCCGCGGTCCTCCAGCGCCGCCCGACCGCGCCTCTCTCGCCGGCCGCGCGCGACGCCCCCGACGCCGGCCGCCGCCCGTCGCCATCGTCCCCGCCAGGAACCGTTCGCGCCTCCCTCGTCCCCGCCGAGCCGCCGTCCCCGAGCCCTGGCACCCCGCGACCGCACCCCTTCGTCCGTGGCCGTCCTCTCCTGCTCCGTCCGTGGCCGTCCTCGAGGAGCACCGCCTGCGCCGTCTGCTTCTCGCGGGTCCATCGCCGCTGGCCTTTGCCCATGTTCTTGCAGCCTGCCGTGTGCGTGTTGCCCGCTGTTGTTCACATCGGAAACCTTTTGGCATGTTGCGTTTGGCCAGCTTGTTTTTGTGAGATGCCAATGGTACCCTACCAAGATCGACATCGACCGAGCAGATTCGATGAACCCCGGGTGCCCATCCGAGTTCGCCATCGACCACAAAGTCGCAGTCCGAAGCTCCCCTTCACGGATGCAACCAGATCTTCCTCACGGAGACGAAGACCTCGGTCTCGAGGATCCGATGCCCGGAACGCCAAGACCGCCCACGTGGAAACCGAAGACCGATCCCGGAGCCCGATCCGAAGACCCCGGTGCGACAAGTACTCCGTCCCGGACACCCAGTTCTGCATCCCGAATGCCAAGACCGACCGGTACGCGGTACCGACAAGAGCCTCGCAACGATAAGAACGACACCGACCCGGAAGAATTCGACGCGCCCCGAACACCGAGACCCTGGACGACAAGTTCTCCTTCCCGGACGCCGAGCTCGCCTAGACCCCGGATGCGACAAGATCTACCCGTTGCTCGAGAATGTTCTGCCGAGACCGATCCCGTCGAACCCTGAACCCTGAGAACCGACCCCGAACCCCGGAACCCCAAGTTCGTCGAGACCCTCTAATGTGTGACCCCTTTCCCGAACCCTATTTTATAAATGCTAAATATAAAACCTGTTGCATATTAAATTGTCATACTTGCATGCATATTTGTGTGGTTTGGGGGCCTTATGCCGATTCACCATATAATTAAATATGGGGCCCATATGCGGCCAAATCTAGTCTCATATTGGCCTCATTTAAATTGGTGTAGCGAACCGGTGCTATCTTTTGCCTTGCTAATACAACATTTAATTGCGGGTAGATAAATAACTTGAACCGTTTAAATAATTGTCGGGACCCTGGTTCCGCTTAATCTTGCCTAATTGCATCGCACCTTTGCCATGTCATACATCATACATGCATCATGCCCGATCTTTTGCCGTAGTATTAAATATTGCATCCGGTGTTTATTCTAGTGTTTTGGTTCTTCGCGGATAAGGCCGTTGAGTTGATGCGAGTGTCGACCCGATCTTCGGTTGAACCTTCGGCAATGTTTCAGGCGAGCATCTCCCCCCCTTTCTACCTATCTTACTTTTATAGTATTTATTTCCCTCCTGTTGATCTATTGCTATCTGTGTTGCGATGCTCTAGTTTCCGTACCCGTGATATCCCTTGCAGCCATATATTGCCTTGGACACATCCTATTACCTGTTGTTTGGTAGATAGTTGGACTTGTGTGTCGTAGTCGCTTGCTCAAGTGTTGTTGCCTGTCGTCAAGTACCACGGTGTTGGAGTAATGGCCGCATGTTGATGTTGGAGATGATCATGGATTTACTTTCCGTTCACTTTAATTACTGTTCAACAACTAAAATTGAAGTAAGTAAGCAGAGGCATCGGTGGGTGATAGATAATGTTGGTTTCCGACCGCCCACTTGTATCCCGTAGGACCCCGAGTTCTTGACACCTGTTCCGAGATCGAGCGCGCTAACCACAGGTGGGGAGATATGGGCCCCCCATTGATTATTACCTGATTTCAAAGTATTGTACTGGGGGCCACAAACTAGTTTGAGGTTTTATTTACGATCTTGTACTTATGCCATGCTTTACTGCTTTATTTACGATTGTGCGAGGAGCACACTGTACTGTTTAGGATCGGGACACGTTTTCGCGGTGTCGACAGTCCCAGTTTTGGGATTTGCTGTCGTTCACGGCCGTCTACCCAAACCCTAAGACCGTCTCGAAGACCGGCCGACTTCGTTGCGGGTGTACTTAGTGGGGTGGCCCCCCGTGCTTGCTTTGGGTCTGGGAACGTCGTGACTTAGGCCTCGCCGACATACCGATGGGTGTATGTTAACTGATCTGGCAAAAAGGGTCGAAGTGCCTGTGGATACTTTGGTGCACCCCTGCAGGGTTAAATCTTTTCGAGAAGCCGTGTCCGCGGTTATGGACGACTTGGAGCACAGTGCTTGATCATAGACAACTATAACTAAAGTTTATTGTTATAAAGTGACTTGTATCCGATATGACTAGTAATCAGCTTCACTACAACGGAATGGCTAAATAAAAGTACCAACAACTGCTGGGTTTTGGGGTTATCTCATGCTAATTGTATCTGATTAGTAAGTGTCGCAACTATAACGGAATGATTAAATAAAAGTGTTCACTGCTTATTTTATCAGGACGACTATCTTTACCTGACTAGTAAATTGCCGCAACTATAACTGAATAAGTAAAACTGCCAACTGTGTGAGTTCCTCGGTTGACTTCCTCGTTTGGTATCGAGGGGGAACACCAGGATGGGTTTGTTTGAAGGTAGCATCAGGTTGGGTCCGAATAGGTCTTTCTTATCCCTCTCTGATAGCCGCCAGTTATATCGAGTCTCTATAGGTTGTTTAGTGTATGCTGCCGCTGCCGCTTCAGTCCACCATACCTTTGTAGGCGAGGACCGCCGAATTCTAGTCTCGCCGTGTACTGGCCTCAGTACTGACGCTCCTCTTTTTCCTTTGCCCTTTGTCGGCACCCCTTTTGTTTAAGCAGGTTTTGAGATCGACGTCGTTAGCAGGGTTACCCTTCCGGCTTGGCCTGGGCAGGGTTATGGACGCCATGGGTTATTCTTCAGGGCTCTTAGCCCCATTTGCATCTTGTCCGTAGTCGGACGCTCTATCATTTTCAAGGTGATTTGAATCTTGGTACATTATATCTGTATTCTTGACTCATTGAGTCGCTGCTGTATATATATCTGTTCTGTGGGTCCCATCGAGGACTGTTGTGTAATGTTATTACTTCGTTTTCCACCCGCACGAAAGTGCCTGGTGGGAACCTTTGAATCGTTTCTATGGGGGTTTGGCGGGTTTCGCTAAAACTTGCATAGGACCGATTCTGAGGGTGTTACACGCCGTCATCGCCCGATCAAAGATCTAGATTTTCACCCTGAAGATAATCCTCACTCTCAAAACAATGCCTTGAACAAGGCCATTGCCAGGCACAACCAGCTAAGGCCAGACCTTGGGTTTTCACCCTGAAAGGTGAGATTCTGAAATTCACCTGTGTTGCCGCCGCCACTTACATACGACTGTTGTTTATCCCAGAACACCAAGCAAGTCCCTCAACTGTACGGTGACTCAAACCTCTATAGATAGATCTCCAAACCTGGCCTTCATGAATTCTCCACCTCTGACTTAACCATGGATCGACAATCACCTGGTGGCAACAAAGGACAGAGCTTTGCGGCGCTCCCTCCTGAACCAAACGGTCGGAATAAAACATGGGTGCACACGACCGAATACCATCCGATCCAGCGAACTGTAGGCATAGAAGCGCTGGTACATTCGCCGGCGGAGCCTTCCGGAACTCCCCACTCTGGCCAAATCAAGAACCATCCTCAGGAAGGTGATCATCTCCACACAAGAGGGACCCTAGGCCGATCCACCTTTATTCGACTGGCCGACCAACTCCGAAGGGGGAGAAAGGCCACCACCACCATGCCTGGGCTCGCAGCCCTTGACCTCGTGAAGCCGGACGAACCCAGAAGCCATCCCGCTGCCGGCTGCAACAGATCTGACAGGAAACGGTCGAGATCGGGCTCGACACGCTCCTGCCATCACCAACCGGAGGCTAAGGCCGGGAGGACAGCGCCGCCCTGCCTACGACCTCCCACCGCCGACCGCCTAGGCCGCTGGCCGCCTTCGCCCGCCATCCCCGAAGCACGGTGTGCCAACCCCTTGTCTTGCACCGCCCGCCACGACCCACAGCAGGGCAAGCCCCGCGCCGTCGCCGAAGCTCCCAGCGCCAGAGCCACGTCCAAGCCCAGAGGTTCCACCCCGCGCGAGCAACCCCAGGGGAGGAGACGAGGAGGCCCCGCCGCCGCCGGCGCCGGCCGGGCTTCGCCCTGCCGCGCCCTCCTGGCGGCGGCGAGGGAGGGGGAGGGAGGGGGAGGTGCCGGCGGCGCCCCAATCTAGGGTTCCCCCCTGTCGCCACGCGGGGGCGACGAGGGGGAGGTTCCGTCTCTCTAGGGCTCCCCCTTGGCCCTCGGTACTTAACTTCACAGATCCATCATGGTATTGATGCAAGTTAATTATGAACTTCTGGTTGGTTGCATTGAGGGTGTACAAATACAGAGGTAGAGTAACGAGTGTCCTCTTGTTTTGGACATACTTTTACATTAGTTGAAAAGTTAGATAATAAATGGATGTCCTAACTAGCAGGCAAATGGAGAAAGAAGGAAAACCAGAAGAAACCGATGCTAGGATACTTCAGCACATTCAAAGAACTTGAGGGCGAAAACACAGAATTTCCATCTGTTAGCTTTCAAGACATCCTTTCGGCAACAAAATTTTTCGATGATTCCAACTTGCTTTGACGGGGAGGCTTTGGCAAACTTTACAAGGTAATATAAAGTGGTCCTTACAATAGAACAAGTTCATAGAAAAGTAAACAAGCGTAAATTACATTCAATTGTTGTCTGACTCCAGAAAACACTCTTGACTGAAAACGTTTACGCGCTTAGCATCTCTCGTTCTAACTACTGTTATTTCCAACAAATAGCTTTGCTGGATCAACAATTGATACATGTAAAAGTGGATACCAAGTTTGTTAAACATGTCAATTTTGATGCCATGAGAACCAAAATCTCCGTGGTTTAGGATGAGTTGGTTATCTGCATTAGAATTTTGATAGTCAAGGATGGAAAGGAGACTATTTTGGAGTTGAGAAATATCTTCTGGGCTCAGAGTTAAGAGGTGTTAAATGGACTTCTACATGTAAAAAGGGTAACTATATATAGGACCTGAAAAGTTTGTTTACAATTCTTGATCAGTTGAAATATATGCGCTAATGCAGGGAACATTTGAAGGTGGAGATGAGGTTGCTGTGAAAAGGCTTAGTCAGAATTCTGGACAAGGTACAGTGGAGTTCAAGAATGAAGTAGTTCTAATTGCAAAACTGCAGCACAAGAACCTAGTCAGGCTTCTCTCTCGAAATAGGCTTTTGCCCCGCTTTATAAGTAAAGCAACCGTCCAACATAAGTAATACAGTACAAAGACAACCACACACCACATGCTGGGGCCACGGCACAAAACGACCCAACTCGGATGAAACTCAAAAGGAAGAGAGGAACTACGCCTCGCCAGGAGAGAGGACGCCGTAGCGACTATGACGGACTATGGGGGGAGCCGCCTCCAAGAGCCGGGGAAGAGTCGCGTCCAGCCTCGCCTTGTCCCGCTGTCTACACAACGGGTACCATAACTGCAGAGAGGCCAGAAAGTGAAACACCGAGTCAGACGCACGCCTAGGGAGAATCTTCTCGATAACCATCTTATTCCGAATGTTCCAGAGGGACCATGACAACGCCGCAAACACTAGCCAGAAGTCCAGCTCGGTTTGCTTGGGTTTCTAGGAAGTCACCGAGGTCATGGGCCAGCCAGTCCGGGCCCAAAGCCTCTCTGGTGAAATTCCATAGAAACCGGGCCGCGGGACAGGTGAACATTATGTGGGTGCCCGTTTCGGGGATCCCACATAATGGACATAACCCATCCCCCGGTCCATGTCACTTGGCCACCTCAACCCCCGACGGGAGCCTATCGCGTAACAATTGCCATACAAAAAATTTTGTCTTCAGCGGGAGGGGTGCCTTCCAGAGGTGCTTGGTCCAGGGGAGGACCGCATGTCCAAAGAGGGCCCGATAGGCCAAGCCGACTGAGAAGGATCCGGACGGGGTGAGGGTCCAAGATACATTATCGGGTCCGTCAGCCAAGGAGGCCGGGAGCTCCGCCCTGAGTTCCCTCCATGCTTCCGTTTCCTCTGGGCCGAGGGTACGACGGAACGAGATGTTCCATGTACCTCCGTGTGCCGCGTTGGATACGCGAAGCGCTGGGTCGGAACAAATGGCGAATAAGCTCGGTTATGCCTCCCGCAACGGGCGCTCTCTGAGCCAGGAGTCCAGCCAGAACATGGTCCCCTCCCCGTTCCCAATAGAGAAGGCGAGACCCAGCCTGATCTCGTTCTTTATCTCCTGAATGGAGTGCCAGAACTGGGAGCCATCGCGCCGATCACACTCCAGAAGGGGCCGACCTCGTAGGTACTTGGCCTTGATGAGTTTGAGCCAAAGGCCGCCATCATCACGCAGGATACGCCATACCCATCTAAGCATTAAGGCCTTGTTGAATTGGAAGGATGCAAGGATACCTATGCCCCCAACATCCTTGGGGGCGCAAATGTCTGTCCATTTGACCATGTGGTATTTCTGGCGACCTAGGGAATCTTGCCAAAAGAACCTAGACAGCTCCTTGTCAAATGTCCCATGCACCCCCTCGGGGAGGAGATACATGCCCATCATGTACATGGGTAGGCTGGGACATGAGTCGATCAGGACGGTCTTGCTGCCTTTAGATGTGAATGTGCCCCGCCAAGGTTCGGACCTCGAGCGCACCCTGTCCGCGAGCGGGTCCAAGTCCCTAATAAGGATCCTGGTGTCACGGACCGGCATCCCTAGGTAAGTGATAGGGAAGGAGGTAAGCCGACAATTGAAGTTGTCAGCTATCCTCTGCTGCTCGTCCTGGGAGAACCCCAGGGCGATGATCTCGCTCTTGTCGAAGTTTATCCGGAGGCCAGACATCTCCTAGAAGCAAAGGAGGAGGAATTTGAGGTTTGCAATGTCTAGATTCGAGCCTTCAATCATGATCATTGTATCGTCTGCGTATTGGAGCTGGGTTATGCCACCCCCGGGGATAAGGTGGCCAACCACACCGGAGATGTGGCCGGCCGCCTTGGCTTTTTCAAGCATTTCCGCAAGGGCATCAACAGCCGCGTTGAAGAGGAGGGGGACAGGGGGGTCCCCCTAGCGAACACCATAGGAGGGGCGAAAGTATGGCCCGATCTCGCCGTTGATATTAATTACGTTGCTCCCGGTCATGACAAACTGCATTATCCAAGTGATCAGGCGGTCGTCGAATCCTCGTCTAATGAGGACCTGACGAAGGAACCGCCAGTCCAAACGATCATAGGCCTTCTGAAAGTCTAGCTTCAAGAAGATGCCCTTCAATCGTTTGGACTTGATCTCGTGGATAATCTCATGTAGGGCCAGGATCCCATCATGTATGAATCTGCCCTTGAGGAAGGCAAATTGATACTGGTGGGTGAGGCGCTCCATGACCGGGGCAAGGCGAGAAAGCGCAGACTTTGGCGAGGATCCGCTGAATGACATTGAGGACCGTGATGGGCCTGAACTGGCGAATATCCGAGGCCCCTGAAACTTTAGGGATTAGCGTGATTACGCCCAGATTCAGTCTCCCCATCATGAGGGTTCCGGTGTAGAATTCCTGAAACAAGGGCATGACAACCGGCCGTAGTTCCCTCCAGAAAGTTTGGAAGAAAGCTACCGATAGGTCATCAGGGCCCGGGGCGGAATTGGCCTTCATGGCCTTCACCGCCCGCGCAACTTCCTCTAGTAGGAATGGGAGGGTGAGCTCCGCATGCTCGTCAGTTGTGACTCTGGCCATACTTGGCCAAAAGTTCTCAGCCAACGCGACCCCCGTAAGGGGTCCTGCCGAGAAGAGCTCCTTGTAAAAGGAGTAAATATAGGCGGAGAGCGCCATCGCCTCCTCGATGAGGAGCTCACCATCCCAGAGGCAGGGGATCGAGCATTTCCTACAGCGTCCATTGGCCACCGCATGGAAGTACACGGTGTTTGCATCTCCTTGGAGGAGCCAGTTCTGGCGGCTGCGCTGCCGCTAAAACAGCTCCTCCCCCTTGTAAATCTTGACTAGGGAGGTCTCTACGGCATAACGGTGAGACCACTCATCAGCGGAGAGGCCCCCCGAGTCTGCCGCCAGGTCTAGGGCACGGATCTCCTCCAGCAGCGCACCCTTCTGGAGTCACGTCGTTGCACCCAAGTTTGCCCCCCAACCCCTCATGAATTGGCGGGCAATCTTGGCGCAGTGATGCCAGACGTCCGCCGCATTAAAACGTCTAGGGGGGCAGCCGCTGCCGCCCTCCACTTGGCCTGTACCGCTTCCACAAATCCTGGTTGTTGAAGCCAGAAGTTTTCGAAGTGAAAGCGGTTCAGCCGTGGTGGAGAGCTCCCCCCTGTCGAAAGCAGCAGTGGAACATGATCCGAGCCTACCCTGGTAATGGCACGGAGGGAGCAGAGAGGGAAGGCGACTTCCCAGTCCACGGAGACCAATACGCGGTCCAAGACACTCCTGACAGGGTCAACCCTGTTGTTTGTCCACGTGAAGCGTGCTCCCACTCGCGTGATCTCTCTAAGAGCGAGGTCAGCGATACAATCGTTGAACATCCGCATGCGCGGAACATCCACGTTGTGGGAGCTTTTATCTTCATGGGAGCGAATCAGGTTGAAGTCACCTGCCACAACAACCGGAGTGGAGCAGCGTTCCACCTTATCCTTCAGTTCCTCGAGGAAGGCTGGGGAGCGGCTATGGTCCGCGGGGCCATAGACGATGATGACCTCCCATCGGAGGTTGGATCGTCTATGTGTGAGGGACATGCTCACAAAGAATTCCCCACGGTCCATATCCTCCACCTCGAAGGTATCCTCCTTGGCGCCAAGGAATATGCCTCCTGAGTGACCTACCGCCGGGAGCCAGTTCCAAGCGAATTTGTGCCGCGACAGCCCTTGGAGTTCCGAGATCTGGAAATCTTGTTTAATTGTCTCTTGGAAACCCACGATGTCAACATTCTCCTGACGCATGTAGTCCTTAATTTGGCGTTTACGACCGTTATTACCAAACCCCCGGATGTTCCAGATGAGTGCTATGATAGCGGGCCAACTCATTGGATAACATTCTTGGGTTTGGATCCCCTTAAGGGGTACAGATCTTGTCTTCCCGGCCGACGGAGGCCTAGAGCTCGGTCTAGGCTGCCTCCCTAGAGATCCCCCAGCTAGGGGGATCTCCTGGGAAGCGGCAGAAGGGCGCCGCTGTGGAGAATCCACCATCCTGGATCCGGGATCAGATGTCCCAGTTCCTGACGGTGTCGAGGTTTCCCCCTGCTGGCGTGCAGCACGTGCATGCGCAGCGGCGAGGGACCCCTCGTAAATCTCCCTAGCTCTAATCGCCTCGCTCTGTTCGAGCTTCGGGCCTCGTTCCCCGCGGAAGACCACGCCACAATCCGCGGCCACTTGAGCAAGATGATCGAGTGGGGAATCATCTAAGACCGAGAACCTGGAGCCTGATGGAGAGGGGTGGGAGGGAGGGGGCAGGGGGAAGGTGCTTTCTGGGGGGTACCTGAGTCGAGGTTGCGGGTTGCAGTCCTCTGCGACGCCAGCTGGGCCACCGTGGGCACCACCCCTAGGCTCTCCGCCCTGACGCGTGCCAGACGTGCACTGTGCCGCGAGGGTGGAGGCACCGGGCGGGGGGGGGGGGGGGGCTGACGAGTCTTGGAACCAGTCGCGAGGGTGATGGGGAAGGCCGTCGCTGGCTCGTCAGGGTGAGGCGCCGGGGTCGCTGGGACCAACGAGGGGGATCCCCGAGGCGAGGTTGGAGTAGAGCCCGGGGACAGTGAGTAGCAGAGAACTCCTGGAGAGCGAGGTGACGAGGGGGCGTGACCACCATCCCCACACTCCCGGAGTCTCTGTCAGACTCCATCTATGGCTCCTCTGGTGCCTCGTCGGGGACCTCCACGGAGAGCGGGTCCATGGCCATGTGGCCAGTGAACCCCTCGGACTGCCTGAAGTTGGAGCCGTACTAGGCGATCTGGATGTCAAGAGGGGCCTGCGGGGGCATCAGGGGCAACTAGTGAGACGAAGACGGTGCAGCGGTAGTCATGCCCGTAGGAGGAGGAGCCGAGGGAGAAGGGGCGGGGGTCCAGGACTCCCCTCCTAGGTCGCCGTCAGAGTCCTCTCCAGATGACCTCCCCCCCTCCTGTAGAATGGTCGGCAGAGGGGGGACCGAGGGAGGGGGGAGTCCGTCAGCGGCCTGGTCCTCGTCCAGCTCAACTGTCAGGATCCTCCCCTCCATACTGAAGTAGAAGGGGGAGGGTTCTCAGAGCCGGGTCAGGGCAGAGAACCTGCATGCGGATCGGGCCCGACCCCACGCGAGAGGCCTCGTCAACCATGACCAGCTTGCCCACCGCCTGAGAAACGAGCTCCAGGATGGGCGACGTCCGCACCCGCGCCTCCTCAGGAAAGCCATGGATCCGCACCCACACCGCCGAGAGAGTCGAGGCCGTCGCGGGGTGGGCGGTCAAGGGCTCGATGGAGATCTGCACCCTGCTGATTGGGAGGGTAAGGGCGGTACTGCAGGAACTGATGGAGAGGATCTCGGCAGACGGGAAGGTCACCGCGAACTGGGTCGGGGAGATCTCCCGGGCACTCCAGACGTGCCCCGGCATCATTTGTCGGAGCTCCTCCTGGATGAGCTACACAGAGATCACCACCGAGGCTGGGAGCTCCTGTCCCTCCACCACTGTGACCACAACCAAGTTCTTGGGCACCGTCATTGCCACCCCCCCCCCCCCCGCGATATCAATGTAGTAGAACCCCCGACAATGAAGTGAGCGATGTACTCCAACTGCTGGGAGGCCCGGCGCGGGAGGGCAGCGCCTGGGAGTGCGGTGCTTGGACCCGGTGCCGCTGCCGACTTCTTCTTATTTTTATTCTTCTTTTTCTTCTTCGCCGATTCATGAGGGCCTGGGGATTTGTCACGACGAGGGGAGCGAGGACGGGGAACCTCCCGGTCCCGGCACCACTCCGGCGCATCCTTGCCCGCCTCAGTGCGAGGACCACCCTCCTGGAGCAGCTCCTGCCTGAGCCGCTGCTCCGCGCGGCGCCCCTCCGGAGAAGCGCCCCTGCGGGAACCGTCCCTGCCCGAGTACCCGTGGGCATCCTGCCCCTGCTGGCCCCCACGGGGGGGGGGGGGGCGATCTGCCGCGGCCCTGGGAGCGAAGGGGAGAAGCAGCGCGCCTCGGGGACCTCGGTTGGGGCGGAGAGCGGCGTCCCGGCGGCCGGAGTGGCGGCTGCGGGAGGGGGCCGAGCGCTGCGCCGACGGAGGGGGAGGGGGCCGGCGAGGCCGCGCTGCCGATCTGGGAGACCGGACATGGCGCGCCGCTGCCAGGAACTCCGCCAGCATGGGAGACGCCGGGGGAGAGCACCGGCGGGCTGACTCCTCCGCCACCGCCGCGGCCTCCTCTTCCTCGTCAGCAACATCGGCCCAGCGGCGCCCGCGGAGGTCCTCCGCGCCCTGCGCCGTGACGTGCGACGGCGGCGAGACCATCTCACCCCCGGCCAGCGCCTAGGAACCTGCAAGGAGGCGTCTTTCGCCAGGGCGAGGAGCGTACCTACGAGGCGGCGCCGGCGAGCGCAGAAGCACCTGCGAGGGAGCCACGGGTGCGACGGGGTCGGGGCAAACGGGGGAGCCGATGGGCGGGGCCCCCTACCAGCCCGCGGCGCGGGGCGCCGGCGAGCTAGGGGCAAGCGCACGCAGCATCCTACCTCCCGATTGGGATGTATCACTCTCTCCGAGTTTTGTTTATCAAGTGACCGGCCCCTAGTCAGGCTTCTTGGTTGCTGCATTCATGAGGATGAGAAGTTACTGATCTACGAATACCTACCTAACAAAAGCTTGGATGCGTATCTTTTCGGTATGTACTTTTGCTGATCACGCCTCACAAATTTATTTACATTAACCAAAATGAAATTCATGATGACTAGTTTCATTTTCATATTGATCATGAAAGATGGTGTACGAAAAAATGTGCTTGATTGGTTCACACGGTTCAAAATAATTAAGAGAATAGCAAGAGGCCTACTTTATCTCCATCAAGATTCAAGATTAATAATAATTCACAGAGATCTCAAAGCAAGCAACATCTTGTTGGATACAGAGATGACTCCCAAAATTTCAGATTTTGATATGGCAAGAATATTTAGCGCAAACCAGAACCAAGCAAACACTAATCAGGTCGTTGGGACATAGTAAGAAATTGTTGCACTAACAAACCTTTTACACTTCCGAATATATGGTATGTTATAGTTATTTTGTGCATTCCTTGCTTACTTGATGAATGTTTTAAACAGTGGTTACATGTCACCTGAATATGCGATGAGAGGTACATTTTCTGTAAAATCAGATACTAATAGTTTTGGTGTTCTTCTCTTGGAGATTGTTAGTGGCTTGAAGATCAGCTCACCTCAGCTAATAAACAACTTCTCTAGCCTTATCACTTATGTAAGTACATCAAAATATACATGACCCCCTCCCCCACGTATACTGGCAGTAACTTGATGGCACCATTCTATTGATCAGGCGTGGAGATTATGGGAAGATGGAAAAGCAACTGAACTTGTGGACTCTTCAATTTTTGCAAGCTGCCCACTTCATGAAGTTCTGCAGTGCATTCATGTGGGGCTCTTGTGTGTTCAAGATAATCCCAATGATAGGCCACTGATGTCATCGGTTATGTTTATGATAGAGAATCAAAGTTCAATTCTTCCGACTCCAGTACAACCAATATATTTTGCTTCAAGTAATTATGAAGGCAGGGAGAGCACAGATAACTCCACGAATGCAATGAGTATGACAACACTCCAGGGGCGTTAGATGTTTTATATCTTGGTGTATGAAATTTTTAGTGTAGCTAGTTATATACATTGTGATTTGCTCACTGTGAAACCTGTATGTTTTATATTTAAATTAAGTTCAGAGCAGAAACCCAAATGCTCGGTACCTTGGCTCAAGCGGGGACTACGAAGACCCGATTAACTTGCCTTCAACGCCTCCTCGGACCGGTCGATGCAGAGCACGAGCTGACCGCCGCCTTGTCCTTCCCCGCGAAAGGGACTGCCACTGCGCCGCCACGGCCTGAGCACGCTGCCTCCTCCAAGCCCTGTACGCCTCCACTAGGACGCCGCATCGGCGGTGGCCAGACGCAGCACGCGGCGACGCGCTGAGCCACTGTCCGCTCCTGCAGTTCGGCGTCGGCGGCAGGAGACCGCGGGCTTCCGCTGCCACTGCGCCACGACAAGCCACGCCTCCGGGCCATGAGGTTTCCCCTTATCTCACTGCCGCCGGGGGTCGAACCCTAGACCTTCTGGTCTCCCACGCCGCAGTCTACCACGAACATAATGAATTCTAGCTCTTATTATTCATGGTAACAAGTTTTTAAGGCTAAATTTTGACGGGCCTGCAGAAAAAGGCCACGGCCCAGCGTGCTTGACGTGCCGCGGGCCGGCCCGTTTAGCCCAGGTGCCGGACTCGGGCCGCCAGGCGGGGCACGTGGCACGTGCTTGGCGGGTCACGACTGGCCGTGCCGCGTGCCGGCCCGTTTGACACGTGCCGGGCCTGGGCCGTGCCGGACCGGCCCGTTGGCCAGATTTAATCACACACACATGTTTAAAAAAAAATAAGATGTTTTATTTTATTTTTGAAATTTAAATATAAGATTTTTTAGATTTGTGAAAGAAACATATCTAGACTTTTTTTTAGTGCGTAGATTCATTGTAAACTTGAGTGAACCTAGTACATTTGTTTGATAAAGCTAAAACATCTTATATTTTGAAACGGAGGGAGTATTTTCTTTGGGGGAGTGTCTAGATCTCAGGCTCATGAGAACCTTTTATGTCTAAGTCGTTGATGTCATTCTAATATTTGTGATAATTCTTACTTATAACCTAGTTGCAACTCATAAGATTTGTACTAATTCTTAATTACAACCTAGTTGCAACTCATTAAATTTTCAGTTACACCCGAGTTGCAACTCATGTATAACTTTCATTTTATACGAATCACGAGATAAATCGAATGGTGAAAGAGGCGACTGAGACTTAAGAAGTTCTAAGATGCCTAAGAACTAGCAAATCCGTTTCTTTAGAGACTTCGGGGTTTGGTTAAGTGACTAGTTCCGCGCTTCCTTTATTAATACTAGCAAGGTGTCCCTCGCAAATCATCTTTATTGTGTTGATAGTTACTCTAGAATCAATGAAAGGGAACAATGTGGTTCCATAGTCCACTCAGACGAACTTCATTATATTGATAATTTTTGTTATAATCTATTGATATTTTCTCTAACATTTTGTAAATGTGAAAGCATGTGTCCATTTGGGCCAGACTCTTAATCTAGTTTGAATTAACACGGCATTTTTCTTTTACAATCTTGAAATTGTAAAGTTTCTAACCATCTCACTTAAGTGCGGGATATTTAAATTCCGGCTCATAAAAGTAAGACATACAACTGATTAATACTCCACCATTTCAATCTTCTCCGTCTTCTCTCACCTTCGTCATCTGCTGAGGTGTCAGAAGTTTAGGTAACCAACCTCTCGTGTGAAGATTAGATATCTTCCTTATCAAGACCATGCATTTTAAGTCATAGAGTCATGCCGATTGAAACGATGTTGTGCAAATAAGGTCAGCTTTGTCACTATATTGGCGTAACCATGACTGTTTTTCTCCATGGAAGCATATATACTCCTCTTTTTCCTCGCAGATAAGATTTGCATATTAATATAAACAATTAAGAATCTCTAGAGATTAATAATCGCTTGATTGTTTCCTTAGTTAAACATCTCATCCAAAGAAAAAGATTTTAATGTCTAATAAATATTGAGGAACTAAATTGTTGAAATATCTAGAAATCTGATTCCACATTTAAATGGGTAATATCAGGTTTCTATAAAAAGTATTTTTACCCCATAAGTGATCACAATTGAAACTGAACATATCACAATTGATAGATCTTCTTATCTTCATCGGTTCATAAATGTAAGTTGTCAATATATCATGATTTCATATAAGCATCATCCAACATTTATCTATATCATGCAACCCTTACTTATTTATTTATCTTTGGACCAGTCTTAGGAGTTGGTTGTACTATAGGCACTATAGTCTATAACTGTTACTTTAGTCACACATATTAGGCTAACAATAGCACACCGATCCAAACCTGATGCACTTATGATACACAAAATAAACCCATGTTTCATTTACCTTAATCTCATTACTTTGTAAATTGCATCCAAAAATTTCAGCCTTTTTTTGAAATTTTACAAATCTCTTTTCCATAAGGACTAGATGTTTAATCTAAAGAAACAATCGACCATTCAAAAATACCTTTTGATAACATTGATATTTGTAGAGGTTATGATTTTTCTTATCGCATTGGACATTTGAAGCTTCTTTTCTCCCATGAGGATAAGCTGCAGATGAAAGAACATGTTGGACCCCCATGTGTGGTTTTGGTAATCAATGAAAATCTCTATGGACTAATGTGTGTATTAAGTTATACATGTAGGATTTGTCCATTGGCATCGTTTGGAGCATGTGTTGGCTGCGAGGTCGATGAAATGCAAAGAAGATATGTTGTGCAAGCTCAATATGCGAGGTCGATGATGAGGAATCAAGAAAGGCGTTCCATCTTGAGAAGGTCAAGTTCGTCTACATCGAGATCAAGTGGAATGCTCAAGGCAAAGGTATAATCTTGATAGGTTTTCCCTTTTGCCGGTCTCATGTTGTGTGTGGGAGACCGGGTTTAGGATAATAACCGTACTATCAAGAGGGGCTCTCGAATGAGTAATTCGGTCACATCGTTCGGAGAGAGCTCAAACCTTTGCATACTTGCATCATCATATTTGGTTGCTATTTGGTCTTATCCATGTGAGGATTTAGAGCTTGTGGTAATCTCCATAACAAGCTCTTGTTCATCAAAATCAGATCTTTCTTTTATATCTTGTTGCGATTTTGATCTATGCGTTTTTTCGGTATCTCATCAAGTGAGGTATCTCACATTATTTTACTTGATACATTCTTAATTGGTGATAACCAATATTTCCACTTTTTAATGGGTAGCACTTGTCGTCATCTATCTAAAGCAATTGGAATCGGGTCAATCGAAGTCTCCTAGCCAAAGTTATGAATATTTGAAGTTTGTTTTATTTGATTTGAAAAAGTAAAAAATAAAAGCAGTTTCTGTTGGGCCGGTACTACCGCCTGTAGGTACCGGCCGCACCTGGCTGAAGCCTCCTATCCGCTGCCCCCACCGGTAGCTTGGTTCGGTAGAGCCGGACCGGCCCGGTAGTACCGCCCGGGCGGGCCGGTACTACCGGCCAGCCCAGGTCGACCTGAGCTACCCAGATCACTCCCTGGCAAGCCTTGCTCCTCCCGCTCGCTTGCCCACTCCCACGTTGCGTCGCGCGCCGCCGCCGCCAATCCCGCACTGCGCTGCGTCCGCTTGCGCGCTCGCTCGCGAACTGCCTGCTGATCCCCTCGCACGCGCGCTATCTCCCCGCGTTGACCTGCGCCAGGGACGCACCCACCCTGGTCCCACGCCCCCGCTCGCGCGCTGATTTGCTGGGCCTGCGTCGCTGTGCCGCCTGCTGTCCTGTGCGCTGCGCTGCTTGCTGCTGGCACTGCAGCTGCTGCGGCTTGGCGTCTCCCGCGCGCGCATGCATCGACACTTGCCTGCTGCGATGCACATACACATGGCCCCGTACTTGCTGGTTCCTGCCTCTTCTCTTTCGCGCTGGTGTGGGTTGAGCGGTAGTACCGGTCCAGACAGAAAAATGCTCCAACGGCCAAATTCTTTGGGCACTCTATTTAAGCTTGCCCGTTTTCAGTTTAGTTAGCTCATCTCTTATCTATTAGGCTAAACTTTGTTCACGCTTGCTCTAGATCTTGAAGCTTGCCTAATCTTTTCCCTCCGATGATTCTTGCCTATATTTGAGTGGAAGAGAGAGGAGATCTAGCCCCACGTTTTGACCTAACCGATTTATCTCTTTGTGAGTGCATATTTGGGGATCTAAATTTTAGGGGATTTTGTGTCTCTCTTTGATTTGTCCTCTCTTGTTCCCTCAATAGCTTTAGTAGCTTTGTTAGAACTTGGTGAGGGATTTGAGCACCTTTGTGGTGTTCTTGCCATTTGCATTTGATGCATCGGTTTGAGTTCTCCTCGGGGGATTTGGTTTGAGTTGCTCATTGGAGCTTGTCCCTCTTGGGTTCTTGGAACCCTAGAAGGTTTGTGGCCTTGGTGGCATTGTGGCCTTTTGTGGCATTTGTTGGGAGCCTCCAAATAAGTTGTGGAAAAGTGCCCCAACCTTGTGAGAGGTTCTGGTTGCCACCGACAAGTGCACCGATAGTGAAAGCATGGATCGATCCCGTTGGGGTGAGATTCATCGGAGAATAAGGGAGGCCTTTTGTGGCGTTGGTGGTTTGATACCACCCCCTCTCCAAACGAGACGTACTCCATGTTGGGAGGAACTCGGTAAAATATCGGTGTCCCTACGTGCCTCGGTTATATCTATACCCGAGCTCTTTACTTATGCACTTTACATTGTGATAGCCTTCATGCTTGAAGTAATCTATATCTTGCTGGCACTTTGTTGCTTGTATTGCTTAGCATAAGTTGTTGGTGTACATAGGTGAACCTTAGTTGTTTCTAGGTTGTGCTTAACAAAGTAAACACTAGTTTTATTCCGCCTTTGTTGAGCCACTCTAGGAAAAGTTTTAATCGCCTATTCACACCCCCTTCTAGGCGACATCCGTATCCTTTCAGCGGAGATATGGGAAGAAGCTTTTGGCAAATAAAATTTCTACATATAAGAATCATCCGACTATTACCTGGCAGAACTTAGGACTGGCCTTAAGTATTCATTTTTCTATGGACACCACAATTGTTACTTTCAATCACACATGTGAGGAAAAAATAGCACACGATGCACAACCCGATGCACTCATGAAATACAAATAAACCCACAAAATTCTTACCATAATCTTATCACTCTGTACTGTGCGACAATGTTTCACCTTTTTATTAAATTTGTAAACATATCTCTCTTTTTCATAGAAACCATATGTTTAATCTAAAAATGATAGATTGATTATGATTATTTTCTGGTAAATTTGGAAATTTTATGGTTTATGGTTTTTTGCATTAATTTGCGAATATCAAGTTTTTCTTCTGTGAGAATAAGCTATGTAGACATGACAAGAAGGTCTTCGTAAATATAATTTCAACTATTGTATCTATTTTATTTTCACACTGATGAAATGGATGTCAATCAATACACTTTGGCATACACAATTTATTGTCATATCCGTATTAATCACAAACTCTCTACTACCTCCGTCACGGTTTGGAGGACGTTTTAGAGAGATTGCTGGAACCTGGGTGGACGCTGATTGGGGCCAGATTTGTGCCAGAAACATGCGCATATTTATTATTCGGCGCCCTATTAAACGTAATTATTCAATGGAAACGAAGAGGCGCATGCATTGGTGGAGTTGCATGCAAGAATTAATTCCTTGGCTACATGGAGTAGGAAGTGGGGAGGAAAAAGAAGGGCATTAATTCTGTAATTAAGTCTAACGCTCCTAAGAGGAGAGAAGTTTTGGAAACGCATGGCTTTTGTAAGACGCCCTCCAAACCGTGACGGGGGAGTACCAATCTTTTTATCATTTATGGAGACTCTATTAATCAGTCAATAATTTGATTAGCTTGATATAAAATCAAACTATGGAACGAACATGTGGACTGCCCCATAAATGTTTATGTAACATAGAATCCTAAATGGTAATAAATTCTAACTCTAACGGTCTAAGTAGGAATAATCTTGTTGATGTGGACTTAAAAAATAAGTCTTTATCTTGATTTTGGTATATAACAGATAATTTGAAGGAGCTAACTATGAGTAAGATATTATACACTGAAGCATTAGTTTTCCATTACAATATTAAATGCATTATATTTCTTTAATCATCAAAAATATTTTACTATATTTTGTCAGGCACTTTGCTACAACTAATGCATCAACTTCTATTCCTCAAATTTTGATTGCTAGAAAACACTCAAATTGCAAAGTGATAAAAAAATATGTAGGACATTTTTTAGTTGCACTCACCACTTAGTGGCATAAGTTTTGGTTACTACTGCGCGACCTTGTACATGTCAGCTCACATTTTGTGTCCACATAATCCTACAAAGAAATTTAACGTCCAAACACATTATAAACTACTTAAGCAACATTAAGGTTGGATTATAGACACTTTGTTATTTCAAATAGACTTAGATGCACTTGTATTACACACTTATGGATGGCAATGGGGCCCCGAAAACCGATAACCCAACGGGTACCCGTCTTAAATGGGGCGGATCTGGTAAAAAATATACCCGCCAAATTAAATGGGGCGGGTATGGGGGTGCCGGTCCCAAACCCGTAGACCCGCTATGACATAGAACTTGGCCTAATATTCAAAATTATAGCCTCGCACTAGCCCAACCACTAGACGGCGGCCCACCCTCCCACAGTCCCACTCCCACGTCCCACCCTGCCCCAGTCCCAACTCCCACGCAAGTACGCAACCATGCCCCCGAGGCTTCGAGTCCTCGACCTAGGGCCGACCCCAAGTCGCGACCACGCCGCCTCCCGCGATCTCGCCGTGTCGCGCCTCCGCCCACGAGCTCGCTGCACGCCGCCGCCCGCAAGCTCGTCGCGCCGCGCCTCCGAGCTCGCTGCACTTCGTCGCCCGCGCTCCCGCCGGCGAGTTCGTTGCTCCGCGCCGCCGCCCGCGAGCTCGCTGCACACCTGCGTCACGCCACCTCCCGCAAGCTTGTTGCATGCCGTCGGTCAGGCTGTCGCGCCGCCTCCGGCGAGCTCGCTGTGTCGCCGCCTCTGCGGGTACCCGGCGGGTCACGGGTCTGGAGAAAACCTAGACCCGCCTATAAATGGGGCGGGTATGGGGGGCCGATCCGGCCCCGAACCCGGCGGGTGACATGCGGATACACACTATGATTAGTTTCCATTGTTTGTATTGAAGCAGCAATAGACTTGCTACCCCATAGCTTTCTCGGAGAAAGTAATGAATTCATGTTTTTAGGGTTAGTAATTAGAGAGAATGAAAATCTTCCTTTTTTTACAAGGCAGGGATATAAAATACTTAATTAACTGATTTACAAAGTCATCTATGACATTATGAATAGTTTTGCCTCCGATGCAAACAAATCAGATGCACCATCGACCTTAATTACTAATCATGTTGCACTATCATAGGCAAATAGAAAGCTGCACAACTTGTTAATAGAAAATAGACCACTTTTATATAGATAAATATCCGATGGATCATTGATGGAAATGCTCTTGATTGAAACATATAGATCAGCCCATAGGCATATTGGAATGGCATATTAAAAATCAAAAGATGAATTGATCAAGAAAGAAAGACACCTATCAATATTAATGTCGTATAGCTTAATTTCTAGGATATGTACATGCGAGAAATCTTAAATTAATCTCGTAAGGCCGAGCACATGACAAAAGATTGAAGCATCTATCGCTAACCTGCATAGAAGCACGGCCGTATGGGAATCTAAAAATGTAATTGGTGAGACCCCTGGGAGCCTCCACAACGATTAGCCACTCTGGACCGTCGTATGGGGTACCGGGGGCATCCGGACCGTCCGTTGCTAGATCAAGACATGTAACAGTGCTGATATGCACTTGGTATAAAAGGTGAAATCAAACCCTAGCCACAACCCTCTCCCGCATCTCCCATTTGCCCAGCCGCCACCACGTCTTCTTCCCCCATGTTTGCCTCTCACTCTTCTCTCCCTCCCTCCTCCACCCCTTCTCCTCCACGCTGCTGGTTGCTAGAAGACATGGAACAGCTCCAGGGGCGCTCCTGCCCCGCTCGTGCTGCCTCTCCTCCCTCTTCTCCACGCACCTCCATGGTCAACGTCCCATCGCTGCATTCGCTCAGCCAGGCCAGCAGGGGTAAGCATCAATAGGATGAGGAGGAGCAGCTTCGATGGTGGGTGATTTTGTGGCAGCAGTGGGCTGGCCACGGTGCTCCTCCTCGCTTCTATTACGACCGACAACCCCCATGGAACCTAGGCGATGAGCGCTGCTAAAGACATGGATGAAAGCTACAGGTTTCTCTCTCTCTCTCTCTCCATAATCTTATCTTTGTTTGTGGATATTCTGTGTTATTTATGCCTATAAGTTGTTCGACGAAAAACTCAGGTTGTGGTCGAGACGTGTGAAGGAGGAGTAGGTTGTGGTCCAGGCGAAGGAGCAGCTAATGCGAGCAGCTATGATGGTGGGTGATTTTGTGGCAGCAGTGGGCTGGCCACGGTGCTCCTCTTCGCTTCTATTACGGCTGACAACGCCCATGGAACCTAGGCGATGAGCGCTGCTACAGACATGGATGAAAGCTACAGGTTCCTCTCTCTCTCTCTCTCAGGTTGTGGTCGATACGTGTGAAGGAGGAGCAAGTTGTGGTCGATACGTGTGAAGGAGGAGCAGGTTGTGGTCCAGGCGGAAGAGCAGCATCAGTGCGCTATGGACCGGCGGCTAATGTGAGAGAGAGGAGGATGCGTAGGGAGGGGGATTAGCCGGAGGAGGTGGAGCATTAGGGATTTAGGGAGTAAGAGGTGCTTGTGGAGGAGGATCAGGCAGGAGCCGAGACAGAGGAACAACAATAGGGTGCCATGGACCAGCGGCTGATGCATGAGAGATGGGGGGTGCTGTTGAGAGAAGGAGTAGGTGGAGGAGGCCGAGCATAGGGAGGAAGAGGTGTGCCGGACTCCCTTGATCTGTAGGTCTCTCCCTATTTGTATATTTTGGTATTTCCACCAGAATTTGATCAACATGGTTCATATTTTTTGTATAGAAGGCAGCAGATGTAGGGAGGCCACATGCAGGGGCTATGTCGTTGGCAAGCACCTGGTCGACATCAGAAACTTCAGGCTCATCATAGAGTGGATGATATGAACATTGGTGTGCTGCAACTTTTATTATAATGATGTGGCTTGTTAAAGGTTAAGTATTGACTCTTGAAGTTTTTGTTCTAAATGTCGTGGGCTGCACAATTCTTGCAGCAGGTGGATTTGTAGGGAAATTTGGTTGATGAGTTGTAATTTGATCTGGAAATATCTACATAGGAACTTGGGTGAGTGAATTATTTTATTCTGATTCATGCTCATATTTTCCCCATATCGTCCTTTTACATTTTGAATTTAGATATGTTTTTTTGTTCTGATTGCAAGTAATTCTAGCTAAGGCATGTACCGCAGGAAATCTTCCGCAAATAATTCTTTGCCTTTTGGTGCAGAGGTCTACATACACAAATTTGCTAGGCTTCTCATGATCGAGGTACAATATTCGAGTGTGATGTTTAATCTGCTTACCGCTGGTCTGCTACCTCGAGTTGTCATCTTGCTGCCAGCTACATGTATGGGAACTTCATGAGTGGTAACAAATGTACCTTCTAGATCTTATTTTAGCCTTCATGTGTAAGAGATTCCCTGAAATATCGTAGGAAGTCTATAAAATGACAAATCACATGATTGGTGCTCTAAGGTAGTATGCCTTTTAATTGTCCTAAATAGTTAAATGTCCCGTAAGGCATTGTTTGGTGTGTGCTAATTTTGTGCCATATTGTTTCATTCTAAGATCCCTATGGAGAAGAGGCAGGTATGTTGAGCGGCCGGATGGAGATAGCGGGCCAGAGCATGGTCGACCGACGACGGGGACGGATAGCGGCAGAGCACAGGCGGGTCAGTGGCAGCAGGTAGAGGCGCCGCCACCTCCTGTCCCCCTCCGTTTGTTTGATTTTAATGTGCAGGAGTGACCTGAATCGCTTAGATTTCGGTGGCAGGAGATTTTGATGCTGGCACCGATGACGACATGCATTCATGCACAAGGTTCCAGTGTTTCTTTGTGGCGTTCTGCAGGTGTGATCCCATCCTACCCACCTCCTTCAGATATTTTGAATGCTTGGAAAGTTATTAATTTTATTTGGGATATCATAGATATGGTTGGCCTTCACTACTGATTGGTTACCTTAGATTGGCTATTCAGCATCAACAGTTTCACTTAAGCTGTCACGGCAAGCCCCAGGTGAATACATGGTTTCTTTATATGGGTCATAATAATTTTGGTTGTTTGTGTTCTTTCAAGAAGAATTTCCTTTAAAACTTTAGTTGAGTGTTATTTAATGTATAGTGTGTAGAAATTAATGTTTGCCGTTCATATTTGCTACTCGGAATATCACTGAAAACATCAACGCTCCCTCATGCTAGCCATCCTAAGACTGCTGCCATGTTTATTGCTGGATTGTACCTATGGTGAAATTCGGTAAGCGTGTGAGGTTGTTAGTTGATCTGGTTCAGATGGATTATCATGTGATCTTTATTTCGTTTTCCCAGTCACCAGGACATATTGTATAAAATGTTCTATACCATGTCGTTACTAGGAATCACTTTTTAACTTACTGATGTTCTCATGCCATTAAAACCGTATATTCTAATTTCTTGCATTTGATAGTGCTAGCAAACTACATAGCAGATTAAGGCTCGAGACAATACTCTGGTGGATGTGAAGCAGGAAGAATTAATCCCCTTGCAAGGTTAAATATGTACCTCCTTCTTCCAAGTTCTTCCTTGGAAATTATTAATCATCTTATTTATTTTTATGTTGTTCATTTGTTTTTCTCAGATTTATAAATAGTTTCCCTGTGTTTCTCCATTTACTATAACTAGGATGGTGGCCCTCGCAAATGCGAGGGCACCACTTTAGTGTTTCAACATTTATTAAAAAATACCTTCATAAATTCATCTACTTAACATTATTAGTGATTGAAATATGATAAATAGTTACCAAATGCGTAGAATAGTTATAAATTGTATTTAATTTTTGGGTAAAAGATTATTAGGATATTTTGAAAACAGTACATTAATGCATGACCATTTGTGAAATCCGCGCCTGATATTAAATTCGTATATACTGATGAAATTTAAACCGTGAGGTAGCTGATAGTTTTTGCATGATGTTAGATAAGTATGCAGGACTAACATTCATATTAGTTAATGATTAGGGTTTACTTGAGAAATGATCGCACAATGTTTATTCCATTCTCATGGAACAGAAAATATGTTGTTAATAAGGCTAAGTAAAAAATAATGTATCCTCATTCATATATATATAGGTGGACTAAACATTTAGAATTTTAATTCTACATTTATCTAATCTCTTTTCCTATTGTCTCTTCATTTGTCGTAAATACACGACATTCTCATGTTGTTTTGGAATACTTGGTACCTTAAGAATGCAAATTTTATAATATACATCCGTGACCATTACTTATGTTATTACAGAAATAAGGAAGTATATTTCATCTCAAATTTAGTGATCTTACTTTATTTTTTTAGGTTTCAATAATATAATTTTTATACCAATAAGGATAGCCTAGCTTTTATTTTCCAAATAGATGCAATATTATGTTTAACTATTTTAACTCTCTTTCTGTTGAACATACTATTCAATCTAGTCATAATGTGTGCTCTCTCTTAATTTTTGTTGCCTTATCATTTAACATGAATACATTGTCATAGACGACATAGTTCTGGCATCTTAATCAGTCGCCACATTTTCTAGATGATTGGAAATTCCAGTGACGTGTCCTAATAAAATCTATGGACAAAAAACCGTAGAAACTTTCTCGTGGGTTTTTGAATTTACGTAATCATGTACATTATAGTAAAACCATAAGAAATCATTATACATTTATAAGTTTCAAAATGTTATACAAAACAAAATATTTCAAGTTGGCCGTGATTTATATAAATACTTTCTAAGATTTACATTCCTCAGAAATAAAAAATCTTGCCCCATAGGAAATTCCTAAGGATTGAAATAATACAACGACTTCCAAATTATTTGAATTGACATTGTGACTTTCAAATTATCGTTATAATATCTTAATAACAACTTGATTTGATAGTATTGATACTTATGTAGAGGTATCATTGTTATAAGCTTTTTTTCTAAATGGAGCTTCACCGCGATTATTGCTCTATGCCAAGCAATCACATAATTAATAACCGACTAGTGAATCCTCCATGCACATCTTTAGCTCCATACCACCATGTTTGTGTTATTCCAATCGTGTTAATGGGCTTTGGACTGTGTCATAAACCTCAAAACTAGCTACAAAACTCCAATCATATTCACATTCAGACATTAAACCATAAGGTTACATAGATAATTAGACCCCTTCATTATATCATTTCATAATATAAGGTGACACTCATACTTCTACTTACATATATATATATATATATATATATATGTATATACACCATAAGGTCTTGCACAAATGTTGAGCTACTCAAATGATTTTAATCATTCAAATTATACCATCCTTGGATGATGTTTAGATATGATTTTTAAGTAGACTATGATGATATCTTTTGCTCGTAGGTTAATATATATGTATATAAATATATTATTTTGTTGTGTTTTCATTGTAACTAATAAATTTTAGTATTTCTTGATTATGGAAGATTGGTGTGAGGGACCTTTAGCTTCTTTCTGCCAAAATAATAATATCCTTGAGTATGTGATTATATGGACCAGTAGCCATAATACTTTTCAGGAGCTTGTATTCTCATTGGATTTTCTGAGGGTGTTATGTTTTCTTATGTTAGTGTGAATATTTTTATGTCTTTTATCATAAAAAAGTATGGCCACATGACTTGTCCTTAAAGTACCCTAGACACTTATTTGACTATGGAATTACCTTCGCCTTGAACCTTCTATGTATTCTATTCCTATGCACTGAAAAGAATTAGTTTCAACCTCCCATGTTTTAGTCGACTTCCAACATCTGATAAAGGCTCGTTTTAATCTCCCGCTTTACAATTGACTTTTAGCAATAACTGGGAGAACCTTTGAGTGGTGAGGGAGGCAATTTCTTGGTGGTTGATACGGTGTCGTACAAAATAAAGGTATGTTGGCTTCATTTAATTTTTGGTATTTTCATACAGATCAAATTTATCATGTATTAGTAAATGGAACCGGTTGTGCGATTTGGCGATAGAGTTGTGGTTGGGCAGTCTGCCTTATGAAGATTGGGTCTATGGAATCACCATGCCTCCCACGACTTAGGTCCTACTCATGTCGAACGCGTTTTCAAAAACTGCAAGGTTAATTAAAGTGATACAAATTATATTTTCATATTTGTATGTATTCGGTGATATATATAGGTATATATACATGTATAAATCAGTCTAACCTTCGATCCTCCTGTATATATTTTCTTGCCAGGTTGTCAATAGAACTCTCAGTATGTTGTAACACACATCATATTAGACAGTTTTGAAGTAATTTTTTACCGATGGATCTGCTTTTGAGGTAGCCTCCAGTACACATGGGATCTATACATGGTAAGCTAGCTGATCGTTTGTGCTGATCGATATCGGTCCATGTGTGTTAGCTGGTACCTAGCTAGCTTATCACGTAAGTACTACTCCATTAAGGGAGTACTACCCGTTCAAAATAAATTATGGAAGTACTAAGCTAGCTAGCTGATCGATTATGGGTTGATCCATCTTGTTCAGAAGCAAGCTAGCCTTTGGTCGCAGTTTAAAGTCGTAGTACATATGGAACCGCTTTGGAGTTTTTTTTTACATCAACGACTTTTGGCTCTAGAGTAAGTCTCGAGTAGGCCTCCGGTAATAGATTTTTTTTTAGATGTTCGGTAAATATGTTGTCCAGATTTTTTTTAAATGACTTTTGGCTAGAGTTAATCTCATTTAGGGGTTCGGTCTAGTTTTTTTAGATGGTGTTCGGTAAAAACGTTGTCCAGCTTTTTTATGGTTCTCGGTACAAGGTGCCTGCCCGATCACGTCTAATATGTGTGTTACGTAATCTGCTAAACTGATTAAATCGTAGCCACATATTATCTATCTGACAGTCCAAATAATATAGGTGATGTGGATTAACGTGACGCCTCGAAAAACAACCTTATATTGCTTTTAATATATAATAGATACTATGATAGAAACTCTATGAAAATATTTTTTGCAGATTGTTTGGTTATATAATAGAATATCATTTTCCCTGTATATGCTGCATTCGTGCCTTCTAATTTTAATTGCCTAGGTGCATGGAAGTGATATTACCTCTGAGATATATTTATGTTGGTTATTAAAATAAAGTTAAGTTGTCTTGTTCTTGCTATTGGGTTATAAAGCACCACTTGTAGCCATTGTGGAGATACCTGCATATTTTTACTCTGTTGCTATTACTCTGCTCTGTTATTTTCTTGCTATTTTGTATTATTCAGACAATATATTGGCAATCACTTAAATCCGCACAAACATAAAAATAGCTACACGCATTTAGGGTCCTGGTCCTATAAGTAATTGAGGATCACGATGGTGTGTTGCATATCCCATCAGGCATCCACGCTTGCGATGGGAGAACGGCACCCCTGACACCCTCCTCCAAGCCTGCTGATACTGCCTCCCTGACCTGCAACAACTGGTTGAGCCCCTTCCCCCCCCCCCACTTTGTATTCTTTTCTGCACATCTTTGCAGGAGCACCAGATTTATTTTCCACCACTCCATCTCTCACACAATTTCCATTTTAAATACGCTTTGTGATTTTGTTCTATTTCTAAAAATATTTTCGTAGCTTATTCATCTTACATCGTTTTGGTTTCATTGACCACAACATTCAACCTACTTGCAAATTTTGCTCCCAATCGAGTAGCCCCACTCCCCGTCACGATAGAGCTCGGTGCACCAATTCTCGAAGAATAAACATCGGGGGCAATTCTTTCAAGGCTGACAATGGAAAGGCCTGACCGCTCCGAGACCACACGATACCTTTGGTGAGTACATTTCGAAACCTATCTATTTAGGCTTTATAGATCCTTCAAGCTTATATCCTCCTTAAACGAGGAGTGGCTCTAGCCTAAGTTATGTTCTACATCTGATTACATAGTATGCTTTGGCTTGGCTACCAGCAGTTAAAATCGCCGTCTCCAACAGATGGCTAGATTGCTCTGTTATTTGTTCTTCGCTTCTCATTTCACAAAGTTATCATGGAAAGAATAGTAGCAAATACACATATTAGTACATGGGACCTTTTAATATTAATTCTCTCATTTCAGGAATTTCAAATGTGAATAGATATTTGATCGTTATATCAATTCTTTTCATGCATTAGTACAAAATTCATGGCGAGTCAGGTCACTGTTTAAGCTAATTATATTGTTGCACACTTGTAGGTTACAGCGAAATATGTGTACGTTTCCAAACAAGATGTCTTTGAACAAACTTTGGAGAGGTTGTCTCTGAAATCCATGAAGCCAAGGTGTGGACTGAAGTCAATAATCAAGTGCTTGGCATTGTTTGCATGGATGTCCCATGGGCGTCATCCAGTGTTGCATTAAAGAAAATTCTTAGGAGATTATAAACTAATAGAGGATGCTCTCGAGTAAGCAAATCATGCCTGTGTTCTGTAGATGACATTAATCTGAGTGGACTTAAAAAGTGTGAAGCTAAGCTTCCAGAATGTCAAGACAAGCTGCTGGCTGCATCATCCTGGGCAAACTTAAAGAACGTGTAGAATCTCTTCAGGTTGATCTAGCTACTGCACGTGAAGAAAATACGATTTTTTAATGCAGCCAAGATGTTGTCTTTTTGCAATTCCTTAACAAAACCAGCATTTTGAATACTGCCCTTCATAGCAATTTTCTTAATTCTGTAGTGGTTGTAGTTGTTCAATGTTCAAAAAGAAGTGTTGGCTCCACAGACATTTGACTTTAAAACAGACACTTATGCTGTTCAAAATCTCAGCAAGGATAATGTGGACTCCATCATCGTTTAACAACCAGGCTGCTGCTAGATAAGGTAACCACTATTTTCTAGCGCCGATTCTCTGCATGCCACACATGCCTGAAAGGCGTATTATCCTGAATTAGCATTTTATAGTCAGCATGAAAAGTGGGAACCTTTCATGGGGCTAGCGTCAAGAGTAAGCTTTTAAGATGTGCTCTACTGGTGGTTCTAAATAGATGGTATAGTTTTGCCTAACTATCTAGCATACACCGCCATCGTATAAAGATTAACAAACTAACTTAGTTAGTTCCTCGGTGTTTCAGAACATCAAGCAGAGACTACACCAGGGACTGCATGTGATGCGGATGCTTATATTTTAGTTTTCTGAAAGGCCAGAGGCCGATCTTTATTAAGAGGAGGAAAGGAATTACAACATACAGCTTCGAGATGGAGCACAAGTTTAAACTGAAGCTGGACATGGCCTAGACGTAAGGTAGAGAGAGACCAGCTCCCTAAACTCCAACTGCGATCGATCACTTTGCCAGCAGCACGGCAAAGACTGATATCTTCCCGGATCAAGTCAAAAACTTCTGTAAAGCTGAGTGTTGAATGTTTTCAAACACCCTGGAGTTACGTTCCTTACAGATACGCCAATGAACAAGGATGACGGCTTCATCAAAATCATGGCAGATGGCTTTGGGCGTGTATTTCTTGACCTGCAGCCACCAATCTTCTGTGCTTGCAAAGCTGCTGCCAGGGATGGGGAAAAACTCAAACCTAACGAGAGGCAAGAAAGCTACAACGGCGCTGCTTCCAGCCTGTTTTTTTATTGCCTTCATACAAAATGTTAGCCAGTGTGACTGTGCGAGAGCGCCAAGACTTTATGTGTTGTGTTTATAGAGAGATTAGGCTGCAGTTCAAAAAAAAAAAAAGATTAGGCTGCACATCTCGCTTGAGAATTGGTAGCCAATAGCCCAAGCGCAGACCCATTCTCATATCCTGGATCAACCATTTAGCCCACGCAGAGATGAAAAAATCTAAATCTTTTTTAAGAAAGAATGAAAAACCTAAATTTCCCCGTCTCTTTTCCCCTTCCCTTGCCGTACCTTTAACTCGACGGTGTAGCCTTTGCCCAATCCACGCCAGCACACCCCCTTCCTCTAGCTTTTCTTCTTGTTCAAACACGAACGCTAGCCTACCGTGCCAGTTCGGTACACCTTAGCATGCATGCCAAGGCAAGCCCCGTTGTTCTTGCTGCAACGAGGATATCCACGTAGGATGTGCTTATGAATATAACTCCATTTATTTTAGCTATGTTTTGCATTCTTAAGGATGTAGAGTTAGTATACAGTTAAATTGAGTGATTACTTCTCAAAGTCTACATATAGATCATTTGAACTTCGATATGTATCTACTGGCTGGGCTTATGTTCCTTAATTACATATAGCAGCAGAAACTGTCACATACTCGATGCATTTGAAATTTTAATATAAACCAGTACATGACTTTATTTGCATTTATGTACAACCTTACCATATAAACTTTTGAATAAAAATACAGTTAGGGTTGTTTTAAATACTTACACACATAGTTCCTGCTGTAGGAAACCTTTTTATTATTTACCTCACATTTAGTTGTTAGTTAATTTATCTTTCCATTTGCAGCGGTGTTGGTGATGCAAGTAGTTATTATGCCTCCATTTTGTGTCCTCTAAAGACCATATTTACTGATTGTCATGTCGATATAATAAGTTAGGTTATTAATACAACAATGCCCATGCGGATAGAATTTTGTTTTTGTGAGCTCTCCATGCCCACTTATATGTGTCATTTCTCTTAGAAAAGGTAAAATCATGTGTGTTCTCATACAGAACAGATTTTCACGAACAATTAATTTGGTACTCTACACATTATTTATCAATATACAAATCATGTATTCGAGGATGGTAGCGCTATACAAAATAGAAACCGGTGCAATATCCACGAATTCGTTTAAATAATCAAAACCACAACGTTCACCTTAACCATTCACGGGCTACACATCGGCAAATTCTGCTCTCGGGCTCCTAAGTAAAAAACTTCTTACTATCAACACATCTTTTTGAATTTTCCCATATCGCCATTAAATTATAGTCTCATTTGAAATCTTTATCAAATTAAAGCATTGAAGCTACGTCCATCCGTTTGTTAAAAACTAAAAACATATTATTATTTTTCACTCATCTAAATCGCTAAATTAGCTCAAATTCAACGGGATCGTGCGTCAAGGTGCACCACTAGATCTAGTACGGAAATATTCTGGTGCTGCATCCCGACCTCGCTAGGACCTCATCCTCGGCCCGATGGCCACAATCCCCACTTTAGCTTTGGCTTATTCTGGTGTTTATAGTTGTCGCTAGATGATCTAATAAACTACTTGTAATTTTTATTATTTTTAAAATTACTTATACGATCCGTGGAATTTTGTAAAAAAATCACCACCGTTCGACACACACACCTCTCTCTGCGGCCTGACACCTTCCATCGCCCCGCCACCACCTCTCTCCGCACGAGCTCGCTTCAGCTCGGTCCCTCACCACCACCTCGTGCTGCATCCTGGCCTTGCCAGGACCTCATCCCAGGCAGGCCCGATGGCCACGACCCCCGGGACCGGGAGCAGGACCTTTTAGTAGCGTGGGGTAATTTCCTATTTTCTGATAGGGGCAAAAATATAAAAGGGCGGACGAACGGTCACATCGGCATCTATTACTGGAAGTTATTGGACAACATGGTGGACCCGCAACGGCGCCATGAGCCACCTCGTGTTCGCCATCGCCATCGCCGGCCGGCACAGATGACGCCGTCGCCATGGTCAGCGACTCCCAGTCCTCTTCCCAGTGCATCATCGATTGGCTTGACTCCAAGCCAAATCGGTCGGTGGTCTATCTGTGCTTCGGCAGCTTAGCCCCCGTCTCCGATGCTCAGCTTCACGAGCTCGCTCTCGGGCTGGAGGCCTCCGGAAAGGCGTTCATCTGGATGGTGAGGTCTGAGAAGTGGAGTCCACCGAAGGGGTGGGAGGAGCGTGTCGGAGACAGAGGGAAGCTGGTCACTGACTGGGCTCCGCAGACGGCCATCCTGGGACACCCGGCCGTGGGGGCATTCGTGACGCACTGCGGGTGGAACTCTGTTCTGGAGACGGTGGCGGCGGGCGTGCCGGTGCTCACATGGCCGATGGTCTTCGAGCAGTTCATCACGGAGAGGCTGCTCACCGAGGTGCTTCGGGTCGGGGAGCGTCTGCTGCCGGACGGCGCGGCCGGCGTACGGAGCACCAGGTACGAAGAGTGCGCAGTGATCCCCGCCGAGGCGGTGGCACGGGCACTGACGGCGTTCATGCAACACGGAGGGCCAGGGGACGCTGCAAGGAGCAGGGCAATGAGCCTCGCCGCAAAAGCTCGCGCAGCCATGGCTCAAGGAGGCTCCTCCCACCGTGATCTGCTTCGTCTGCTCAATGATCTAATAGAAGCGAGAGGAGGAGGAGAGCGTTAGTAGAGCTTTTCTTCTTGTTGCCGTGCACAGCACAGTCTTCAGGTCTCTCTCTATGTACCACCACCAGTGTATCTGCTATCGTGTTCATTCCTTCAGCGTTTCCACCTACTCTATTTGAAATGGCCAGCCTGTGCGGCATCAATGGAATTGGAATTCAAACGGCTTAGCAAGGGTTCTACACAAGGTACAGTGGAGTTAAAAAATGAAGTAGTTCTAATTGCAAAATTGCAGCACAAGAACCTAGTCAGACTTCTTGGTTGCTGCATTCATGAAGTTACTGATCTACGAATACCTACCGAACAGAAGCTTGGATGCCTTTATTTCCGGTATGTGCTTTTCCTGGTTGCACATAAGAAGCTCTTTTCATTAACCAAAATGATATTCATTATGACTAGCTTCATTTCACATCTACAGTAGCTATCATGAAAGATGACGGAAGACAACATGTGCTTGGTTGGTCGACACGGTTCAAAATAATTAAAGGAATCGCTAGAGGCCTGCTTTATCTCCATCAAGATTCAAGATTGACAATAATTCACAGAGATCTGAAAGCAGGCAACATCTTATTGGACACAGAGATGACTCCCAAAATTTCAGACTTTGGTCTGGCTAGAATCTTTGGTGCAAACCAGAACCAAGCAAACACTACTCGGGTCGTCGGGACATAGTAAGTAACTCGTGTACTAACAAACCTTAGCACGTGTTTCTATGGTATTAATATATTGTTTATTTCACACATTGCTTACTGAATTATTGTTGAATGTTTCAAATAGTGGTTACATGTCGCCTGAATATGCGATGCGAGGTGCCTTTTCTGTAAAATCAGACACTTATAGCTTCGGTGTTCTTTTCTTGGAGATTGTTAGTGGCTTGAAGATCAGCTCGCCTCAACTAATAATGAACCATTCTTGCATTATCACCTATGTAAGTATTCATCCCCTCTCCCTCCCTAAAAGAAGAAGTAATGACTTCATCTTGACTTTATTATGTCGGTGAGGCATGGAGATTATGGGAAGATGGAAGGGCTGCTGAATTGATGGACTCTTTGTTGGTTGCGAGTTGCCCACTACACGAAGTTCTGCGCTGTATTCATGTGGGACTCTTGTGTGTTCAGGACCGTGCAGATGATAGGCCAGAAATGTCATCGGTTATGTTTATGTTGGAGAACGAAGGCACATTGCTACCATCTCCAAAGCAACCTGTATATTTTTCCTTGAGTGACTGTGAAGATGGAGAAAAGAGAAGAACGCAGTTTTTCTACAAGAGCGTGAGCGTCACTGGCTTATCTAACGGCCTGCAATGCTCTAAGATGCGTGCAAGTTCATTATGCACTTTCATCCTGTACAAATGCAGTTTCTTCTCCTTATGGTGGCCAAGGTGTACAGTCCATCTTGTAAGCTGCCCACGACGCATCTCTATTCCTCCCATTTTCTTCTCTCCACCGTATCTACTTATCTTGTCAAATCCGACCTGCGACCCCGTGTTCTATCCCGGAGAGGAAGACGACGGATGGACGACGCGGTGTCTCGCGTAGGACCGGTTGCCTCAATTAATTGGTCAGCAGTAACCGGCAGGCCACGGCCATGATATCGATCCAGCGTCTCCTCAAGGTGTCCGAGCAGCGGCGACGCGAGTTAATCAAAATGTCTCCACCCTGCGTGCTGCCAGATCCGTTTGCCCCAACCACAATCATTTTTTTCCCAATGGATTTGTTCCCGGCTAACTTTTTCCTAGATCCGTTTGCCTAGCCAGATCCGTTTTGTCCCTATTTTTTCTCCGTGTGGCTGAGTAATTATGTACTAATTCCCCAGATCCACTTTATATATATATATATGTATACACCTGTGCTTCGGTATCCCCCCCTGAGGGCAATCGAAGAGAAAAACCGGGTCTGGGCGGGGTTCAGGGTGGTTGCTGGATCGTCACGGACCGGTCGAAGTCGTATTAGCCGTCCGTATACGTGACCGTATACCCACTTGACGTCTATGCACGAGTGTGTCAATGTACGCACGAGTGTATCCATGTGCGGTCGTCATCCTCCCCCTTCGTATATAAGGAACAGCCGAACCGTCCGCCCCCCTTCGACGTTTCATTCCCCATCTGGATTTGGCAAAAGATCTCACCTACCCACTCCCACCGCCCACACCCAGCACTAGCCACCGGGGTCGCCTGGCCGCATCGACCTCTCTCCAACTACGACGATGGAAGGCCGCGGCCGTGCCGTGTCCGCCGCGGATCTGCAGAAGAGGGAGGAGAAGGGCGAGGCCGTGGTGCACGAGGTGGAGGTGGCCGTGGTGGTTCCGGAGGAGAAGGAGGCGGGGGTGGAGGTGATGGCGCCCGCTGCTGATCTGGAGCGGAAGCGGGCGAGGGAGGAGGATGTGGGGGCTCTTCTTCTTGCAAGAGGAAGAAGGAGGCGGGAGACGAGCTGGAGGTGGTGCCGGAGGAGGGCGGTGCCGAGTCCGCTCTCGGTGCTGATCTGAATCAGGTGGTGTCGGAGGAGGACCGGGCGGTCGTGGATCTGGTGGTGGGCGACGATATCCTGGCGGGCGGCGATCTCGTTGTGGCGGATGTGGGGGAGCAGGTGGCGGTGCAGTACGTGGAGGTCACTTCCGTGGTGGTGCCTGGCGTCATGGAGCCTGGCACCACGGAGCCTGCAGTGCATGTTGCCGAGCCTCAGGTGAGTTAAATTTGACGCTCTCTTTTAGATTGTACGGTTCATATTTATGGTTTTGATTTGTACTTTGGTTTGTGGTTAGGGTTTTGATTTGTAGTTAGGGTTTGTACTTAGGCAGGGGCGAATCTACCGGCTATGCATCATTTTTCTAGATTGATTGAAACCATAGTTTTTTCCCTTTATCTATTAGCCGTGTGATCCGGAATCAGTGATATGTTAGATGATGGAATTTCCTGTTGTAAGGAATTTGGTTGGATTGGATGAAAGCCAGATATTGTTAAACGATGTAATGTGATATATTTATCATTCAGGAGTTCACAGTTATTCTTAAAAATAGCGTTTGAAGGCCATTTTCGGCTATCTCTGCATTCACAGAGGAGCAAATCCCACTGTTGTACCCTCAGTAATCATAATTTTCCAATTTACCGATAAACAAAAACTTTTTGATTATCCTATTTCCATATGTTGCTAGCTATCTAGTGTAGATACTTGTGATCTGTCTATGTAAAGTTAGATGAACTGCTGCTACAAACTTGATATAGCTAATCAACCATGTTGTTGAATTGTAGCTTGTTTTTTTGGATGTTGAATAGCCTACCTTTTAAGGTTATTGTACATCCCCTAGATATTTGGCATGTTTCCAAGTTTCTCTAGCTCACCATCTTGCTGTAAATCAATTATTGGGTGTTTCCAGATTGCTTGTTTGTGTGTGTGGCATCCCGCAAAACCACTACTAGAAAAATCGCGTTGTTTTTGTGCATTGCATCATCATGACCGCATGCTCATGTCATCATGCCACATTGCATTTGAGCATCGTCGCCATCTTGCATTTGCTTGCATAAAACTATCTGCGGAAAAACATGTTCTTGTTTTCTAAACGCCCCGTCTATGTTCCAAACGCAAAACCCGGGTCTCCGGATTATTTTGTTTTGTCTGCTATCGGTTTGCAAAAAGCCCTGTTTGAAATAAATAAAATATTTAATTATTTTTAGTGGGGCAGTCGAACGGGCCGATTCGACCCAGTCGACCACCCCCGGACTAAAATCGGTCCACCCAAACTCTAAATCCTATTCCCACCCAATCCTAATCTACCCACCAATCACAGCTTGCCATCTCACCCTCTCCCCCAATCCCTACCCACCCCGCCACCTCATCAATCCACCCTGCAAATCCCACTCCTTCTCTCACCCCAGTACCACCTACCCCCTCTCTCTCTCCCTCACCGACAGCCTGGCCCCACCCCTTTTCAGCCCACTCCCCACCCCACACAGCAAACACACCCCCGGTCCCGCCCGGACCCACTCCCTGGCCAAACCCCCCTCTCTCCCTGTCTCCCCTGCCCCACCAACCGCCCCAGGCCCACCTACCTGTCCCACTCGCCCCCACCGACGCGCCCCCTCCCCCACGAATTCCTCTTCCCCCCGCACGCGTCCTCCCTTCCCCAACCTCCCACCGCCGGCTCCCTCCTCTCCTCCCTTCCTCCGTCGCCCTCATCCCCTCCCCGTCCTCCGCAGAGTCCCGCCGCCGCCAAGCTCGTGGCCGGCCACCAAGTCGACCCCGCCGGCGCCTGCCTCCTCTACCTCTCCCCGCCGGCCACGAAGCTCCCCCGGTGCCTCCCTCCGCTCGGCCGCGTCGCCTCCTCCCTCTTCCTCGGCCCGACGCCCCCGCCCTTCGCCGCTCCGGCCACCGCCGCTCTCGCCCCGCCTCGCCGCCGGCGGTCCGGCTCCGCCGTTCCGCGCGAATCCGACCCCGCGCCCCGTCCTCACCCTGTCGCCGCCTTGCGCCTCGTCGGCTCCGCTCGGCCTCCGTCAAGCCGGCCCGCCAGTCCCCTGCGCCGGCCCGCGACGCCCTCCCCCACCTCGTCGAGCTCTGCTGCGCCACCGCGGCCGAACCCTGCTTTGCCCCTGTCCGCCGCCGCCTCGCGAGCTTCCTCCCCGGCGACCCCTCCCGCATCGAGCCCAGCCGCCGTCCGGGCAGGCTCCTGGCAAGCCATCCTCGCCGCCCACGCGCCGGTCGCCCTCCTCCCAAGGTCGCCGGACCGCCGCACCCCTCCTCCACAGCAGCCCGGGCCAAGCGCCTCGTCCCCGACCCCGCTGCCGGAGCCCTCCGGTTGCCTCGGCTCGGCCGGCCCTGGACGCCCCTAGTGCCCCGACCGCAGCCGCCCGGAACTGCATCGGCTCGTCCCCGTGAACCGCCATGGCTCGCCCTTGTGCAACATGTCCTAGGAACCGTGTGTTGTAGCCCCAAGTCACCGTCCGAACGTGGTACAAGCAGCGCCAAATCCATACAATAGGTGATGAGGATGTGGAAATGTCACAGCAAGATCGGGCATCGACAAGACCGACTACTGACGCTGCGACCCGAGGGAGTTCGCCATCGATGACAAAGTCGGAACGACAAGGCCTCATTCCCGAAGCCGAAGGAGAAACCTTCAAGATCCGAAGACCGAACCCCAAAACGCCAAGTTCTTCATCGGCACGCCAAGACCTTCTCCTCGGAACGCCCAGTTCTCCACTTGGAGCGCCATGACCGTCTACGCGGCCCCGAAGACCGGTCAGAAACGCCAAGTTCGCCTCATGAACCCCAAAGACCCGAACCCGAAGACGCCAAGGTCGCCGACGCAGCATGCCAAGTACTTCACCCCAGATGAGACAAGTACTACTTCCCGGTACGCGGACCGACAAGATCTACTTACCAGATCCTAAGACCCTAAACCCCGGAGCCCGAACCTCGTTTCCCGTCGAACCCTGAGATCGACCCCGAACCCCCGGAACCCCAAGATCGCCGAACCCTAATGTGTGACCCCGATCCGAGCCTCTATTTTATAAATGCCATCTATATAAACGGTTGCATATTAATTATTCATCTTGCATGCATACTTGTCTGTGGTTTGGGGGCATTATGCCGATTCACCTAAATTAAATATGGGGCCCATATGCGGGCAAATCTAGTCTTATATTGGCCTCATTTAAATTTGTGCATCGAACCGTTGTCATATCTTGCCTTGTTAAAACAACATTTAAATTGCGGGGTAGCTACACAACATGAACCTAGTAAATAATTATCGGGACCCCGGTTCCGCTTAATATGACCTAATTGCATCGCACCTTGCCATGTCATACATCATACATGCATCATGCCCGATCGTTTGCCGTTGTATTAAATAGTGCATCCGGCGTTTATTCTAGTGTTTTGGTTCTTCGCGGATAAGGCCGTTGAGTGGATGCGAGTGTCGACCCGGTCTTCGGTTGAACCTTCGGCAATGTTTTCAGGCGAGCATCTCCCCCTTTCTACCTATCTTACTTTTATAGTCTTTATTCCCTCCTGTTGATCTATTGCTATCTGTGTTGCGATGCTCTAGTTTTCGTACCCGTGATATCCCGTGCAGCCTTATATTGCCTTGGACACATCCTATTACCTGTTGTTTGGTAGATAGTTGGACTTGCGCGTCGTAGTCGCTTGCTCAAGTGCTGTTGCGTGCCGTCCAGAACCCCAGTTGTTGGAGTCTTGCCACATGTTAAGGTTGGAGATGATCATGGATTTAATTATCGTTTAATTTAATTATTGTTTAACAACTAAAATTGAAGTAGGTAAGCAGAGGCACCGGTGGGTGATAGATAATATCTGGTTTCCGACCGCCCACTTGTGTCCCGTAGGACCCCGAGTTCTTGACACCTGTTCCGAGATCGAGCGCGCTAACCACATGTGGGGAGATATGGCCCCCCATCGATTTAGTACCTGATTTCTGTTGGAATTATGCCCTAGAGGCAATAATAAAGATGTTATTATTATAATTCTTGTTCATGATAAAGTTTATATTCCATGCTAGAATTGTATTAAGCGGAAACTTTAATACTTGTGTGGTTTGTAAACAACACCGTGTCCCTAGTACGCCTCTATGGACTATCTCATTGATCAATGATGGTTAAGGTTTCCTAACCATAGACATGAGCTGTCAATTGATAATGAGATCATATCATTGGGAGAATGATATGGTGGATAGACCCAAACAAAGCAGAGCAATTAGATCGTGTCATCGTGTTCGTCTTTGCGAAGCTTTTCCTATGTCAAATATTGTATTCCTTAGACCATGAGATAATGCAACTCCCTGGTATCGGAAGAAAGCTTTGAGGTCATCAAACGTCATCCTATGAGAGGGTGATCATAAAGGTGTCTCTCAGGTGATTGGAAAATACTTGTTGGGTTGTATGTATCGAGATGGGATTTGTCCCTCCCAAGTCGGAGAGATATACTTCGGGCCCACTCGGTAATCGATATCAACACCGCTTGCAATCATGTGGTTAAGGAGTTAATCACAAAGTGATATCGGATTACGGAACGAGTAAAGTACTTGCTGTGAACGAGATTGAACTAGGTATGACGGTACCGACGATCGAATCTCGGGCAAGTAAAATATCGCGAGACGAAGGGAATATATATATGGGATTGATTGAATCCTGGCATCGTGGTTCATCCGATATGATCATCGATGAATGTGTGGGAGTCAATATGGGTGCCCAGACCCCGCTGCTGATTATTGATAGAAGATCATGTCTGCATATTCTCGAACCCGCAGGGTCACACACTTAACGTATCTCGACGCTAGGATAGATTGGATAATTGGTTTATGAATTTTTGTTCGGAGTCTCGGATGGGATCCGGGATATCACGAGAGGTTCCGGAATGGTCCGGAGAATAAGATTCATATAAGGCAGTGCAATTTTTGGAGTTCGGAATTGTTCCGGGTTAATCGGTATTGTACCGGAAGCTTCTAGAACCTTCCGGAAGGGGACCAACGTGGCCGCACCTTCCGGGAGGGGGCATGGGCCTATGAGGGAGTGTCCTGGCCGCATTGGTCCAGGGGCACAAGGCCCCATAGGGCCCAGCCGATTCTAGAGAGATTTGACTCGTTTAAATCTCGGGATAGAATTTCTAGATAAGGGAGAGTTTAAATCGTTTAAACTAGAGATAGGGTTTCTAGATAAGGGAGAGTTTAAATTGTTTAAACTAGAGATAGGCTTGGAGGAGGGGCAAGGTCTGGCCGCCCCCCCTCTATATATAGAGGGGTGGTGCGCCCCCTTCCCCCACACACACCTCTTCTCCAAGCCCTAGCAGCCTTGCTACCTTCCTCTCTCCCTCCCGACTGTTTGTAGGCGAAGCCCTGCAGCAGAAATTCTCCACCATATACACCACGCCGTCGTGCTGTAGATCCAATCTATCTCTCCACCATACTCGCTGGTCCGAGGAAGGAGGAGACGTCGAGGTGCTGCACGTGTGCATCTCACGGAGGCACCGCCACTTGTGGTGCTAGATCGGATCGGATCGCGAGGAGGAGAAGCGAGTACGACTACATCACCCACGTTCCGACGAACGTTCCGCTGTGCGAATCTTCAAGGGTATGAAGATCTAATCCAATCTCTCTCGTTGTTTGCATCTCTTAGATTAGATCTTGGCTTTCCCTCTGTTCGCTCCGTAGAAAATTTTGATTTACTATGCCGCGGAACCCCTTCAGTGGTATCAGAGCTAGATCTATGCGTAGATGTGTTTCACGAGTAGAACGCAACATGGTTGTTGCGGGCGTTGATGTTTTCTGTTGCAAGCCTCTTGTTTGTGTTCTTCTTATGACGCGGGATAGTGAGATTGAAGCGGTCCAGGCCAACCTTACGCGACGTCGTTCGCGAGACCGGCTCCGCACTTGACGTGTGGCTTGTTCCACACATGCGGCTGGTGGATGTCAGTTTCTCTCACTATAGTTGTCATGGGATTAACACCGGAGTTTGGCAACCATAATATCACCGTTGTGGCTTTCCGTAGGTAAGAATCGTTCTTAGCATCTACTCCCATAAAGCCACGTAAAACATGCAACAACAAAGTAGAGGCGTCTAACTTGTTTTTGCAGGGAGTGTTTTCTGTGATATGGTATGGCCCAAGATGTGATGTGTATATTGTATGCGATGATCATGTTTTGTAATGTTTCACGACTTGCATGTCGATGAGTACACAACCGGCAGGAGCCATATGGTTGTCTTTATAATTGTGTATGACCTGCGAGTCAACTTCTTATACGCCATGTAATAGCTTTACTTTATCGCTAAGTAGTTAGCAATAGTTGTAGTTGCTATTCGTGGTGGAGGCAATCATGGTGGAGTGATGGAGATCATGCCGGAACGCACAAGATGGAGATCATTGCGCGAAGATTGGCTATACCATGTCACATAAAGTTATATGCATGTGATGTTTATCCTTTATGTATCTTATTATGCTTAGATCGCGACGGTAGCATTATAAGATGATTCCTCACTTAAAGATCAAGATAAAAACTGTGTTCTCCCCAAGTATGCACCGTTGCGAAAGTTCGTCGTGTCCAAGCATCACGTGATGATCGGGTGCTATAGACTCTACGCTCACATACAACGGGTGCAAGCCAGTTTTTGCACACGCGGAAATACTTGGGTCTAACTTGACGAGCCTAGCATGTACAGACATGGCCTCGGAACACAAGAACCGAAAGGTTAAGCATGAGTCATATGAATGATATGATCGACTCTTCGTTGACCACCATTGAAACCACATCTCTTCTCGTGATGATCGGATTAGGTGTGGTGAATTTGGATCGTGTCACTAAACAACTTGAGGGATGTTGAATTTAGTGGGAGTTCATCTAGTAATTTGATTAAGTTGAACTATTTATCATGAACATAGTCTAAATTGTACTTGCAAATACTGTAGATCCAATGGCCAAGTCCAACTTCAACTTCAACGTTTTTGCTGAGAAAGAAAAGCTTAGAAACAATGGGTCTAACTTCACCAACTGGTTCCGCAATCTAAGAATCATTCTGTCTGGCGGACAAAAGGACTATGTCCTTGAGAAAGCGTTAGGTAACCCCCTGCTGCAACTGCGCCGGCTGATGAGAAAGCTGTCTATCAGTCGCGCAAAGATGATTATGGTGTGATTAAGAGCACCATGTTGTTTGCTATGGAACCGGAGCTTCAAAATCGTTTTGAAACCTATCCCGGGCCCTTTGAGATTCTCGAGGAGCTGAAAACCATGTTTCAGACTCAAGCCCGTTCTGAGAGATATGAGATCTCTGAGAAGTTCTTTAACTGCAAGATGGAGGAAGGGAGTTCCGTTAGTGAGCACGCCATAAAGATGTCGGGCTACACTCAACGCCTTGAGCAACTGGAATGCACGATTCCAGAGGAGCTCAAGATTGACAGGGTTCTGCAATCACTCCCTCCTAGCTACAAAAGTTTTGTAGTGACTCATAATCAGATTGGTTCCACTGATACGATCACCGAGCTCTTCGCAAAGCTGAAGGCTGCGGAAGTGGACATCAAGAAGGATAATCATGTGTTGATGGTCAACAAGCCCTCCTTTAAGAAAGGTAAGGGAGCAAAGAAGCCCTTCAAGAAGGGCGGCGGCAAGCGCAATGCCCCTGCTGAGAAGAAGCTCAGGTCTGGTCCCAAGCCGGACACTGAGTGCTTCTATTGTAAGGACAAGGGTCACTGGAAGCGCAACTGTCCGAAGTACTTAGCGGACAAGAAGGCTGGCACCATCAAAGGTATATTTGATATACATGTTATTGATGTTTTCCTTACTAGCCCTCGTTGTAGTGCCTGGGTATTTGATACCGGTTCAGTTGCTAATATTTGTAACTCGAAACAGGAGCTACGGAATAGACGGCGGCTTGCGAGGGATGAGGTGACGATGCGCGTTGGCAACGGATCAAGAGTTGATGTGATGGCCGTCGGCACGCTCTCCTTAGTTTTACCTTCGGGATTAGTTTTAAACCTTAATAAATGTTATTATGTGCCTGCGTTGAGCATGAACATTATTTCCGGATCATGTTTATTGCAAGACGGTTATTCATTTAAATCGGAGAATAATGGTTGTTCTATTTATATGAGTAACATCTTTTATGGTCATGCACCTCTTGTGAATGGTTTATTTCTTCTAAATCTCGAAAGGGATGAAACACACATCCATAACATTGAGGCTAAGAGATGCAAAGTAGATAGTGATAATACTACTTATTTGTGGCACTGTCGTCTAGGTCATATTGGTGTAAAGCGCATGAAGAAACTCCATTCTGATGGACTTTTGGAGTCTCTTGATTTTGAATCATTTGAGACATGCGAACCATGCCTCATGGGCAAGATGATCAAAACCCCGTTCTCCGGTATGATGGAGCGAGCAACGGACTTGTTGGAAATCATACATACCGATGTATGCGGACCGATGAGTGTTTCGACGCGCGGTGGATATCGCTATTTTCTCACTTTTACCGATGACTTAAGTAGATATGGGTATATCTATTTAATGAAACATAAATCTGAAACGTTTGAAAAGTTCAAGGAATTTCAGAATGAAGTGGAGAACCATCGTAACAGAAAGATTAAGTTTCTACGATCCGATCGTGGGGGCGAATATTTGAGTTATGATTTTCTCACGCATCTTAAAGCAAGTGGAATCGTTTCACAACTCACGCCACCCGGAACACCACAGCGCAATGGTGTGTCTGAACGCCGGAATCGAACCCTATTAGATATGGTCCGATCGATGATGTCTCTTACTGATTTTCCGTTACCATTTTGGGGTTATGCATTAGAAACCGCTGCATTCACTTTAAATAGGGCTCCATCTAAATCCGTTGAGACGACACCGTATGAACTGTGGTTTGGTGCTAAACCTAAGTTGTCGTTTCTTAAAGTTTGGGGATGCGAAGCTTACGTCAAGAAGTTGATGCCGGACAAGCTCGAACCCAAAGCGGAGAAATGCGTCTTCATAGGATACCCTAAGGAAACTATTGGGTATATACCTTCTATCACAGAACCGAAGGCAAAGTGTTTGTCGCAAAGAACGGTTCCTTTCTTGAGAAGGAGTTTCTCTCGAAATAAGTGAGTGGGAGGAAAGTAGAGCTAGACGAGGTTATTGAACCTTCTCTTGAATTGGAGAGTAGCGCAGCACCTGAAATTGTTCCAGTGCCGCCTGCACCAACAATAGAGGAAGCTAATGACAAGGATCATGAAGCTTCGGACGATGCTGCTACTGAATGTCGCAGGTCGACAAGGTCGCGTGCCCCTCCTGAGTGGTACGGCAACCCTGTCTTGACTGTCTTGTTGGTAGAAGACAGTGAACCTACGAACTATGAGGAAGCGATGATGAGCCCAGACTCTGAGAAATGGCTGGAAGCCATGAAATCCGAATTGGGATCCATGAGCAAAAACCAAGTATGGACTTTGGTGGATCCTCCTAGCGACCGAAAGGCCGTTGAGTGCAAATGGATATTCAAGAAGAAAACGGACGCGGATGGTAATGTTACCGTCTATAAAGCACGGCTTGTCGCAAAAGGTTTTCGACAAGTTCAAGGTGTTGACTACGATGAGACTTTCTCTCCCGTAGCGATGTTTAAGTCCATTCGGATTTTATTAGCAATTGCTGCGTTTCATGATTATGAAATATGGCAGATGGATGTCAAGACTGCTTTCCTCAATGGCAACATTGATGAAGAGTTGTATATGATGCAACCCGAGGGTTTTGTCGATCCTAAGGATGCTAGTAAAGTATGCAAACTTCAGCGTTCCATTTATGGACTGAAGCAAGCATCTCGGAGTTGGAACCTTCGTTTTGATCAAGTGATCAAGAGCTTTGGATTTGTTCCAAATTGCTACGAAGCTTGCATCTACAAGAAAGTGAGTGGGAGCTCGGTGACGTTTCTGGTACTGTATGTGGATGACATATTGATTATCGGAAATGACATCAACATGCTTAACGATGTGAAGAGTTATTTGAACAAGTGTTTTTCAATGAAAGAGCTAGGTGAAGCTGCTTATATATTGGGCATCAAGATCTATAGAGATAGACAAAGACGCCTGATAGCTTTAAGCCAGAGTACATACCTAGACAAAGTTTTGAAAAGGTTCAGAATGGATAAGGCAAAGAAAGGTTCAGTGCCTATGTTGTCAGGTAAGATATTGAGCAAGGCTCAGTGTCCAGCTACGGTAAATGATAGGGAAGCTATGAGCAAAGTGCCTTATGCCTCGGCCATAGGTTCCATCATGTATGCCATGCTGTGTACTAGACCGGATGTGTCCAATGCTCTTAGTTTGATGAGCAGATATCAAAGTGATCCAGGAGTGGAACACTAGACAGCCATGAAGAACATCCTAAAGTACCTAAATAGAACTAAAGAAATGTTCTTAGTCTATGGGGGTGATGAACAGCTTGTCGTAAAAGGTTACGTCGATGCTAGTTTTGACACCGACAAGGATGATTCTAAATCTCAGACAGGATACGTTTATATTTTGAATGGAGGAGCTGTGAGCTGGAGAAGCTGCAAGCAAAGCGTGATCGCGGGATCTACAGTAGAATCGGAATACATGGCTGCTGCAGAAGCGTCAAGTGAAGGAGTTTGGATCAGAAACTTCATCACTGAGCTTGGCGTGGTTCCAAGTGCATTGGACCCACTGGAGATATTGTGTGACAACACTGGCGCCATAGCACTCGCTAAGGAACAAAGATATCATCCAAAGACCAAGCATATCAACCGCAAGTTTTATATAATCCGAGATTATATAGCAGATGGAGATCTGAAGATTAGCAAAGTACATACGGATCTAAATGTCGCAGATCCATTGACTAAACCTCTTCCACGTGTAAAACATGATCAACACCTCAGTGCCATGGGTGTGAGATTGTTGCCAGATGTAAACTAGATTATGGACTCTAGTGCAAGTGGGAGACTGTTGGAATTATGCCCTAGAGGCAATAATAAAGATGTTATTATTATAATTCTTGTTCATGATAAAGTTTATATTCCATGCTAGAATTGTATTAAGCGGAAACTTTAATACTTGTGTGGTTTGTAAACAACACCGTGTCCCTAGTACGCCTCTATGGACTAGCTCATTGATCAATGATGGTTAAGGTTTCCTAACCATAGACATGAGTTGTCAATTGATAATGAGATCATATCATTGGGAGAATGATATGGTGGATAGACCCAAACAAAGCAGAGCAATTAGATCGTGTCATCGTGTTCGTCTTTGCGAAGCTTTTCCTATGTCAAATATTGTATTCCTTAGACCATGAGATAATGCAACTCCCTGGTATCGGAAGAAAGCTTTGAGGTCATCAAACGTCATCCTATGAGAGGGTGATCATAAAGGTGTCTCTCAGGTGATCGGAAAGTATCTGTTGGGTTGTATGTATCGAGATGGAATTTGTCCCTCCCAAGTCGGAGAGATATACTTCGGGCCCACTCGGTAATCGATATCAACACCGCTTGCAAGCATGTGGTTAAGGAGTTAATCACAAAGTGATATCGGATTACGGAACGAGTAAAGTACTTGTTGTGAACGAGATTGAACTAGGTATGACGGTACCGACGATCGAATCTCGGGCAAGTAAAATATCGCGAGACGAAGGGAATATATATATGGGATTGATTGAATCCTGGCATCGTGGTTCATCCAATATGATCATCGATGAATGTGTGGGAGTCAATATGGGTGCCCAGACCCCGCTGTTGATTATTGATAGAAGATCATGTCTGCATATTCTCGAACCCGCAGGGTCACACACTTAACGTATCTCGACGCTAGGATAGATTGGATAATTGGTTTATGAATTTTTGTTCGGAGTCTCGGATGGGATCCGGGATATCATGAGAGGTTCCGGAATGGTCCGGAGAATAAGATTCATATAAGGCAGTGCAATTTTTGGAGTTCGGAATTGTTCCGGGTTAATCGGTATTGTACCGGAAGCTTCTAGAACCTTCCAGAAGGGGAGCAACGTGTCCCCACCTTCCGGGAGGGGGCATGGGCCTATGAGGGAGTGTCCTGGCCGCATTGGGCCAGGGGCACAAGGCCCCATAGGGCCCAGCCGATTCTAGAGAGATTTGACTCGTTTAAATCTCGGGATAGAATTTCTAGATAAGGGAGAGTTTAAATCGTTTAAACTAGAGATAGGATTTCTAGATAAGGGAGAGTTTAAATTGTTTAAACTAGAGATAGGCTTGGAGGAGGGGCAAGGTCTGGCCGCCCCCCCCCCTCTATATATAGAGGGGTGGTGCGCCCCCTCCCCCCACACACACCTCTTCTCCAAGCCCTAGCAGCCTTGCTACCTTCCTCTCTCCCTCCCGACTGTTTGTAGGCGAAGCCCTGTAGCAGAAATTCTCCACCATATACACCACGCCGTCGTGCTGTAGATCCAATCTATCTCTCCACCATACTCGCTGGTCCGAGGAAGGAGGAGACGTCGAGGTGCTGCACGTGTGCATCTCACGGAGGCACCGCCACTTGTGGTGCTAGATCGGATCGGATCGCGAGGAGGAGAAGCGAGTACGACTACATCACCCACGTTCCGACGAACGTTCCACTGTGCGAATCTTCAAGGGTATGAAGATCTAATCCAATCTCTCTCGTTGTTTGCATCTCCTAGATTAGATCTTGGCTTTCCCTCTGTTCGCTCCATAGAAAATTTTGATTTACTATGCCGCGGAACCCCTTCAATTTCAAAGTACTGTACTGGGGGCCATAAGTAGTTTGGGGCTTTATTACTATCATGTACTTATGCCATGCTTTACCGCTTTATTTACGATTGTGTGAGGAGCACGCTGTACTGTTTTGGAAGCGGAGTGTTTTCGCGGTATCGACGGGCCCAGTTTTGGGGTTTCCTGTCGTTTACAGCCACTGTCGCAAACCCTGAGTCCGTCTCGGAGACCGGCCGACTTCGTTGCGGGTGTACTTAGTGGGGTGGCCCCCCGTGCTTGCTTTGGGTCTGGGAAACGTCATGACTTAGGCCCCGCCGACATACCGATGGGTGTATGTTAATTGATCTGGCAAAAAGGGTCGAAGTGCGTGTGGATACTTTGGTGCACCCCTGCAGGGTTTAATCTTTTCGAGAAGCCGTGTCCGCGGTGATGGACGACTTGGAGCACAGGTCTCGATCATAGACAACTATAACTAAAGTTTACTGTTATATTTTGACTTGTACCCGACATGATTAGTAATCAGCTTCACTGCAACGGAATGGCTAAATAAAAGTACCAACAACTGCTGGGTTTGGGATATCTCATGTTAATTGCATTTGACTAGTAAGTTTCGCAACTATAACGGAATGGTTAAATAAAACTGCCCACTGCTTATTTTATCAGGATGACCAGCTATACCTGACTAGTAATTGGTGCAACGATAACTGAATACATAAAACTGCCAACTGTGTGAGTTCCCCGGTTGACTTCCTCGTTTGGTCTCGAGGGGGAAATACCAGGATGGGTTTGCTTGATGTTAGAATCAAGTTGGATCCGAATAGGTCTTTCTTATCCCTCTCTGATAGCCGACAGTTGTATCTAGTCTCTATAGGTTGTTTAGTGCATGCTGCCGCTGCCGCTCAGTCCACCATACCTATGTAGGCGAGGACCGCCGAATTCTAGTCTCGCCGTGTACTGGCCTCAGTACTGACCGCTCTCTCTTTTTCCTTTGCCCCTTGTCGACACCCCTTTTGTTTAAGCAGGTTTTGAGATCGACGTCGTTAGCAGGGTTACCCTTTTGGCTTGGCCTGGGCAGGGTTATGGACGCCATTGGTTATTCTTCAGGGCTCTTAGCCCCATTTGCATCTTGTCCGTAGTCGGACGCTTCATCTTTTCAAGGTGATTTGGATCTTTGTACCGTATATCTGTATTCTTGACTCATGGAGTCGTGTTGTATATATATCTGTTCTGTGGGTCCCATCGAGGACTGTTGTGTAATGTTATTACTTTGTTTTCCACCCGCACGAAAGTGCCTGGTGGGCACCTTTGAATCGTTTCTATGCGGGTTTGTTGGGAAGCGCTGAAACTTGCATAGGGCCGATTCTGAGGGTGTTACAGTGTGTAGATGTGAAACCTTGCTTTCAAAGTCTCCTGTATGATGGCCAGTGTTGCTTATATGTTGTTCATGATGTTTTCTCTAGGTTGATGCCTAGATAAGTTGCATGGTGCTTGTGTGTTTCTACCACATGTCCTAGTTGTATCAAGTTTGTAGCAGCAGTGGTTTACTCATGTCCTAGTTGTATCATGTTGCATGGTGCTTATATGTTGTGATAAACAAGTTTACTCATGATTCTGAGGGTGTTACAGAGTGGTATCAGAGCTCAGCAGTTGCGATACCCCACAAGTCCAGCCTGTAGGATAACCTAGCTAACGGCCGAAGTAGAGTGTCAAAACTATTTTTGCAAAATCGGTTGGATAGTTCTGATTAGGTCTGATTTTACTCCTTACCCCTCTGCTGCTCTCCTCTTACCTCTGCGTGTTTTGGATCCGCTCTCTTCTCTCTCTTCGAGTCCAAGATTTCTCGTGGTTGGGTTTCCGTCGTACCTTCAGGGTTTCACTTCCTCTTTTGGTAACGGTGTTGCTACATCTGGCCTTCATGCTATCCGAGGAATCCTTCGTCTGGTGGACTTCTCTTTGTTCCTTCTTGTGCCTTCCGGTGCTTTCTGACGCGACGACATCATCTACACCAGATCCGATGTAGAGTCTGCATCACTCCTTTGTTTCCGAACCTCGCTTGTCGCGATCTTCAGTATAATTCCGAGAGTTGGTTGCATAACCCGCCTATTCGTGTGCAGAGTAATGGTTTGGGTGCGCGATGGACTGATCACCATCCGACTACTCTTATCATTCGCTCTTGCACATTGAATGGTGAATCTTTGCAGTTATACTCCTTCCGCGGAAGTTAGAGGTGGCATTATTTGTGGATACCTCTACCTTCGACCTTTTGTTTCCGGAGTGTTCTCTCGACGATCACGGACAACGAACCCTTGTTAGTGGTGTCGCGAAGATCTACACGAAGCGAGAAGATGCAGATCACCGACCTTCTTTCCGGTACCATGAGGCGGATCTCGAGGGCGAGATCCATTGTTAGTGGTGTCGAATTGTGGCATCCCGCAAAACCACTACTAGAAAATCGCGTTGTTTTTGTGCATTGCATCATCATGACCGCATGCTCATGTCATCATGCCACATTGCATTTGAGCATCGTCGCCATCTTGCATTTGCTTGCATAAAACTATCTGCGGAAAAACCTGTTCTTGTTTTCTAAACGCCCCGTCTATGTTCCAAACGCAAAACCCGGGTCTCCGGATTATTTTGTTTTGTCTGCTATCGGTTTGCAAAAAGCCCTATTTGAAATAAATAAAATATTTAATTATTTTTAGTGGGGCAGTCGAACGGGCCGATTCGACCCAGTCGACCACCCCCGGAATAAAATCGGTCCACCCAAACTCTAAATCCTATTCCCACCCAATCCTAATCTACCCACCAATCACAGCTTGCCATCTCACCCTCTCCCACAATCCCTACCCACCCCGCCACCTCATCAATCCACCCTGCAAATCCCACTCCTTCTCTCACCCCAGTACCACCTACCCCCTCTCTCTCTCCCTCACCGACAGCCTGGCCCCACCCCTTTTCAGCCCACTCCCCACCCCACACAGCAAACACACCCCCGGTCCCGCCCGGACCCACTCCCTGGCCAAACCCCCCTCTCTCCCTGTCTCCCCTGCCCCACCAACCGCCCCAGGCCCACCTGCCTGTCCCACTCGCCCCCACCGACGCGCCCCCTCCCCCACGCGTTCCTCTTCCCCCGCACGCGTCCTCCCTTCCCAAACCTCCCACCGCCGGCTCCCTCCTCTCCTCCCTTCCTCCGTCGCCCTCACCCCCTCCCCGTCCGCCGCAGTCCCGCCGCCGCCAAGCTCGTGGCCGGCCGCCAAGTCGACCCCGCCGGCGCCTGCCTCCTCTACCTCTCCCCGCCGTCCACGAAGCTCCCCCGGCGCCTCCCTCCGCTCGGTCGCGTCGCCTCCTCCCTCTTCCTCGGCCCGACGCCCCCGCCCTTCGCCGCTCCGGCCACCGCCGCTCTCGCCCCGCCTTGCCGCCGGCGGTCCGGCTCCGCCGTTCCGCGCGAATCCGACCCCGCGCCCCGTCCTCACCCTGTCGCCGCCTTGCGCCTCGTCGGCGCCGCTCGGCCTCCGTCAAGCCGGCCCGCCAGTCCCCTGCGCCGGCCCGCGACGCCCTCCCCCACCTCGTCGAGCTCTGCTGCGCCACCGCGGCCGAGCCCTGCTCCGCCCCTGTCCGCCGCCGCCTCGCGAGCTTCCTCCCCGGCGACCCCTCCCGCATCGAGCCCAACCGCCGTCCGGGCAGGCTCCTGGCAAGCCATCCTTGCCGCCCACGCGCCGGTCGCCCTCCGCCCAAGGTCGCCGGACCGCCGCACCCCTCCTCCACAGCAGCCCGGGCCAAGCGCCTCGTCCCCGACCCCGCTGCCGGAGCCCTCCGGTTGCCTCGGCTCGGCCGGCCCTGGACGCCCCTAGTGCCCCGACCGCAGCCGCCCGGAACTGCATCGGCTCGTCCCCGTGAACCGCCATGGCTCGCCCTTGTGCAGCATGTCCTCGGAACCGTGTGTTGTAGCCCCAAGTCACCGTCCGAACGCGGTACAAGCAGCGCCAACTCCATACAATAGGTGATGAGGATGTGGAAATGTCACAGCAAGATCGGGCATCGACAAGACCGACTACTGACGCTGCGACCCGAGGGAGTTCGCCATCGATGACAAAGTCGGAACGACAAGGCCTCATTCCCGGAGCCGAAGGCGAAACCTTCAAGATCCGAAGACCGAACCCCAAAACGCCAAGTTCTTCATCGGCACGCCAAGACCTTCTCCTCGGAACGCCCAGTTCTCCACTTGGAGCGCCATGACCGTCTACGCGGCCCCGAAGACCGGTCAGAAACGCCAAGTTCGCCTCATGAACCCCGAAGACCCGAACCCGAAGACGCCAAGGTCGCCGACGCAGCATGCCAAGTACTTCACCCCAGATGAGATAAGTACTACTTCCCGGTACGCGGACCGACAAGATCTACTTACCAGATCCTAAGACCCTAAACCCCGGAGTCCGAACCTCGTTCCCCGTCAAACCCTGAGACCGACCCCGAACCCCCGGAACCCCAAGATCGCCGAACCCTAATGTGTGACCCCGATCCGAGCCTCTATTTCATAAATGGCATCTATATAAACGGTTGCATATTAATTGTTCATCTTGCATGCAACTTGTCTGTGGTTTGGGGGCATTATGCCGATTCACCTAAATTAAATATGGGGCCCATATGCGGGCAAATCTAGTCTTATATTGGCCTCATTTAAATTTGTGCATCGAACCGTTGTCATATCTTGCCTTGTTAAAACAACATTTAAATTGCGGGGTAGCTACACAACATGAACCTAGTAAATAATTATCGAGACCCCGGTTCCGCTTAATATGACCTAATTGCATCGCACCTTGCCATGTCATACATCATACATGCATCATGCCCGATCGTTTGCCGTTGTATTAAATAGTGCATCCGGCGTTTATTCTAGTGTTTTGGTTCTTCGCGGATAAGGCCGTTGAGTGGATGCGAGTGTCGACCCGGTCTTCGGTTGAACCTTCGGCAATGTTTTCAGGTGAGCATCTTCCCCTTTCTACCTATCTTACTTTTATAGTCTTTATTCCCTCCTGTTGATCTATTGCTATCTGTGTTGCGATGCTCTAGTTTTCGTACCCGTGATATCCCGTGCAGCCTTATATTGCCTTGGACACATCCTATTACCTGTTGTTTGGTAGATAGTTGGACTTGCGCGTCGTAGTCGCTTGCTCAAGTGCTGTTGCGTGCCGTCCAGAACCCTAGTTGTTGGAGTCTTGCCACATGTTAAGGTTGGAGATGATCATGGCTTTAATTATCGTTTAATTTAATTATTGTTTAACAACTAATATTGAAGTAGGTAAGCAGAGGCACCGGTGGGTGATAGATAATATCTGGTTTCCGACCGCCCACTTGTGTCCCGTAGGACCCCGAGTTCTTGACACCTGTTCCGAGATCGAGCACGCTAACCACATGTGGGGAGATATGGGCCCCCCATCGATTTAGTACCTGATTTCAAAGTACTGTACTGGGGGCCACAAGTAGTTTGGGGCTTTATTACTATCCTGTACTTATGCCATGCTTTACCGCTTTATTTACGATTGTGTGAGGAGCACGCTGTACTGTTTTGGAAGCGGAGTGTTTTCGCGGTATCGACGGGCCCAGTTTTGGGGTTTCCTGTCGTTTACAGCCATTGTCGCAAACCCTGAGTCCGTCTCGGAGACCGGCCGACTTCGTTGAGGGTGTACTTAGTGGGGTGGCCCCCCGTGATTGCTTTGGGTCTGGGAAACGTCATGACTTAGGCCCCGCCGACATACCGATGGGTGTATGTTAATTGATCTGGCAAAAAGGGTCGAAGTGCGTGTGGATACTTTGGTGCACCCCTGCAGGGTTTAATCTTTTCGAGAAGCCGTGTCCGCGGTTATGGACGACTTGGAGCACAGGTCTCGATCATAGACAACTATAACTAAAGTTTACTGTTATAATTTGACTTGTACCCGACATGACTAGTAATCAGCTTCACTGCAACGGAATGGCTAAATAAAAGTACCAACAACTGCTGGGTTTGGGATATCTCATGTTAATTGTATTTGACTAGTAAGTTTCGCAACTATAACGGAATGGTTAAATAAAACCGCCCACTGCTTATTTTATCAGGATGACCAGCTATACCTGACTAGTAATTGGTGCAACGATAACTGAATACATAAAACTGCCAACTGTGTGAGTTCCCCGGTTGACTTCCTCGTTTGGTCTCGAGGGGGAAATACCAGGATGGGTTTGCTTGATGTTAGAATCAGGTTGGATCCGAATAGGTCTTTCTTATCCCTCTCTGATAGCCGACAGTTGTATCTAGTCTCTATAGGTTGTTTAGTGCATGCTGCCGCTGCCGCTCAGTCCACCATACCTATGTAGGCGAGGACCGCCGAATTCTAGTCTCGCCGTGTACTGGCCTCAGTACTGACCGCTCTCTCTTTTTCCTTTGCCCCTTGTCGGCACCCCTTTTGTTTAAGCAGGTTTTGAGATCGACGTCGTTAGCAGGGTTACCCTTTTGGCTTGGCCTGGGCAGGGTTATGGACGCCATTGGTTATTCTTCAGGGCTCTTAGCCCCATTTGCATCTTGTCCGTAGTCGGACGCTTCATCTTTTCAAGGTGATTTGGATCTTTGTACCGTATATCTGTATTCTTGACTCATGGAGTCGTGTTGTATATATATCTGTTCTGTGGGTCCCATCGAGGACTGTTGTGTAATGTTATTACTTCGTTTTCCACCCGCACGAAAGTGCCTGGTGGGCACCTTTGAATCGTTTCTATGCGGGTTTGTTGGGAAGCGCTGAAACTTGCATAGGGCCGATTCTGAGGGTGTTACAGTGTGTAGATGTGAAACCTTGCTTTCAAAGTCTCCTGTATGATGGCCAGTGTTGCTTATATGTTGTTCATGATGTTTTCTCTAGGTTGATGCCTAGATAAGTTGCATGGTGCTTGTGTGTTTCTACCACATGTCCTAGTTGTATCAAGTTTGTAGCAGCAGTGGTTTACTCATGTCCTAGTTGTATCATGTTGCATGGTGCTTATATGTTGTGATAAACAAGTTACCACATGTCCTAGTTTACTCTTTCCTAGTGGTTTGTTTCATATGATGCATGTTAATCCATCTTCAGCTAAATTTTGTGGGTTTTGAAGTGGAATATGTTATTGGTTTATTGCTTAAAGCCTGTGATTTTATCTATGGGCTTGTCAAGATTATCCTTTGATAGGAAATGCATATTTTTGACCAATTATGTCCATATATATTTGTGTTATCCATTTGTTTTTTCATATATATAGTTTATTACAAAGTCTGAAACAATTAACTTTGCATCTGTTTGTTTTAATATGGATGTACAGTACATTGATCCATATGGTTTCCAGGAGGATGGAAGCCCACTTTCGGTGATACATTCAACTTTTTACATATTATATTACATTGCACATTCATTTTGTAATATTTTTTTTGCATTTTGTAAGATTGAATGTTTTTTGTGTGCATTGTAGTTTGACTCGCAGGACAGTGATGAGTCTGTGGACAAGAGGAATGAAACTTCCTTCATTAAGAAGGAAGTGATCCAGCTGCTAGCAAACAACCGCGGCCCATATGTGGTGAACAACAGGTACAGGTGCCCATACCATCCTAGGAAGCCTAGGGGTGGGATGCTTGTGAACCTGCTGTAGCACGTTCAGCAGCTCGCCATTGGCAGTTCGGATGGTCGTGAGAAGGCTCAGCATAAGGCTCTGTGGGAGGTGCTTGTCCAGGCAGACTTGGTGTAGTTAGTTATTTGGAATGTTATGTATGGTATGTAAGAACATCTAGTCTATGTTTGCTAGTTCTGGACATGGTAGGTATGATCTTCTGGTGCACTTTGCTGTGATGAAGGTGCTCTTTTGCTTTGGATGTTGTGAACAATCTAACGTTTTAGTTATCTATGACGGTCTGAATCTGTGCTGTTAAAATGTTTGTGAAAATACCATTTAGTTTGCACTTTTGCCATTATGTTTGAATTTGTTATTTGAAAAATATGTAATGTTTTTTGAGAAACACATATGAGTTTTGAAATCATTTGATTTGAATTGAAACAGAAATTAGAATTGAAAAAACGAAAAACAAATAAGAGGAAAAAAAATAAACGTACCTGATAACCAGGCCCAGCGAGAAAATCTAAGCACTGGGCCAGCTCCCGTGCCCGTGGCAGCTCAGCATCGCCTTGGGCCGGCAGTAAATCAGCCAGTTTACGCGTGCTGCCCGCGGTGCCGATGAGGGTGGGAGTTTTAGTCCCACCTCGCTAGTTGGACGCGAGGAGGACCAGCTTATATACCCCGTTCGATGCTCACCCTCGAGCTCCTCTCAAAAAACAACTCCGATTCACCTGCTATCCTGTCCCTGTAATGGGATGACCTCTGGGGCCGCCAGGCTGTACTACTCTGGTCTAGTTCGCTTGTAATGGGCTTGAGCTAGGCCAGTGTGTGGAACCCAACCTCCAGAGTGTCAAAAGTTTTTTCATGATTTTTTTTTGCCAATTAATGTAGTGCGTATGTCGGCCAAAACAGGGCCTTTAGGGTCGTTTTCACATTTTTTTTAGTCATACGCGCAGCGACAAATATGAATTTTGAACAAGAAAACTTATAAATTTTGAACAAGCAAAATTTTAAACTAAATCTACATAATTGAACAAGCAAACTTATAAATATTTCTCAGAATAGACTCAAACTTGGTAGGGAGGTGTGTCTTGGCATGTCATACATTTCATCTTTTGGTGTCTGTCAGCAAGGATGCCTTTAAATACCATTTTCCATTTTAAAATTCAAAATTCACCTATATTTTGTGAAGGAAGTACAAAATTTATAGTTGAAACCTTTGTTTCACCAGCATGTTTAGGTAGATGGGGACATTTGGTGGGAACATAACCACTTTGGTGGTCTTTAATTTCTATCTTGGTCAATTTGTAGCACAAGTCAAAGTTTGGTCAAATATGAGAAAACATGGAAAATTTGAACTATAGCTACACAATTGGAACCTGTAATATTTTGGGGAAAATCATTTTTAGGCCCACAGGATGTGGTTTAACCATGGATCTATTGGTAGATCAGCTAGGTTCATCCCTATGGCTACTCGGTGTTCGACGCAAAATTTGATCAGACTTTGACCTGGCAGTATAAAATCACAAAAATTCAAAAAATAGTGAAACCTTGTCCATTGGTCTTAGATTGTACCCTATTTAGAATGAAAAATATTAAACCTTGAGTTTGTGGAAGCAAAGATGAGTTTGTTGTCTCACTCTTGGTTCCAAGTGTGAGTCTCATGGGTGTGTACCCAAATTTCATAGGACATGGCTAGCTCCATGTCATACTTTCTCAGAATTGACTCAAACTTGGCAGGGAGGTGTGTCTTGGCATGGCATACATTTCATCTTTTGGTGTCTGTCAGCAAGGATGCCTTTAAATACCATTTTCCATTTTAAAATTCAAAATTCACCTATATTTTGTGAAGGAAGTATAAAATTTATAGTTGAAACCTTTGTTTCACCAGCATGTTTAGGTAGATGGGGACATTTGGTGGGAACATAACCACTTTGGTGGTCTTTAATTTCTATCTTGGTCAATTTGTAGCACAAGTCAAAGTTTGGTCAAATATGAGAAAACATGGAAAATTTGAACTATAGCTACACAATTGGAACCTGTAATATTTTGGGGAAAATCATTTTTAGGCCCACAGGATGTGGTTTAACCATGGATCTATTGGTAGATCAGCTAGGTTCATCCCTATGGCTACTCGGTGTTTGACGCAAAATTTGACCAGACTTTGACCTGGCAGTATAAAATCACAAAAATTCAAAAAATAGTGAAACCTTGTCCATTGGTCTTAGATTGTACCCTATTTAGAATGAAAAATATTAAACCTTGACTTTGTGGAAGAAAAGATGAGTTTGTTGTCTCACTCTTGGTTCCAAGTGCGAGTCTCATGGGTGTGTACCCAAATTTCATAGGACATGGCCAGCTCCATGTCATACTTTCTCAGAATTGACTCAAACTTGGCAGGGAGGTGTGTCTTGGCATGGCATACATTTCATCTTTTGGTGTCTGTCAGCAAGGATGCCTTTAAATACCATTTTCCATTTTAAAATTCAAAATTCACCTATATTTTGTGAAGGAAGTACAAAATTTATAGTTGAAACCTTTGTTTCACCAGCATGTTTAGGTAGATGGGGACATTTGGTGGGAACATAACCACTTTGGTGGTCTTTAATTTCTATCTTGGTCAATTTGTAGCACAAGTCAAAGTTTGGTCAAATATGAGAAAACATGGAAAATTTGAACTATAGCTACACAATTGGAACCTGTAATATTTTGGGAAAAATCATTTTTAGTCCCACAGGATGTGGTTTAACCATGGATCTATTGGTAGATCAGCTAGGTTCATCCCTATGGCTACTCGGTGTTCGACGCAAAATTTGACCAGACTTTAACCTGGCAGTATAAAATCACAAAAATTCAAAAAATAGTGAAACCTTGTCCATTGGTCTTAGATTGTACCCTATTTAGAATGAAAAATATTAAACCTTGAGTTTGTGGAAGCAAAGATGAGTTTGTTGTCTCACTCTTGGTTCCAAGTGTGAGTCTCATGGGTGTGTACCCAAATTTCATAGGATATGGCCAGCTCCATGTCATACTTTCTCAGAATTGACTCAAAGTTGGCAGGGAGGTGTGTCTTGGCATGGCATACATTTCATCTTTTGGTGTCTGTCAGCAAGGATGCCTTTAAATACCATTTTCCATTTTAAAATTCAAAATTCACCTATATTTTGTGAAGGAAGTACAAAATTTATAGTTGAAACCTTTGTTTCACCAGCATGTTTAGGTAGATGGGGACATTTGGTGGGAACATAACCACTTTGGTGGTCTTTAATTTCTATCTTGGTCAATTTGTAGCACAAGTCAAAGTTTGGTCAAATATGAGAAAACATGGAAAATTTGAACTATAGCTACACAATTGGAACCTGTAATATTTTGGGAAAAATCATTTTTAGGCCCACAGGATGTGGTTTAACCATGGATCTATTGGTAGATCAGCTAGGATTATTTGGAAAAAATTATATGGGTTTGAATCATTTTAAATGTAACTTGGAAAAAGAGAAAATACCTAATCATAGATAAATATTAAATAACAAGAAAATTATAATTGAGTGGATTTAATAACACAGTAAAAAATAATATGAAACCTACTTAAAAGGTTTCGTAATGGTTTAAAATCAAATTGAGTTTTGAAATCATTTGATTTGAATTGAAACAGAAATTAGAATTGAAAAAACGAAAAACAAATAAGAGGAATAAATAAATAAACATACCTGATAACCAGGCCCAGCGAGACAATCTAAGCACTGGGCCAGCTTCCGTGCCCGTGGCAGCGCCGCATCCTGGTGGGCCGGCAGTAAATCGGCCCGTGTACGCGTGCTGCCCGCGGTCCCGATGTAGGTGGGAGGTTGAGTCCCACCTCGCTAGTTGGAGGCGAGGATGACCAGCTTATATATACCCGGGTCGATGCTCACCCTCGAGCTCCTCTCAAAAAACAAATCCGATTCACCTGCTATCCTGCCCCTGTAATGGGCTGACCTCTGGGGCCGCCAGGCTGTACTACTCTGGTCTAGTTCGCTTGTAATGGGCTTGAGCTAGGCCAGTGTGTGGAACCCAACCTCCAGAGTTTCAAAAAAAAATTCATGTTTTTTTTTGCCAATTAATGTATACGTCGGCCTAAACTGGGCCTTTAGGGTCGTTTTCACATTTTTTTATTCATACGCGCAGCGACGTGGTGGGTCAGATAGACACGACCGCGTCGTGGCTACATCGTCGCCCTACCGCCGTCTTCTCTGTCCCAGTTTACAACCGTGTTTCGCGTTGACTCCTTCGAGGAGCGGCCGTCTGTATGTTGCGGCGACTCGGCGGAGTGCACCATTCGTATAACGACGGCGCGCGGGAGAAGTACAGTGGCGGCGCGCGGGAGAAGTACAACGACGACCGTCTCAGGTAAGATCGCATGGATCTATGATCGCATGCACCCTATCGCTTTGTGCCTAGATCTATGATCATGTAGATCTATGATCATGCTGCAGATCTATGATCGCATGGTTTCGCGGTGTGCAGAGAGGGGTTGGCGGGGCCAGGGGGACGTTTTGATCTGTGGCGGCGGAGGTAACATGGTAGCGTGCAGCGGTGGTGTGAATTACTAGGGTGCCAGGGAGACGTTTTGATCTGTGACGACGGAGGTAACATGATCGCATGGTATGATCGCATGGATCATGAGCAGCTGATTGAGTTGGGAGTCAAGTCTGACGACTCTTTTGGTTTTCCAATATGACCATGACGATAAGTTAGAACGAGCATACTTATTTTTTAAATTGGCATTGTTTACACTTGTTTTTAATGTAGACTTTTGTTCCATTTTTTCTTTATGCCAACAATTTCCTTTACATAGTATAAACACATGCATGCACTAAGTTGACAATTGTTTTTTATTGTCATGTTGATTTTTCATGCAGCGTGATGGAACTGGATGGTGATATTGCTTGCTCTGTTGAAACATGGTGTAGACTTGTGGGCAATTTTACAAGTCAACAACGTAGCAAATTTTTGGAATCAAATATGCGAAGTATGTTACAAATTCCACCAATTCGGATGCGAGTTGTCTTGCTGCAGTACATGTTTCACATTTATGATCATGACTCTAGCACTTTTGTCCTGCATAATAAAGGCAAATTTGCATTGACTGCACAAGATGCAGAGTGCATTTATGGATTACGAAACTATGGTCTGTCTGCTAATCGTATAATTGATGAGGAAGGTGAAGACGGAAAGTCCCGTATTCCACCACAGTTTCTCAGCGCAACTACTGGCAACATTGTTATTGAAGATTTAATAGCTGATATTGTCATGAGCAAAGCTGCGGACGATGACTTTCTCCGCAAATCTGCCCTTGTTCTCCTTGGTACAGTTCTGGCGCCTATGACTAAGAGGATTGTACCGAAGGATTATTGGGTACTAGTGGAGGACATAGACCGTATGTCCACCATTAATTGGAGTGAGTTCACGGTAGATCATCTCATGGTATACTTCAGGCTTGTAACTAGATATAAACAAATTAGGCAGTGGCCTAAGGGAAATTTGTCTTTAATACAGGTATTAAATCTGTTCTCAATATTATTTTTAATATGGTAGTCTTCTCATTTTAGGATGCACTAACATTACACTTGGTTCACATGCAATATGTTTATTGGGAGAAGGTCAAGCATGTAGATGATCCTTGTAGGATAAATCCAAGTTTGTCCTTGAGACCACTCATGCGTAATTGGACAGATGATGTTGCTAGGATCAGGGATACAATGGACTGTGATCATGGTCGGGGTGAAGGACCTATTCTGGTAACGATCCATATTTCTAATATCATCTGTATATATATCATGTGGTTATGTTAACAAACTTACGCCTCTAGTTTGATTAATAACATTGAGTTCTACTAATGTGTATGTATCAGGTTGAAGATAATATAACGTTGGAGTATATTAGGATTAAAATGCTAAATAAACCGGCGCCTGTTCTCAAGCCAAAGGCAAGTTCGGCTAGGAAGGCTGTAGCCAGAAATTCAAACCAAAAAATTACTAAAAACGTGCAGGAGGTACTGACGGAGTCTATGATGGAGCGAGTGATGGATCGAGTGATGGAGCGAACAATGAATAGGATGGAGTCAACAATGGAGAAAATTATCAAAAAAATGATGGACTCATATGCACAGGTAATCACCATGTTATTGCATGTACTATTGGGAGTTTCTATTTTTATATCTGATAGCCTACGAGTACATTATATATTTCCATTTAATTTTTCAGGAACTAATTGTCAAGTTGATTAAAAATGGCATTATGTACAAAAGCAAAGAAGTTGAAAATGGAGATGACAACCTATCATTGAATAATGGATCCTCTAGTACGGGAAAAGAATTTTGGTATGGGAAAGAGAGTGCAGGTGCTTATGCTGATCAGATTATTAAGGAAACTATTGATTCAATGAAACACACTGGGTTGAACGGTAATGCAACGCCCGACGATGGCGCACATAAGGATGGTTGTAAAGATGCAATAGGCAGCACACCATCCAATCCAGAGTTAGTGCTTGATATTTCTAGAAAAGCTGTGTCAGACCTTCCATCGGAAATGTACGGAATTAGCAAAAATGGAAAAGAGCTGGAAGGAGCAACTGCGTCAGACGATTCCAACAGCATCGGTAGTAAGTTGGATGTTAACAATGAGCCGGAACAAGGTTTGGGGAAACGTAAGCGCAAAATTTCTACAAAACTTGAAGGTTTCGTGGGATATGAGCCCCCCAAACGTCGTGCACTTAAGAAAGGTACTCCCTCAGGTTCAGTTTACACGACACCTTTTATTTTTCATGCAGTTTCACTAGGAATGCTGGTTTAGGCGCATAGCCATTTATTACTGAATAATTGTGGCGTTTTAGCCTAGTACTCCCTCCGCTCCGGATTAAAGGGCCCCTAGTGATTTTGGGGTTGTTCCGAATTGTATTGCATGGAAGGCGAGAGAAAAAATAATTAGCTAAGTTACTATCCTCCTAAAAACGCTCCTGTCCTCTTATTTTGAACTCGAGCATGCATTGCCAGCATGCAGAGGTGGAAACTGTCGCATGCAATGTGAGAAATCAAGCGAGCATGCAACACACTCCATTTACACGAGCATGCATTGTATGTGTACCTACTAATTACATCTGTATGTAGTTCTAACGAGTTTTTTTTAACCATTTTCATAGGATTATTTGTAAACCAAGATGATGATACACGAGTCCTGAGTGCTAAGCAAATACAAGCAGCCGTGACATTGGTTGAAAACGCATGTAAGGATGAATCGAATGGTAAAAAGGTTGTTTACCAACATGCAAATGGAATTATGTTGAATTCATTAAAGCTTAAAGATGTGTTGGACCATGAGTGGGTTAGCGATCGTGTAAGTTCTACTGTGTTATGATTATTTTATATCATGCTAATACATAATAATGTTACCACTCTGATAAAATTAATTCCTCTTATGGTTACAGTTAATAGACAGTTACATTGGAGATTTGTCACTTCGTGTGGGACATGATCGGTACCTTTTCAGTGCATTAAGAACAACGTTCCTTGTGAAGAAGGGTACAACTTTGGAAGAAGCGAAAAAATCCAAGCATAACATGGACTTCACTATGTCCAAAAGTGGCTCAATTGGAAGAGTCATGGATGAATATTTCTTGCGAAATAAGGTAATTAGAACGTACATCATTTGTATGTTGAAAAGTGTTTTGTTGATTACATTCTTCAATTTATGTAGGTATATTTCTCTCTAAATATAAATGACGCGCATTGAACGACAGTAGTCATGCACATACCGAAACAAGAATTTCAAGTTCTCGATTCTTTGTACTCTTTATATACAACGAAGAAAATAATTGAAACAATGGTAATTTATTCTCTTAACTTTATCATGTACTACCTTAATACTTGTGTACATTACAATAATTTTTGCATTTTTCAGAGATATCAAATAGGGTATGACATAAAACAAACTAACATGATTACAAAATCACAAGACCCCGACGTATCAAAATGGCCTATAAAACGTTATGAATTGGCTCGGCAAAGAGATGGGTGAGTTTAGTTTACTTTTGTTTTCCTTGTATATTTCATGTTATCCATCATGCAAAATAAAATTAGTTCTTGTGCTGTGTCCCAGAAATTCATGTGGCTTATTTGTGTTAGAGTGTATGGAACACTGGGATGGCGATAAAATGACTAGGGAAATTTCGCAGGTTTGCATATTCTTTTAACTATCACTACCCGACCAGCTGTACCAAAAATATTTGTACTTACTTAGATTTGTCAATGCAGTCCACAGTGAATGTTAACAGAAGACTGAAGGTTGCTCAGGTTGTTCTGTCCCCTTCAAACATCTGCACTGTCAGAACCAAGGTTCTTGAGACGGCCAAACACGTGAAAACCTGAGGAACGAATTATGGCTTGTAGGTTGGGTTTTAGTCCCGTAGAAGGTTTCCCACCCTACAGGTTTTTTTTTCTATGTTACCATGACATGCTTGTAAAATATACTGAATATTTTGGATTTATACTCAATATTTTGTGTTTATTAGTCCATGTTTTAACAAACGGCACCGGAATCGAGAGCCTACAACCCATATACTACATCAAATATTGCATCTAAACAAACAGTTGCTACAAGCCAAAATGCTGCAACAATCGAGACACGGTCCCCCTCTGTCTCAGGTGTTGCGGTGCCACCTACGCGCGTCCAGTTCTGCACGCCTCCCTCCTCTCCACGCTGGGACGAGGGGGAGTCTGCTCCCGCGTCACCTCGTTCCCCCCAGTTCCCGCCCAGTCCTCTCCACACGGTCCCCCCACCTAGCGATGCAAGTGGGATGGGACTTCCCACCAGTCTCGCGTCCCGTCCCGCCGCTGGAGCACGATTATTATGTCCATGGGATCCCGCTAAGCATCGGAGGGATCAGCTCTTGCATCGCTACCCCCACCGTACGTCGCCAGGGCCGCTAGGGTGCACTCTGTCCCCGCACAGTATGTCGCCACATGCGTGGGCTGACGCAGCAGACGAGGGGGACGCGGAAAATTCTATCTGCCGCGGTGACGCGGCACAGAAAAGCCTGTTTTTTCTGCCGCGACATGGCTGCCTGGTTTTTCTGCCACGACAAATTTACACATCAAGTTATCATCATTGTTTTTTTGGAAACTTTAGCAACAACCATTCATACATAGCCATTGTTTTCTTCAAAACGGATTGCAACATTAATCCAGCTTAATTTCATGATAACCAATAAAGATAAATAAACATAATACCCACATGTCACTATTATGTCCCTAATCAAGCATTACAACCAATCAAGATAACCAAACAACGTTCTCATAAACCAGATAAAAATCTCAACTACTGTTTATGATCTTTTTCACTTCTGGATAATCATGATGATGAGCTCCCTCTCGTCAGCATACTTTGTTACTGCTGCTCACGTCGAACTAACATTTCTGCAAGATACCTGCAGATTACAAACACAAAAATCATAAATAACTATATTACAATAATTAATGCCAAAATTAAATATAGTGGTTACCTGTGATGGAGTTTGCATTTCACACTATTTTTGTTGTGTCCAGGCGTTTTGCAAACGCTACACAACTTTAACCGTTTTTTCTCATCATACCCGAGTGGTCTACCGTTTTTACTCACAACATTGCTCTTCCCTTTATTCTTTCCCTTCGGAGCACCTTTTGTGTTAACTTTAGCAGGATCACCTATTGGAGTAGTTGCACTTGCAGAAGGTCCTCCATCAGTATTAGTGGAATTTCTTAGACCACGTACTCCTGCATCGTACGCCACTTTTTTCGATATAACTTCCTGGTACAAGGTCTTTATTTGTTTGTACAACTCAGGATTATTGCAGGCTACATGTAATGCTTCAGACGACATCACACTGAGCTCGGAATACCGACTCCGCTCCTCTGCCCCAGCAAATCGTCAGCCAAACAGATCGCTCGTGCGCCTCGAAGGTAACCCACTTCTGGCATTTTTTGAGAATCGTGCAAGAACAATACACCTTGGTAGTTCAACCAATTTCAGCTCCGTCAACACAAACAGAATATGCTTGCAAGGAATTCCTCTACGTACCATCCTCCGGCAATTGCAATCTATACTTTGTGCTGAATTGTTTGGTGTATAGTCCACAGAAAAATTATGGCGTCGGTTATTTGACCATGCCACAAGATACCTTACCGAATCTTCTATTCCCACACTTTTTTCTACAGTCGTCATGCCTTCAATCTTACGAAGATCATCCTGCAAGATATAAAAATTAGCTGGGGTGAATGTGCTGGCCATTGCTAACTCAATTTGCTGCCATTTGGTAACAATCACAGGCATAGTCTGTGAAGCCGTGCAGTCATCTCGCGCCTCTGTTTCCCGGATACGTACAATGGCATTCTCATAGTGCACAATTAAATCCACAAGCGTCATCCCATAATCGAGGTGAAGATGAAGGGACGAGTTGAGACTTTCACTACGCTGGTTGCTTTTCATCCCTAGCCAAAATCCATCTGCGAGGTAAGCAGCCGCCCATAGGTGCTTCTTCTTGTACATTCTATTTAGCCACGGTTTTGTCTTATCTGTCTGCCATTTTCTCACATATGCGTGCCATCCTTCCTCAAACTTGGCCTTCGTGGTGGAGTAATATAATAGAGACCGAAACTCTGGCAATAATTTGGAACTTAGGTGCTTGCACATGTTCTTTTCAATGTGCCATGTACAAATACGGTGCCACACGTCTGGTAATACACTTCGTATCGCTCTCATCATCGCAGCATCCGCATCCGTGATTATAGACCGTGGCCTCTTCTGACACATTGCTTTCAAAAATGTTTTCAGGAGCCAAGCATAAGTATCCTCGGTCTCGTTTGATATGATGGCACATCCGAATACGGTAGTCTTCCGGTGATTGTTCAGGCCGACAAACGGAACAAAAGGCATACCGTATCGATTCATCTTGTAGGTGCTATCAAACACCAAAATGTCACCATAATCTTGGTAGTCCTGACGTGACTGAGAATCACACCAGAAGAGACATTTCAAACGTCCCTTATCGTCAAGCTGATGATCATAAAAAAAGTCAGGGTCCTTTTCCTTCCTGCTTTGCATAATGCCGATGGCCATGGCCGCATCGCCGCTTGAAAGTAGCTCCCTTTTCTCTCTGGCACACATGTTATACAAATCCTTCCTCGTGAATCCAACTTGATTGTATCTACCGTACTTGCTGATGAAAGAACTCATGATCATATGCTTTCTAATCCCACTAGCTGCCATTGCTAATATCTCTGCTATTTGGAAATCTTTGATCTTCCTATGAGACCAAAGAAAAGGCACCTCATCAGGTCTAGCTAAAATATGATTGTGCTTGTCATCAAACTTCTCAACACACCAAACACCTTTAGATTTATCTAGCTTCACGACCAGTTGCGCTGTGCATCCACAACGAGATTCTGCTCTCGGCTTGTATTTTCTGCCTTCCAAAGGTAAGTATTTGCTACTACGTTTCCCTTCCCTGGAGCATACGAACTGCCTCTTACGTATATCATGCGATGCCTTTTTGTTTTCCTTATACCTGCCCTTTCTTATGCTGAATCCATGGTCTTTAGCATAGCTGTTGTAAAAATAATAAGCCGCAGGTTCAGAAACAAAAGTCATATCCATTATTTTCCAATACTTCTCCCGCTCTTCACCTGGATGCCCAATATCCCTGTCACATTCCCCCTTATATTCTTTCTCTTTAAGAACATTCCCAAACACCTACAAATCCATAACATATAACACATAAGTTATTAGCACACTGATACAACTTGGGTATATATATCACATAAAATATAAACACATACCTCAACATTATCACATGTCTCCAAGTCTGAATCACCATAGTAGTCAAAACTTTTATCACTCCCAACTATTAACTGAACAATTCAATACGAAAATAATAGTAAGTTCTATTTTCATGCAACTAATTTCATCCACATATATACCTACAATAATGCACATACCTTATTCACGTACTCACTGTCCAATACCTCAGAATCGTTCTCCTCATTAGCAACTTCTAACTCAATCTACACAACACAAATGAAAATGAACATAATTTTATTTTGTTGTCTTCATTGCAATTACTAGTACACCACATAAAATTAAGGCCACTCACATTTTCGTCTGATGCATCATCAGGATGGACGTGCCCATCTACGTGAGAATCTGATTCATGGTGGTTAGAGGACTCGGAATCTGATCCATGATGGTGAGAGGACTCGGCCTCATTGTCCAAGTACTCGTCATCTTCTTCCATCATACTTGAACCACTGCTATCCACCATTATCTGCAATCACTAGAAACCATGAGAGTCGGAATTATCTTACGACAACACGGAGGAGGAGGAGGAGCCGTCACCGAACCCTAGAAGGCGACGATATCTCACCTCTGACGCGTACTAGGTCCAGATCGTCTCCGAACTGGAAGTGCTGCGATCTAGACTCGTACGATCTGGAAGTGCTGCGATCTAGACTCGTACGATCTGGAGGTGCTCCGATCTCGATTTTTTCTAGATGACATGAGCGGCGATGAGGTCTGTCCCGCGTCTTAGGGTGCCGCCGTGTCTAGAGGAGAGAGGAGCGACAATGAGGTGCGATCTCGTCGGCTGCTAGGGTTACGCCGCCGGTCGGATCGCCGTGAATCTCACGTGGGACGTAGAACGTGGGACCTAAACCGGCTGCGTAGAGGTTCTGAGTAACATCACCTCTACAACGTGGGACCTAAACTTTTTTTCCCCTAAACACACCCTATACAAAACGGATATGTACACCGATACAAAAAACATACAGCGCTAAACCGGCTCCTAAACTAACCCGGAACATGCCGTCGAACCACCCAGACCCGGTTTTTCTCTTCGATTGCCCTCAGGGGGGATACCGAAGCAAGCCCTCATATGTATATTGAATGAAGATGACTTCTGTGGCTGACTAATTCCGTACTAATTCCTTCAGTTAGTCCTTAGTAGTACTACTAATTAGTAATAATTATTTACTAACTTGAACATGACCCGAGCATAGAAGATCTCTTTTGGAAACATTGAGGGCTGTGCAAAGGAAAGATGGTTTTAATTCCAAGGTGCTTTGTGTAAAAATATGCATGAATCTTGAACAAACAAATGATAGGGATAAGCCCGGCAGCCCCACGTATATGTAGAGTTGTATTTTTGGAGAAAGGAGGGCGAACGAGACCAACTCCATGAATGGAATGAGTGTCACAACAGTCGATGGTCGCTAGATGCTGTATAACTTATATTGTATGAGCTAGAAGTTGTAAACAACAGCTGCGTAACCACCGCCCCCCTATCCTCGATAACTCCTTTTTGTTCCAAAATACAGTGCAAGCAGATTTTGTCCTATGTCAAATTTCATCCGCCTGCTCTCATGTTTCAGTATAGGTGGTTGTATACTTCATGATTTACTATGCGTAGACTGTGAGTCTCTTGGTTGTCCGTTATATAGTACTGCACGTGAAAAGGCTGCGAACTGAGATAGAACAGAAATGCTCCATTTTCCAAACAAAGATATTTTACTTGCTCACATGTCGGAATGAATAAATATATTTAGGAAAATGATATGGACCACCAAAATCGCCCCAAATTTTATTTTTGCTGCAAAAAGGCCCGTTTTTGCTATATATGTTCCCGCTTTTGCTTTCGAAGCAAAAAAAAAACGGTTCGTTTTAGAAATAGAACGTCTCGCCGGAGACCTCGGCGAAGATCATGCAGCAAAAAAATTATGCTAATACAGCAAAACCGACTTCACCGAAAACTTTTTTTTCTGCATGGTCTCCGGCGAGGGTCATCAACGAGTTATTTCCGACGATATCTCCGGCGAAGACGGTTTTGCTGCATTAGCACAATTTTTTTGCTGCATGGTCTCCGGCGAGGTCTCCAGCGAGAAGTTCTATTTCTAAAACGAACCGTTTTTTTTTTTGCTTTAAAAACAAAAGCAGGGACATATGTAGCAAACGCGGGATGTTTTACAGCAAATGGACACGTGTCAGCACGGGAAGCAGTACGATGAGAGCTCTCCCAACGTCCAGGGGACGCCTAGCAGTTTCCATATATTTATATATTGCTTTGCTATACTGCAGTACCTCATTATCATTACGTATATAGGTCCCTTACAGTCCTTCAGTATCCTTTTATTACTCTTGGTTAGCATCTCTTCCTTGAATAAAACTGCCTCCATCTAAAACTATAAGATATTTTAGTAGGCCAAAATAGCCTCCTAAAACATCTTATCTTTTGGAACAGAGATAGTAACAAATAATTTACTATTGAAAACAAGATCTCTTATTGTGGGTATATAGTTGTCACCTTGAACAATTCGGTTCTAGCAAGACAACGTGTTTGGAAAAGCATGGCGAAAATATGTAAAATTGTTCGTGTCACTAATTGCTCTCTACATCTGCAGCATAACACGATGCATCCAATGTTGCAAACAACTTCCAAGAGATATCTTGGAGCCGAGGCGGACAAATGAAAACATCTAAAGGCCAAAGGTTAGAATACAAAATCCAGCGGAGCAGTGCCTCGCCTCAGTAGCCACTGACGAGCCCTCAAGGTGCATCGTCCTTCTCCGCATCGGCTGCGCCTTTGTGACTGCCGCTGGCACCGCGTCAATACTGACTGTCGGACGGACCAGATCGACGTCATTGATGCCGCACTCTACCACAGCAACAAAACCCCACAAGTCGTCATGAGGTTTCATCTCGCCATCTCGTCTAATTAAACTCCGATCTGGACCCGTAGTGACCAATTTTCTTTGTAGGCACAGAACCGTCGCTGCAGAGACTTAATTTGGGGACTGCTCCAGCCTGTCGTCGGGCCGTCGGGTGCTATGGTCTACGTCGACCTTTTTGTTTGGAGAGAATGATTATTACCTGCCTTATACAAAGTAACAAAGTCAGACCAACCAGAGTAAATCCACAGCAAAAAAGTACTAAAAGGGAACATGAAGAGTTCAGCAAAAACCACCAGAGCACACGCTAAGTAAACCCCTTCCTGTTGCAGAGAAACTACAGGGAACAAAATAAACAGGTAAGGTGGGTGCCATAGTCGCCATAAAACCTTCTTGGTTTTCCTGATGATCGCCTCAAATAGCACTTGCGATGTTTCGATCAAATACCACTGCATCAAATGGGAGATCTCGCACAATACACTGTGTCAGTAGGATGCCAAAGAAGTTTCCTTTCAAACATCAGTATGTTCCTCATTATTCCACAACTACCACCAAACATCAGTAACCCCATAGAAAAGGAGAGGAGACCCCCTCCGGTCACACAAAGAACGCACCCCATCAATAGGTCCTATTTGTGTAAGAAATTTTCTCCCTGGCTGGTATGCTGTCATGGATCACTTGTCTAGGTCAACCTTGCTGTCTTCATCACATGTTTCTATAAGCAAAGTCCATACCCATATCACTAGTCTCATTAATTCAAGACTTGGTCATCTGTCTTCACCTATATCTATGTGATACTTTCGTACCTTGGCACAAGCATGCCAAGGAGGTGGCCTAATGTCTATCCACTATGTTCTCATCTTCTTCCTCCTATTCTTGACTCCATTCTGCAAATCCGATGACCAGCTCACACATACAAAGCCACTCACTCACAGCGACACACTTATTTCCAAGAGCGGGAATTTTGCTCTCGGCTTCTTCTCTCCAACCACATCCAACAATAGCTTCTACCTTGGCATATGGTACCACGGCATCCCTGGACCACGTACCGTCGTGTGGATTGCCAACAGAGACAGTCCAATCATCACCCCTTCATCCGGAATGCTCATCGTCACCAACAATTCCCACATGGTATTATCTAACTCCAAAGGCCAAAATATTTGGACGACGACGGGAAATATCACTGCCGGAGCCGCCATAGCTCACGCAGTGCTACTTGACTCGGGGAACTTTGTCCTCCGGTTGCCGAACGGCATGGACATATGGCAGAGCTTCGATCACCCAACCGACACCATACTTCCATCAATGAAATTTTTGATGAGCTACAAGTCACAAGTTGTCGGACGGCTCGTTTCTTGGAAGGGCCATGATGACCCATCTTCCGGGGACTTCTCCTGTAGCAGCGACCCTAGCTCTCCAAATCTTCAATTCTTCACTTGGAACAAGACCCGTCCATACTGTCGTATTGGCGTCGAGAGTGGGTTGTCCGTGTCCGGTGGCACATATGTAACCAACACCAGCTCCATCTTGTACCAAACAACTATCTACTCCGGTGATGAGTTCTACTATATGTTCACAATCTCCGGCGACCCAGCATTCACACGCATCAAGCTTGAGTACACTGGCAAGTTGAAGTTTCTAAGCTGGAACAATCACTCGTCATCATGGGCAATCATCAGTGAACGCCCCAGTGCTGCATGCGATCTTTATGCCTCATGTGGCCAGTTCAGTTACTGTGATTTCACTCAGATCATCCCAGCATGCCAATGTCTTAGCGGGTTTGAGCCAGTCGATGGTATTAACTTTTCCAAAGGATGTAGGAGAAAGCAAGCATTGAAATGTGGCAAGCAAAGTCATTTTGTGGCCTTGCCTGGGATGTATGTTCCTGACAAGTTCTTGCATATAAGGAACAAAAGCTTCGATGAGTGTATAGCTGAGTGCAGCCACAATTGTTCATGCACAGCTTACGCTTATGCCAACTTAAGCAGTGTCGGTGCTTTGGCGGACCCATCAAGGTGCTTGGTTTGGTCAGAGGAGCTTATCGACGTTAAGAAGGTTCTCGTCGGCGAGAACCTGTTCCTCCGACTTAATGATTCTCATGGTATTGGATATTCCCTTCCCTCTTATTTTTCCTTAAAAGTCACTAGTATTCTTAATGCTCTACTGCTAGTCCTAATAGATTTTCGCGAAATAGCATGTGTTCACCAAATTACCACCAATGTTTACAAAAGAGACATGTGGGCTTGTTATGCAACCACATACTCCATCTGTTCCTTTTTATAAGACATTTTGGCAAAGCCAGTTAATCGTACCAATAAGTCTTATAAAAGGGATCAGGGGAAGTAGATGTTAGAAAATGAAGATGTATTAGTTATATAGCAGTACTGCTAGTGACAGACTGACAGGCTAGTGTATCTGATTAATTTGCAGGTCACCTTGACATGATATTTTGAATATTGACACGGCCTTCAAAATGTAACTGTGAAAATTATTTTTTCCTGTACTATTTACATAAAAGCAATGGAAAATAAATACTAATTAAAGCAAAATTTTGAGAAGAATCTAGACATGCCATTTTCATGTATCCAATCTAAATACTTCAAACATGATCAGTAGTTACAGTTTCAGAAGTTCCATAAATATGCTTGATAATCAAATGGAGTAATATAGAAGATCCTTTTAATTCAACATAAAAAAGACATTTCTTCTAACATTACATAACCAGCTACTGTTTTTCCTTGCGTTGATAATACCAAATTAGTTACTCCCTCAGATCTAAATTAATTTTCGCGTTGCCTAAATCTGTCTAGGTTCATTTTTTATGTTGGATCAGAGGTATTATTTAATTTGGAGAGGTAGTTTCTATACGAGCAATGGCATATTGCAAAACTACAAGTCCTGAGAGTGTAGGTACTTAAATAATAATAGAACAGGGCACCTAATTAGCTTCACAGATCCGTCATGGTACATATGAAAGTGATATCTGAATTTCTGTTTGGTTGTATTTGTGCAGTTGAAAAGAAGAGAAGAACATTAAAAATTGTACTCCCAATTGTGGCATTCCTACTGCTACTATCATGCATAGCACTAGTCTGGATGCACAAAAACAGAGGTACGGTAACAAATATCTTCTTGTTTTTAACATGTTACATTTGTGAAAGGGTTGACCAAAACATGGATCCCTGCACCAACAGGAAAATGGCGAAAGAAGCAAAACCAGAAGAAACTGGAGCTAGAATACTTTACCACAACCAATGAACTTGAAGGCGAAAACGCTGAATTTCCATTTGTTAGCTTTGAAGACATCTTTTCAGCAACAAATTGTTTTGCTGATTCCAACCTGCTAGGACTAGGAGGTTTCGGCAAAGTCTACAAGGTAATAGGAAGTGGTACTTATAGTAGAACAAGTTTTGGATAGAACACACTTCTGGTTATTATTCAACCATTGTTTGACTCCATAAAACACACTTAACTCTTGAATCTTTTGTATATCCACCTATCAAACTTCTGCAAAATAATCTCCCACCTCCTTGCACTCTTTGTAACCAAGAAATCATCTGATTTGGATAATGTGGCATATAGAAGAACAAAACAAGAATTAGGCGCCTAAACTAGTCGTTATTATTGTTGATGTTATTTTCTAACATAAGGCTTTGCTGAGACAACAGTTAATGTGTGTCCATGTGAATACCAATTTAGTGAAAACATGACCTTGTTGACGCCAACTTATCAAAAGTCGGCTTTGCTTAGGATGATTTGGTGATTTTCACTAGTTTTATTATTATATTGGAGGGTACAACAGAAAAAATTGGAGCTGAAAACTATTGGCTAGGTTCAGAGATAAAAGCGGTTAAATGCACTCCCTCATGGGAAGGGTAACTATAGGAGTAAAGAAATTGCTTTCTAATTCATTCTTCATTGAAAAATATGCACTTATTTAGGGCACATTGGAAGGTGGAAATGTGGTTGCTGTCAAACGGCTTAGCAAGGGTTCTACACAAGGTATAGTAGAGTTCAAAAATGAAGTAGTTCTAATTGCCAAACTGCAACACAAGAACCTAGTCAGACTTCTTGGGTGCTGCATTCATGAAGATGAGAAGTTACTTATCTATGAATACTTACCTAACAAAAGTCTGGATGCCTTTCTTTTTGGTATGTGCTAATATTGTTTTTATCAAATATCACTCAATTCTTGCATTAACAAAAAATGATATTCATGATGACTAGCTTTGTTTCTTTCTGAACATCAAAGATGCTACACGAAAACATGTGCTCGATTGGTTGACACGTTTCAACATAATTAAAGGAATATCCAGGGGTCTTCTTTATCTCCATCAAGATTCAAGATTAACGATAATTCACAGAGATCTGAAAGCAAGCAACATCTTATTGGACACAAGAATGACTCCCAAAATTTCAGATTTTGGTATGGCAAGAATCTTTGGTGCAGATCAGAACCAAGCAAACACTACCCGAGTTGTTGGGACCTAGTAAGTAATTAGTGTACTAACAAACACTTAACACTTCAGTTATTATGGTCTAATACAATTCGATTTGTAAATTTCTTGTTGACTTCTTGTTAAATGTTTTAACCAGTGGTTACATGTCGCCTGAATATGCAATGCGGGGTGCCTTTTCTGTAAAATCAGACACTTATAGCTTTGGTGTTCTTCTCTTGGAGATTGTTAGTGGTTTAAAGATCAGCTCAGCACATCTCATAACAAAATTTTCTGGCCTAATAGGTTATGTAAGTACTATGAAATACATTTCTGATTAATCTGGCCTCACACCTTAACACCCCAAAATTAGTAACTTGACCTTGACTTAATTTTACTGGTCAGGCATGGAGGTTATGGGAAGATGGAAAGGCAATTCAATTGGTGGACTCTTCGGTCATGGCGAGCTGCCCACTTAACGAAGTTCTACGGTGTATCCATGTGGGATTATTGTGTGTTCAAGACCATGCTAGTGATAGGCCTCTAATGTCATCTGTTATGTTTATGTTAGAGAACGAAACTGCGCTCCTTCCTGTTCCAAAGCAACCTGTATATTTTTCTTTGAGTAACTGTGGAAATGGAGAGGGGAGCGAGAGCATGGAGAATTCCATTAATACAGTAAGTATCACAACACTTGATGGTCGTTAGATATTTTATAACATACCGTAACAAATTCTAGTATAGCTAGTTGTATACTTTATGGTTTAATCTTTGTGTGTACTGAACTTTCACTAGGTGATTGTAACATTTGTGAGTTTATTGTACGAGAAAGTTGTGAATAATGTAGGTGAAACCACCGTCGTCATGATCGAAAAGCCTAGAGGAATTTCATTTTTGTTGGTAACTAAAGAGTTTTGTCTGGAACCATCCATGTTGGAATACCCCACTGAATATGAGTATAACCTTGTAGCTAGAGTTCTACAGTTCGATCGCCTGGAACCACATAACCCCCTTAGTATTGGGTTTCAAATGGAGACGTGGACAATGGTTTTGAGCCACGGAAGGGCAGAACGGTTATAATCGTCGCGCTGACAAATCCTCCCCTCTCGCGAAATTAGGGTTCTTGCTCCTCATCTCTTCTCTCTCTCAGATCATGGCGGCTCGCAGCCCAACAAGCTCCGGCAGTTCTTCGAGGGACGGAGCACCATCGCGTCGCCACCAGAACTTGGGGAGTCTATACCATAGACTCATGTTCGACTACTATCCTAACAAGAACTGTCATGGCGGACTGAAGATGCCTCGTTGGATCTCTTGGAGTGATGACAACAATGGCAGGAGATACTTAAATATTGTCCACGTCAGCTAAACCACTAGGCAATACTGCTCTTGACAGGCCGGCAGGGTCAATTACCCAACAAATGATACTTGGAGGTTAAGTGCCTCATTCCGAAGTTGGAGGGGTCCTCCGTCGGAAACCCAACATTTAGGGGTTATCTGGACCTCTTTCCCTGGAAATGTATGTTTTCGAAACATCACAAATATTATAGCCATCATTAGTTTGAAATTCACCAAAAACATTTGTACACTGAAATTCGCACAACAAGTAAATAAACTAGCCAAATAAAGTTCAGAGCAGAAACCCAAATGCGTATTACCAGTAAGTACCTTTGCTCCAACCGGGACTGTGAAGACCTTGGAGTGTCAAATCGCCTAGATTAACTTGGCTGACAGCCGCCTCGTCCTTCCACGCGAAAGGGAGAGCCGCTACGCCGCCACGGCCTGATGCCGCCGCTTCCTCCGAGGCATGTGCGCCTTCACCAGGACGCCGCATCGGCGGCGGCCGAAACAGCACGAAGCGGCGCCGAGCCGCCGTCCGCTTCTTCCAGTTCGCCACGGATCGTCCGTCGCCGCTCTTCTCTTCTCTGGAACGAATGGCAACCAAAGGGCATACGGCTCGAAAGCCCACAGTGGCGAGGGGAATTAAGGCCCATATTGAAAGCCCATTACCCATTACCCGTAGGTTCATAATCATAGCCAAAAAAAAAAAGATTGGTTGGACGGATTCTTCCACCAAATCCGCGCCGAGTGCCGCGATTCCTCGATCTCGTCGAGCAATCAGAGGAGGAGCTACGGCGTTGCCACGATCCCAATCGACCATGGCCTCCAGGTCCAGCACGGAGAGGAAGGCGACGACGTCGTTTGGGGCAGCGGCGGTAGTCGCTACTCACGGTGGCCACTGCCATGACCGGCGTCGGCGGCCGCAGGCGGTTTTTGATGCGTGGAGGAGACAGCGGGCGTCCGCTGCCTCGTCGTGAACCCCAACCAGTCAACCACTATGCCACGGCATTAGACGGGTCTGTACCGCGAGGTTTCCCCTGTCTTACTCTCAAATCTGATGAATATTTGGCAATGGTTTTTCTTTGCGCGTGCAGCGATGTAAAGACTCTGTACTTCTGTAGACTGTAGTCAGTCTTTCCCCGTCTATTTTACTAATCATTCTTACTCTAAGTGATCAAGTCCATTTACCCACTCTTCCATTATTGATGTGCAATGGTTTCCAATTTCAGTTTTACCTTCACTCCCTGCAGCTGACTTCTTCTGAAGAACTACATGCAGTTAGTTTCTGAAATATGAAGAAGACGGCCTTACAGGGCAAGTTTTGCAATTCCATCATTCATCCTCATTCCGTGACATTTGGCTAATACAAAATCTGGAAACAGAATAATAGTACTACTAGATCTTCGAGACAGAAGATCCACTCTACGGCAAAAGTACATCCACATCCGGTTTTCACGGTTCGAAAGTAGGCACTTGAGCAGAAGCACCCCAAGTTGCCTGGTACAGCGTGCGCGACACTATGCTCCGGTAAGGATCTTCCTCTCTCTTCCTCTTGAGATAAGAGATCATCTTCTCCACTTCAGACTTTGTGTGTAAATACAGATCGTTCGCTTGCTTGTTGTCGCTCAGGAGATTGTCCATTCCTTTCGTCTCGATTGGCTTGCCGAACAGGAAGTACAACCGACCTGGTACTTTGGGAAGAACGCCAGGTACATGCAAGACCTGATTCTCATCCTCTCCAATGACAGTGTCCCTGAAATAGAGTTGTGTCTTCTGTAGCTGATTATGAGCTGTGTAGAGCGAATAATTTTGTGAAATAAATACTTTATTGTTTCTTTCTCTCTTCAAAAAAATTAGTAGAGACCATAGAAACCTGACCTTGCACTCAGTAAGGTCTTCATTGAATGATTTCATCCAGTCTATGAGATAGGGGATGCTTTTTTGCTCATTGGTTTTTAAGGCGTCGCCTAAGCGTCGCAGCGCCCCAGGAGAGCAGAGCGTCGAGCTCGCCTTAGAAATTTGTCTAAGGCGTCATGAGGCGTCCTTGAGGCGTCCAAAGGCGTCGCCAAGGCGCGAAAATAGACGCCTAGCCTAGTTCTGGACGCTTTGGGAAGGGGTGAGCGGGAAACAGACCTGGCGGGCGGCAAAAGTGAAATTGGGGCGAAATTGGAGGGAACTTGGGGGCTAAAGAGAGGGAAAAGAGAGGGGAGGGAGAGGAAACAGACCTAGGACACCAATTCGATTCAGAGAGAGAGAGGAGCTCCCTCCTCTCAGGCGAACAGCATTTCCTCCTCCAGATCTGCTCCTCCTCCACCAGCTTCCTCCTCTCTGGCCAAGCATCTTGGCGTCTCCTCCCCTGGCACAGGCCTCTCCCAGTAGGGCAACAAGGTATGGCACCCTTCTCTCTCGCCACGGTCTCTTTCCTCTCCGCCCAGGCATCCTTCTGAGTCCTGTCCTGTCTCTAGTCTTGTGGTTGTACAATGTGTTTGTTTCATACAACCGGAAGAACATGGATAGGTTTCAAAAGAGGCGTGAGAAGTTGGGTGACAAAATCTATGACCCTCTTGTCATTGAGGATTTTGATTGGGACAATGAGTGGGTTGACCCAACAATGCCTCCACCACAAGGTGATCGAGGGTGTCCGGATGACATTTCATGGGAGTTGATTGATGAGGCTATTGGTGCAACTTCGTCGCTGCAAGGTCGCAATTTTCCTAGAGCTAGCCTGCAAAGGTCCCCCTCAAATGTCAATGTGCACTACAACGCAAAAGGCCTGCTCCTTCACCAACATTTATTCATGATGTTGATGAAGAGCTTGAAGACATTGAAGACGATGACCAAGAACAACACTCAACTATCCCCAATGGAGAGGATAATGATTCAGATTTTCTTCAAGATGATGTTGATGTGATCGATGATGATGATGATCCAATTGGTGCTGATCAAGATGGAGACAATACAAATGCAACCATTGATGACTTCGATGATGGCTTTGTTTGATTGAGTCTGGCCCAGCCTTGCTTATGATTTGATCGTGTTGTGTGGAACCTAGTTTATGTTGATTGGTGTGATTTGTGAAACTAATTTATGTTGTGATTGTACTAGCAAGAACTATTTATGTTCTAGACTTGCATTGCATTGGATGGACTGTTTATGTAATATGTAATGCACTCATGTTTGTCATCTTGTTTTGCACTTATACTCTGATTTATTCTCTGTTTTTTACCAACTGTGAGCTGCTAAGTCAAGTTCTAACCATATATGTTGCTGTTTTGCAGATTTCTATTGTGGAAGGAAGAAATGGGAAAAGGGATGGGAGATATGGATGCTACCTGGGCTCAACAACAAGACAATTCAAGGTATTTATGTTTAAAACTGGCTGCCATATTTGTTCTGCCTTAATAAACTAAGGCGTCGCCTCGCTTCGCGCTTTGAGCGTCTAGGCGTTGAGGCGCCCCCGAGCGCCTTAAGTCGCCTGGACGCCTTAAAAACCATGTTGTAATCTTGAAATATCTGTGTAAGAAAGGATTAGAAATTATCTTGTCTCTTTAAAATGGAGATGTAAATGCAATGTATACTTTCACTAGAATAATCAGAAGTCCAGTGAAGATCATCAAAACGTGATATATTACTCTAAAGAATGTGTAAGGCATGAAAGCAATTTAAAATTACGAACATTTTGTTGGTTTGGTTGATTCAGTGTACAAAGGCATGTAATGGTATCTCCATAAAGTCATCTTCTCCGACGCAACCAAATGGTATGATAGTATCCCCAAACCGGGCCGCCATCCTAACAAATTCTGGTTCTTCTAGCCAAAATAACTGGTAACCTTCGCCCTACATAGTTAGCATACTAAGTACTACTAGTATATTCCAAAGACAAGTGATAAGCACAGTAGGAAAATATATATTTCAAGCGCACCTTTCGGTGCAGAACTTCTCGAATACCACCTGGATAGAGGACAATAAATTCATTTTCCTGGAACAGCTTATACATATTGATTGGACTGATCGGTACTGCACCGTACACAGAGAAATAATCAAACGAAGAGAAATCCTGCCGCAAAGTCCCAAAATATTCAGAAAAGAGTAACATGTTGCCCAATATTCGGATAGCAACTTTCTTCTCTTCTAAGAACCCCTCAACAATTTGAAGTCTTCTCCAACGCCAAAAGTTGGTGATAGGAGCATTTCCACTCGTTGGCGAACCCAGGCCAAAAACCGGACCAATTTTTGGCCGGACGAACGCGTTTTCGGTCTGGGTACGCCCAGTTTCCCACTCGCGTACCCAGGCCGAGTTCCCAAGTTTAGCTAAATTCAGTTAAACTCGCGAAATATGGGTGAATATAGGCGGAATTTCATTTAAGTAGGCAAAGAGGCACATAGTACGTCGGATTTCATAACTAGAAAAAGGCCGCCGCCGTGGTCGACGTCGGACGCCGCAACTACATGCCGAGGCGGGGGTTGTTGTCGACCTTGATGTGCGCCATGACTCCGGCGAGAGTCCGCCCTGGAACGCTCCACTAGCGGCGGCGGTAAGCCGCATTGTTACGCGGCGGTCCTTGGCCATAGTTCGCCGGAGTTAAGGAGGAAGAAAGGTGCGAACGTCCGAAGTTCGCCGGAGTTGTGGTGGTGTGAGGGACTGTGAAGAGAGACGGTGAGATGTACGGCTTTTATAGGACGGAAGAATGGCAGGAGGGGTGTAGCGGCGAGGGCAGGAAAAGGAAAACAGCGGGAAGGATGGCGGCGAGTCGGCTTCTGTCGCTGACAGGCTGGTCCACTCGCCGAATTGACTTCGTTCGGCGTCCCCAGGACGTACCCGGGATCCTGGGTTCGGCCTGGATAGTCTGGACCAAAGTTGGCCCAATCCGGCCATAAAAGGTCCCTGGGTACGCGACTGGGCCGATTTTCGGCGTCGGGACGTAATTTCGGTGTCTGGATCGGCCTCCTAGATAGGCGAGTGAAGATGCTCTAACCCACAAACAAGATAAGGCCACAAACAAGATAGGGCCTTTGTCAGGAACACCAGCTAGGCCACGGACAATTTTTCCAGTCTCCATAGTAGACAACATAACTCGGCTCAGTAATTGATGCAGTGGTCTGAAGAAGAGTTTCAGCCGAGCAGCCCCATCATCCTGGATAAATATATCACTAGATGAACAGGCGAGCTTCGCCTCGCCACCTACATCTCGCTTTGGCATGGCGTGGCCAACATGGTAGATTCACCGTCATTTCTCCCTCCGCATCTATCACGAGTTACATGCTTCACCGCATGCGGCATATGGTGCCGCCGCAACATGCATATCTATGGTTCATTATAATGGAAATTCATTAGTTACGTGACTTAATCTAAATTTTTTTGTTTGGTCGAAGCACCAACACTTATCTCCATAAAGAAGTGTCAAAACTTATTGCATACAAAGCTTAAAAAATATAAATAATCGCTTAGCAAATTTCTACTCTAGTCTAGAGTATAACACCAGAGTATAGGAAGATTCTTCTTCTATAGCATACAAACAATACTACTCCATGTGCATAACATACATATATAGGATGGGACCACATAACCTACACTTCATTTTTGCTCCGGTCCTACTCACTTCCCATCTCTTTCTTTTCTTACAAAGATATCTTCTCCTCTCTTCCTTTGGTCTCTTGGGATCATAACATATGCTGGTGGACATGATTTATTATGTGTTGCCTGAGTGAATAGCTTCTAGGTATTAAGATTAGATGCTCACTATATTTGTAGGAACATAACAATGAAACTGGGTAGAATCAACAACATACAATGTAACGTATAGTACCGAAAAACCTGGAAATAAAGGTGATGCCAACACATATCTTGCTGGAGCTACCACTAAAAAAGTTCTTTAATGGGTTTATTACTTAATAATGCGAAATTCATTGATCAATAATGTATGTTGCCCCTTCTCTAAAAGATGTTTCCATCTCCAATGTGCCTCTATCCCAGGGCAGAGGGTTACATTCATTAGTGATTTTAGGATCGCTCAAAAGTCAAACATTTTCATCATACAAATGATTTACTTCTCCCCGTTCTCACAATTGTGCAATGGCTGCTAACATTATGGAATTGACCTTTTTCCATCCGATCATGTAAAGAATCCTTGAACTATACATATTAACAACTGGATCTTAATACTGCAGTAATTATCCATTTAGAGGTTAGGTAGCTTATAAATATCCATGGGACAACAATGTGAGTTCCAGATAAAGAATCAACATGTGATGAACAAATATGTCTCAAATGTCCAGATATCATCTATGTAGTAAAAGCAGATTATCTAAGCACTTATACCATATATGAGCCTTCATAAGAGTTATAGCTTCAGATTTCCACTGATAGATATATAAAAAAAGAGTATGTACCTGAATCCCAGAATCATAGATCTAAATGGAGCCTTGCTCAAAGCTGCAGTTTCACTTTGTACATCCTTTTTGAGAGTAAGAGCTTCAAATTTACAATGGAGTGAAGAAAGTCAGCAACATACACACAGTTCCATACATCTGATTCACTTGCTTGAGATTTGTACTAGAATGGTCACTTGTCGGACCTATCTAATCTTGTATAGATGGAAGCATCAGACTGGCACAGCGATCATGATACTACGGTAGAAGGAAGATCAAATGTGAATATTTAGTTTCTACACTTTTAGCCCAAATCATGGGGAAGCGTGAATTTTATGTTGCATATATGTTGACAAAGATAGAATTCGTAATTCTTTCAAGTATTTGTAGGCAGCCAAGAAAAACCTAGAGATCTCTCATAAAAAAACAAAATGTTAACATCAAAGGATGGCAAATCGGAGGTGTTCTTGCAATGCCTTGTACTGACATTGGGAGTGTTGGATAAAGGTAATGTCCAATGAATGAATAACCAAACAAAACAGCCTCTGAATGGTCTTCACTAGGTTAAATATACACAAAAAGAATGTCTTCAGTTCCACTTAAGCCTTACTTTCCCCTTGGTTCCAGTCAATCACAATTGCACAAGACAAACTTCAAGCATATTCATACAACCTAGTGATATAGTCATAAATGTATCCTTGGAAATTTATAGAAAGAAACTCAAGGAGTGGCATCTTCTTTTGATTGTTTTGTTTTCGGGACGAAAAAGTACAAATACCTCTCCTGAACCCCTTAAGTAGTAGAAGGCATCACTGACACGCGTACAACAGTGGCCGATACTTCTGAATGAACATTCACCTACAGCAGTGAAGAGCATCCCATGTATGAGAAAAAGGACTGCCTGCAACCGTATGCAGAAAAGCCTAATCAGAGAAACAGCAGGACTACAGAGAGAACAACCAAAGTGATACAATAATTATATGGATGAAAAGCATAAAACTGAAGAAGAAAAACCAGAAGATATAGAGGATGTACCATGTGTGCCGACGAATGCCAGTAGCAGGCAGATAAGTGACAGTGTCCTCCATGTCAAAGTCAGCAGAATATATAGACAAACTACCGTGAATGCTAGTAATACCCAATGAAGATGGCACATTGGAACCTGCAATATAGAACGACATTTGAATATCAACAACAAAAGACTGAGCTAGAGAATCTATCCAGGAAAAATTCACATTCAAGGCATATATTTTCAGGTTAGTTTCTATAGATTGTTTTGATGACTTACATTAAAATATAAATTATATACATATGTGAACATGAAATTAAGTAAACCACGAAAAGTAACTTATACGTACAAACTTTTGTACATATAATAATAATGTAGTATACTCTATTTGCAAGAACCAGAATTCAGTGTGCATGTTTCTGCAAATTATGACCTCTCCCTACAACCCTTATTCCATCACTCCTGACTCCAGTCATGTACAACTGATCTGCACTATTTCATATCATGCCAGTTATTCTACTTAGCATATCCCGAAGCCCAACTATGAAGTGTGCTCTGCAAAAGAAAAAGCCAAGCTCCGGAAAGTGTACAATGTGTTCAAACATTCTTAACATGGAAACACTGTTAAAGCAGGTTTGTATTGAAAGAAATTTGGCTCTAGATTTAAGCTTAAATGGTCTGAATGTTGTACTTTCTTTGGGAAATGCAGGTTGTAGCCTTTTGTTTTCTAAAGAGCCAAAAGAACCTTTCGGTTATTTAAATAAGTTACAAATTCAACATGTAAGATTAGTTTAAGTGAACATAATATCGCTAGCATGCAATTAAAGATTTCCCAAAGAGGACTATAGTTAACAATATAATTTTCCAAAAAGGACTTGGCATTTCAATTCCAGCCTATATATAGTTAGGCACTCATCATGTGGTATATGCAATTTGTGTTCACTGTCATGTAGTGCTAAATTAAATCACGCTCATAAACCGTTAAATATGTGTTCACCTGTCACACACTCATTTACGATTTCAATAGTTATCACTCACCTCTCCTGGGTGCAAGCGACATGATGAATCTCCCCTGGATTGAACATCAACCAAAAAAGAAGAAGAAATTGATCTGTGATTTTCTTACAGAAGGTTCAGTTTTTGTTTCAACAGTTGGGGGAGTAGCCTTGCACTTGAGAGCACGCGGTTGAGCAGATCCTTCGGCCTGCTCGCCTCACCTCTACTGCAGGTCTTCCAGTTGTCCTGGTTCATCCATGAGATAATCCTTCGACCGGCTCGCCTCACCTCTGCTGCAGGTATTCCAGTTGTCCTGATTCATCCATGAGATATTTCGTAGATTAGCACATCTGAATAACCCATTTATGTAATTGGTGTCTACCGAAAGAAATGGAGTAGGTCACAGTAGGCAGTGAGCACTACATCAGCAGAAGTTCAAATCACAATACGACATTATTCCAGCTTGGCCCAATGAATAAACAACAACACTCTCACTATCACAAACTTAAAATCATCTATTATGTTAAAACCATATAAATGATAGCAGCCATAACAATAACAATAGCACAATATGTTAAACAAAGAAAGCGACAACAATATTTTTTTCTAAAAGAGGTCGAGACATTGCCTTGCATAGAAATTTCAAGATTAAGAATAGCAGAAACATGATGTGTGAAATAGAGCAAGCAAATCATCAATGATATATTTTCCGTACAAAAGGGGCTAGAATCTGCCTTGCATTTTTGCAGCCTTAGCTCAACTGCGACACTGTGTGTTGCGGAAAAAAAATCCTAACACCATTTATCTCGGATTTCAGCCTTATTTCCCTCGCATAGAAACTCGCCATGGACGACATCTTGGAGTGATGTTGGTGCTTGCTCAGAGCGGATCAAAGAGGTGAGGCGAGTTGAGATTGAGATGCAGAGAGAGAGGGAGGAGATTAGATGTGTGTATTTGTGTGTGCATAACAGAGACAGGGAGAGGTGCACATGACAATGGTCTCTGCTTCTGCTTCCAGTGTTGCAGCCTGGTTCAAGGCGGTGTGGTCCTTCTTCCGCCACCGCTCGCGACGAACAGAGGATGGAGGAGGAAACCTGGCCGGAGAAGGATAGAGATCGGAGATGATGCTGCCTGGTCCAAGGCGATGTGGTCCTTCTTTCGCCGCCACTCGCGACGAAGAGGTATTGGGGATGGAGGCAGCGACCTGGACGGAGAAGGAGGGAGTCGGGTGGTGTTGCAGCCTGTTCTAAGGCGGTGTGATCCTTCTTCCATAGTCACTCCCGACAAGGAGGAGGGGAGGATGGAGGCAGGGACCTGGACAGAGATCCAAGGGTAGAGCACAGAGGAGGCGGGTGACAACGTTGGAGGCTGGCTGTCGGCTGTGCCAATCCTAGCACATCTGCTTCTGTGGGCTAGCGAGTTCTGATGGTTGCCGGAGAGGATGCTGATGACACTGGAGGAGATCGGCGGCGTCGGAGCGCCAACCCTAGCGCCGCTGCTCTGCGAGGGAGATCGTGTGAGGAAGATGAGAGCCCTAGAGGGGAGACCGAGAGAGACTGGTTGGAAATTTTTGGCCGCAGAGGAAACATTAGAAAATCTTGTCACTGTACCAGATCAATTGGCAAGCGAACGCGTGTCCAGACCAGCGCTCACCGCACGCCAGCTGCCCGTCCATGCCCGAGACATAGCGCACGCGTGATAAGGGCGTCTCCAATGTTTAATATTCAAGGAGACCATAAGCTGGGCCCCATGTCTTGTGCTATAGCTCAGCAAATTCTCCATAATGCTTAACTACAACATAGACCTTAAGGTAGAGCCCACCAACCAGCTTTTCTTTAGTTTTCAACCAACGACCCGGCGACAGCGTCAACTGACTCGCGGATGCACTCGCGAGGGAAGAGAGAGGAAAGAGAAAATAAGTTTACTTATTCCTTATGACCCGGCCATACGGGTAAGGTCGACATTAAGAAATTTCCTGCTATGACCGATGGCTACAATGTTTAAGTTTGCTTACGGTCGACCTTAAGGTCCTTACGACCTCTCCTATTTCAACATTGGAGACGCCCTAAGGCAAGCCACAAAGGCCCAGAGCCATCATCAAGTCTGGGATAGTCAATATATGCGTGGAGTAGAGGTAGGGAGCCCCACAAGGCAACGTCAGCATGTGCGGCTGATGGCTTGAGAGCACTCGCTTTTGTTTAAACTTAAGCTATAGAATAATGTGATGCTAGAGTAGATCTTTGAGAAACTGAATACTTACTTGAAATCTTCACCGGATGTTTTCTTGAACTCACTAAGCGTAGGTGGAAGGAAATCGATCACGATATCCCGTTTTCTTCCACGACGGTATAAGTTGACCCCTTTTATCACAGTTAGCAAATTAAAGTCATACTCCTATGTAAGAACATGGAAATGTGAGCATTGTTGTACATGGCAGTCCGAAAGGAAATAATGTTGTACTTTTATTGGCATTTGTAGTAGGAATTAACGTAAAACGGTCAAGTGCATGATATTACGTACCATGAGTAGACTATGACCCCGGTTCCTAAAGTATCTAACTTTGCAATTTTTCAGCGTTTTAAACAGTCGATCTGCTTCTCCACTTGGCGGCAGATTCTCGTTTCCACTAAATCCACAAATATATTACCGTGTGAGACCAAATTTTATAGGGTGTCTCTATGTCCCGTGCATGCTAGAGACGTTCATCCGCTACTTTTGCTTTGAGATTTGCACAAAAAAGAATCTTTTGCATGTACATAGTATAACATCTGATAAATCTATGACACTCTCTCTTCCACTCCTTTTAACTCTCAATACTAGAAGTCATATAATTTTAACTCTGAAAGCAAAAGCCGACTGTGACATAAGTTATGTCACATTTAGGTGACATCACGTGGAAACAGAACCACATCATCGCAAGCTCGTTGTATCTCTCTGACTCCAGCTTCAATTTTTCTTGTCGTAGTGTTGTTGGGCTTATTGTTGAGCTTTTTGTCTTGTCTATTTTTGTTGGTTTGCTGGGCCAATTTTGTTGTGTAGTAAAGTATTTGGGCTGGTCAAGACAAAAAGACCAAAAAAGAAACCTGTTCCCAGGACACGATAAAACAACCACTCCCCATTACAAAACCCACCCCGTAATAACTCCCAGTTCGAGCTCGATCTGGAAGCTTCCCTCTTTCTCTTTCTCTTTCTCTTTCCCCTCTTCCCCATCGAACTGAAATTAGGGGAGTATGAACATCCAGATCCGAAGGGCAAACAATAAAATCAGACAATGGGATTAGAGATGCAGAGGGGAGATTCTTCAAAGAGGCTGTTGATAGATTCAAGAGTAACAAAAAGAATATTAGGAGTAACAAAAAGAATAAAATTACAAATGTATAAATAACATTTATTAAATCTTCTGAATTACATAGAGAAGAAATACATAATTACTAAAAGAAAAAATTACATATAAAAAACAAAACTACAACATAAACCTACATATTCTTTCTTCACCAAATACTCAATTTGTGTTCTAATCTCGTTCGCTCTTGTATACATGAAGTATGAGGAATCTTTCTTTTACATCAACAATTACATGCATAAGATCATTTACTTTTAATTTTATAATACTAATAAAATCGGCCCAATTATAACGGAACCTAAAACATATTCCGAAACTCTTGTATGATCCAAGGGTAGCTCTGTCACCCCACACATAACGTGCTTCACCTCTTTCTGGGATTTCATTTCTCGTAGGGAACACATCAATATGTACTTCCTATAAAACAATGAATATAAAAAATTAATTATTTATATAATATAACATTTTGAGGTAATAAAAGAAATATAAAAAATAAAAATAACTAACCAAACGATACATGTCGTCAGCATCAAGCATGTACACATAAAATTTAGGAACAAAATCCACAAACTCCATCTTCATATCATGCATTGTAACAACAATCCCATTCATTTCCTTTTGGGTAACATCGTGTATATCATCAAAATGTGTATTGAACAAATATGGATCGCACCCGTTTGGTATATCAAACACCTCTAAAACAAAGAAAACCATATTCAAAAAACATTAGTCAACAAACAATAAAAAACAAAATAAAATCATTGACATAAAAAATATAACATAACTTACTTGGGAAACGAGCCCAATTCTTCCTATACCCTTCACCTGAAGTAACTCTAACTTCAAAACACTCTCTCCATGTATTATATTCAAAAGAAACAATGTCCTCTTATTCTATATCAAAAGCTTCGATCAACGAATTCCAATATGGCCCGCACATGTAAAATTTGGTGCCAACCCTATCTAAATAAATGTGGTGATCACTCTTGGGTATCAAATTATCCGACCCATGATTAGGCAATTCGGCCAACACTTTCATCCAGTTGTTAGGACATAAAATTCGTATGCCCTCGTTTTTGGCCAACACTTTCATCCAGTTGTTAGGACATAAAATTCCTATGCGCTCGTTAAAATTCCTAACGAGTGCATACGAATTTTATGTCCTAACAACTGGATGAAAGTGTTGGCCGAATTGCCTAATCATGGTTCGAGAATTTGATACCCAAGAGTGATCACCACATTTATTTAGATAGTGTTGACACCAAAATTTACATGTGTAGGCCGTATTTGAATTCGTTGATTGGAGCTTTTGATATAGAAGAAGAGGACATTGTTTCTTTTGAATATAATACATGGAGAGAGTGTTTCGAAGTTAGAGTTACTTCGGGTGAAGGATATAGGAAGAATTGGGCTCGTTTGCCAAGTAAGTTATGTTATTTTTACCAAACGGGTGCGATCCATATTTGTTCAATGCACATTTTGATGATATACATGATGATACCCAAAAGGAAATGAATGGGATTGTTGTTACAATGCATGATATGAAGATGGAGTCTATAGATTTTGTTCCTAAATTCTATGTGTACAGGCTTGATGATGACGACATGTATTGTTTGGTTAGTTATATTTTATTTTTTATATTTCTTTTATTATCTCCAAATTTTATATTATATAAATAATTAATTTTTTATATTCATTGTTTTTTATAAGAAGTACCTATTGAGGTGTTCCCTACTAGAAATGAAATCCCAGAAAGAGGTGAAGCACGTTATGTGTGGGGTGACAGAGCTACCCTTGGATCATACAAGAGGAGGATGTTTTAGGTTTCGTTATAATTGGGATGATTTTATTACTATTACAAAATTAAAAATAAATGATCTTATGCATGTAATTGTTGATGTAAAAGAAGAATTGCTCATACTTCATTTATACAAGAGCGAACACGAGATTAGAACACAAATTTAGTATTTGGTGAAGAAAGAATATGTAGTTTTATGTTATAGTTTTGTTTTTTATATGTAATTTTTTCTTTTAAAGTTTATTTTTTTAATAATTATGTATTTCTTCTCTATGTAATTCAGAAGATTTATTAAATGTTATTTATACATTTCTGATTTTATTCTTTTTGTTACTCCTAATATTTTAAACATAAGTAGTTGAAAGGCAAATGGTTTTTTGTTAGTATTGAGTTGAATAAGGGGATGATTTGCATGTCGACATGTAACTAGGGATTTTTTTAGTTTTTAAATATGAGTTGATCTGAAGTTGAAACTGTTTTTTTATGTGAAACAGGGGATGAGTTGCATGTGGAGAAAGGGGTGGAGTGACTTGCATGTTAGCATGCAACTAGGTATTTTTTGAATTTTGAATTTTATGTATTGCATGTGGACTTAAAACTGACTTGTTCTTTTGTTTTTGTGTGGAGAAAGGGGTGGAGTGACATGCAATTATGAGTTTTTTGAATTTTCAATTTTTGAATTGCATGTGGATTTGAAACTAACTTCTTCTTTTGTGTTTTGTGTGGAGAAAGGGGAGGGATGAGTTGCATGTTAACATGCATCTAGGAATTTTTAAAATTTTCAATTTTATGAATTGCATGTGGACTTGAAACTGATTTTTTGTTCTTTTGTGTTGTGTGGAGAAAGGGGGTGGAGTGGCTTGCATGTTGACATGCAAACATGAATTTTTTGAATTTTCAATTTTTGAATTGCATGTGGACTTGAAAATGATTTTTGTTCTTTTGTGTTGTGTGAAGAAAGGGGGTGGAGTGACTTGCATGTTGACATGCAACTAGGATTTTTTTAAAATTTTCAATTTTTGAATTGCATGTGGACATGAAACTAACTTCGTCTTTGTGTTTTTGTGTGGAGAAAGGGGAGCGATGAGTTGCGTGTTAACATGCAACTAGGATTTTTTGAATTTTCAGTTTATGAATTGCATGTGGACTTGAAACTGACTTGTTCTTTTGTTTTTGTGTGGAGAAAGGGTGGAGTGACTTGCATGTTGTCATGCAACTATGAGTTTTTTGAATTTTCAATATTTGAATTAAAATTAACTTATTCTTTGTGTTTTGTGTGAAGGAAGGGGAGGGATGAGTTGCATGTTAACATGCAACTAACAATTTTTTGAATTTTCAATTTTATGAATTGCATGTGGACTTGAAACTAATTTTTGTTCTTTTGTGTTGTGTGGAGAAAGGGGTGGACTGACTTGCATGTTGACATGCAACTAGAATTTTTTTGAATTTTCAATTTTTGAATTGCATATGGACTTGAAACTAACTTCTTTGTGTTTTTGTGTGGAGAAAGGGGGTGGAGTGACTTGCATGTTGACATGCAACTAGGATTTTTTTTAATTTTCAATTTATGAATTGCATGTGGACTTGAAAATGACTTGTTCTTTTGTTTTTGTGTGGAGAAAAGGGTGGAGTGACTTGCATGTTTACATGCAACATGAGTTTTTTGAATATTCAATTTTTGAATTGCATATGGACTTGAAACTGAATTTTGTTCTTTGTGTTGTGTGGAGAAAGGGGTGGAGTGACTAGAATGTTGACATGCAACTAGGAATTTTTTGAATTGCATGTGGACTTGAAACTAGCTTCTTCTTTGTGTTTTTGTGTGGAGAAAGAGGGTGGAGTGACTTGCATGTTGACATGCAACTAGGATTTTTTTTGAATTTTTAATTTTTGAATTGCATGTGGACTTGAAACTAACTTCTTCTTTGTGTTTTTGTGTGGAGAAAGGGGATGGATGAGTTGCATATGGTCATGCAACTAGGACTTTTTGAATTTTCAATTTATGAATTGCATGTGGACTTGAAACTGACTTGTTTTTTTTGTTTTTGTGTGGACAAAGAGTGGAGTGACTTGCATGTTGACATAAAACTATAAGTTTTTGAATTTTCAATTTTTGAACTGCATATGGACTTGAAACTATTTTTTGTTCTTTTGTGTTGTGTGGAGAAAGGGATGGAGTGACTTGCATGTTGACATGCAACTATGAGTTTTTAAAATTTTTAATTTTATGAATTGCATGTGGACTTGAAACTAACTTTTTCTTTGTGTTTTGTGTGGAGAAAGGGGAGGGATGAGTTGCATGTTAACATGAAACTAGGAATTGTTTGAATTTTCAATTTTATGAATTGCATGTGGACTTGAAACTATTTTTTGTTCTTTTGTGTTGTGTGGAGAAAGGGGTGGAGTGACTTGCGTGTTGACATGCAACTAGAAATTTTTTGACTTTTCAAATTTTGAATTGAAGCTAATTTCTTCTTTGTGTTTTGTGTGGAGAAAGGGGAGGGATGAGTTGCATGTTAACATGCAACTAGGAATTTTTTTAAATTTTTTGTTTTATGAATTGTATGTGGACTTGAAACTGACTTGTTCTTTTGTTTTGTGTGGATAAAGGGGTGGAGTGACTTGCATGTTGACATGCAACAATGAGTTTTTTGAATTTTTAATTTTTGAATTGCATGTGGACTTGAAACTGATTTTTGTTATTTTGTGTTGTGTGGAGAAAGGGGGTGGAGTGACTTGCATGTTGACATGCAACTTGGTTCTTCTAGAAGAGCTCTAGAGATTTTTGAACAGTGTTGCCCGAGGAAAATTGTTTATGGAGGAAAAAGGGAGTCATAGGGTGAAAGGGGGAGGAGATAGTGAGGGGTAGAAGACACGAATCAACGGCGGAGAAGGTACTGGAAGAAGGCGAAGAGCTCCGGGCCACAGAGCGGTGGCCTATCCCGTCAGGCCGCCGTCGCTCAGTGAAAGTACTCGAACGGCTACCTCCGCGACGGTACTTCCTATCGGCAATTTGTCCACCGATTTTTGAATCTTATGTTGTTGATTTTCCGCATGACGAGCAAGCTTGTGAGTAGATAAGCATCCTACTCTCTCCGTTCTAAAGGTCTTGTCGCGTGAAGCCGATGATACTCTGTAGTCGTACCATTAGTTGGTTCGTTGATTCAATCGTCTATAGCTGTGCTCTAAACGATCTGCATTTTTCGACTATTGTTGTTGTCGATTTTCCCCTCAGGTTTAGGTACGAGCTTTTGAGCACATGTAGTTGGTTGATTTGACTATGAGGATCAGTTTCAGATGTATGGTTGGTTGACTGATTTTCACCAAATATTTCAGATATACGATTGCACCTGTTTATGGTTCTATGGCCTCCTTAATTGATTGTTTGAATGATGTGTTGTTGTATCCACTGTCTGAACAGTAGTGCAATTAATTAGTTTCTGTTGTATAAATGCTTAACACCAATTACTATGTGTTCTCAGATGTATGATTGGACTTGTTTATGGTTCTATGGCATCTTTAATTGATTGTCTTAATGTTGTGTTGTACCCACTGTCTGAACAGTACTGCAAGTAATTAGTTTTTGTTGTATAAATTCTTAACACCAATTACTATGAATACGGTTGTCTGCAAGATGTTCCTATGTAGTGCATTTTTAACACCAATGGGTATTACATGTATCCCTGATTAAAATAATTTATGGAGAGTACTTGCAGCCTGTTTTTTTGTCAGTATTTGATTATGCTTTACGTAATTAGTGTTTATATACTTTTGTTCAAGGAGTATGTAAATAACATGAATTAGTATATGTATATATGTGTGCTTCTTTTTGTGTTTTGTAACCAAAAACACAAGGCCTATCCTTGCATTTTAACTGTGGGTGTGCTATATTCATAGGCTTTTCAGGAGTGCAATTCCACTGTGCACTATGGTGTTCCCTTCCGTTAAAAGTGATTACAAATATATAGGATTAGTTGATGATGTGTTGCCTGCAACTTTTGTTAGCACTAGGCGCTGCTGCCTTACAGATGGAACTAGTTAGCTTGTATAATCCTTTGAACATGGCAGCATCGATGAGCAAAAGTGTATATGAGCTAGAATTTTGTTATTTTCATTCATATGCGAGTTTGGTAGTGGATTTTTGCCAATGGCCATTTTCCAGAGTGTACGCTTGTGCCTGATTTTTGTAGGTAATTTACCAAACAAGGAATCATCGATGATTTTGTGTTATTGTGACATAATTGGTTAATAACAACAGGAAAAAATTATAAATGCTTTTTCTGTTGTATAGGGGAAATGTATTCAGATCAAGATGGATATAATATAGATGTTGCGCAACAACAAATAAAACTGAATGACCAAGATACTTGTCTTAGTGATAATGGCAAATCAAAAGAACTTTTGAGACAGGTTTGTCTTGTGATTTTCCTCATATTTTTATATAGTTTGTGTGTTTTACTATTCCTAAAGTTAAAAAAAATAGTTCAATTTATTAATTTTTGCATCACTAACTTCTGATAATAATTAACAAATGTAGATTATTAGAAGTGTGTGATATGTCTAATTTGCATCATCATTCTATATCATAATTTGCCTCTATTCATTGATATATGTCTTATTGTGAGGTATTACTTATGTCGTTTCCACTGTTTTTGCATGTTGGATGATTCTTGGAGGATGGATTGCCAGATTCTGATGGAAAAAGAGGTGTTTTGATGCAATTTCGCGAAGATCAGAAAAGTATCAGAAAAATATGGGAAAATTATATTTCTCTGGAAGATTGAGGAAGCCAGAAGGGGAGACGAAGAAGGGCCACAGGGCGCCCACACCCCCTAGGCGCGGGCCCACCTTGCCGCGCGCCTAGGTCAGGTGTGGCCCACCTGCCTGGCCTCCGACTCCGCCCTCTCATCTATATCTTCCTCACGGAACCCTAACACCAGGGGAGCGACAACAGATAGATTTCCGCCGCCTCTGTAGGGCGGAAAACACCGAGAGAGAAAGATCTCTCTGGCAGACAGATTTCTGTCAGGGAAATTCCTTCCCGGAGAGGGGAGATTGCCGCCATCAACACCGTCATTAAGCTAGGCTTCATCAGGATCATGATCATCATCCACACCATCATCTCCACCAGCACCATCATCACCACTCCGTCCTGCTGTAACAATTGTGTTGGATATTGCTTTAGTTCTTAGGGGAAACTTTCCCGGTGTTGATTACTATTGTAGTTGATGCTTGTGAGTGGAACCATTGGATTATTATTTATGTTTAGATTGTTATTCATCACCATATCATCTTTGATCTTGATCCATATGATGTCTTGTGGGTAGTTCGTCTAGTTCTTGAGGACATGGGAGAATTCATGTTGTTATTAGTGGATCTGTGTTGAGTTATTATTCAATGGTTTAGTATTTAAGTTGTGGTGCTATTCTTCTAGTGGTGTCATATGAACGTCGACTACATGATACTTCACCATTTATGGGCCTAGGGGAGTGCATTGTGTATTTGGGTACTAATTGTGGGGTTGCCAGAGTGACAGAAACCTGAACCCCCGCTAGGACACCTTTTCACAAGGGAGCGTAGGATCTCATAGTTTAAGGCTGTGGTTAGGTTTATATCTTAATTACTTTTCTATAGTTGCGGATGCTTGCAGGGGGTTTAATCACAAGTATATATTAGTCAAAGTAAGGTTGGTACATTAGCACAGGTTCACCCACACAACACTTACAACACCAAAGAAGAGTACTTAGCTATTTGAAGCGAAAGCACTTGACAGAATTCTCATGTGTCCTCGAGAACGTTTCGTCCTTATAAGTATTTCCACCGGCTTGTCCTTTGCTAAGAAAGGATTGGGCCACTTGCTGCGTTTGTTCTTTATTACTTGCACTTTGTTTTGTTGCTTTATCAGAAAACCCCTAAAAATCTGTTTGTTAAGTATTTACAGAGATTTCCTGCTCCATACCACTAGTCAACACCTTCTGCTCCTCGTTGGGATCGACACTCCTATTTATCGAAAGTACTGCGATACACCCCCTATACTTGTGGGTCATCAAGACTATTTTCTGGCACCGTTGCCGGGGAATGAAGCGCTATTGAAGAGTGGAACTGGTAAAGGAAACTTCTACTGTGAGTATTGGTTTTTGTTACTGCTTGTTACTTTGTTTCCAATATGGATAACCCACTTGGTTTTCTGTTAGGGAAAACTACTACCACTGCTAGGGTAGTAGATGAACCACCACCTGTTGAGATAGATCCTTTTAAGATACCTACAAGTATTGTTGATCGTGTTATGGATAATTATTATTTTGAGGATGAAACTGTCCATCCCGGTGATCATTTGCTTTTTATCCATGAATTATGTGGGTTTTTTAAGTGTGCAGGTATCACAACTGAACAGGTGAAGAAGAAGTTACTCTCTATATCCTTGAAAGGGAGAGCTGAAGAATGGTATAAGTTGTTAAAGAATGGACAATCCATGGAATGGGAGGAAATGGCATCTCTCTTTATTCTAAATTCTATTCTCCCAGTGAGATCCATAAGGATAGAAATATGATATATATAACTTTTGGCCTCGTGATGGACAGAGTACAGCTCAAGCTTGGGGGAGATTGAAGTTACTAATGCTTAAATTTCCTATTCATGAACTCTCTAACAATATTATTATCAATAACTTTTATGCTAGGCTTTCTCTTCATGATAAAGATTTACTAGATGCTTCTTGTGCTGGATCATTCACATGTATGAAGGAAGAAACTAAATGGGATCTACTAGACCGTATTCAAGAGAACACTGAAGCTTGGGAGAATGACAAAGGAAGAAAGTCAGGTATAAACTATGATTATGAATCCATTAAATCTTTTATGGGAACTGATGACTTCCGTTATATTAGCAATGAGTTTGGTCTGGATTCCCAAAGTATTGCCAATTATTTTAAGGCCTTTGCCTCTTACATAGAAATTCCCAAAAAGAAGTGGAATAAGTACCATGCACCTTATAAAGATGTTAGTCATGTTCCTGTTAGAAAGCACTGAAGTTTGTACTACTAATCATATTGTGCATGAACCTTATGTTGAGAAAATACCTTTCCGAGCTAAGGTAAAGCAGTATTCTATGATGATTAGTGCAAATAACAAAGGCACAAAGAAAACTGTGGAGCCTGATGAGCAATTGAATATTGAACCTGTGGTAGCTATTGTGAAAGACCTTGATGCTAGAAATATATAGGATGAGCACATTGTCTTCTGTGAAGACGCTACTAATATTATATCTCATCCTAGTAAGGCTAGAAAAGCTAGTGTTCATGTGCTTTCTATTAAAATTGATGATCATTGCTACTATGGTTTATGTGATATTGGTGCTAGTTCTAGTGGTATTCCTTATGAGCTTTACAGGGAAATTATGCATGAAATTGGTCCTTGTGAGCCTGAGGACATTGATCTGGTTATTCACCTTGCAAACAAGGAGACCATATGCCCTATTGGTATTGTAAGAGATGTGGAGGTTCTTTGTGGTAAGATTAAGAATCCTGCTGATTTTCTAGTACTTAATTCAGCACCTAGAAAAACTGGTCCTATCATTTTTGGTAGACCTTTCTTGAACACTTGTGCAGATATTATTGATTGTAAGAAGGAGAAAGTTTTCACTAAGTTTGATGGAGATTCATATGAGTTTAACTTTTCCAAATTTACTAAATCTCCTTGTGAAAACAGCTTGCCTAATAAAGATTTCAGGATGGAACAACTTGCTTCTATTGATCCAGTTTATGACCTTGGACCCCTTTTTGGTGACTGTAAGTATGCTCATTCTGATGATAAAGTTGTTGCCAGTGACATTTATATTGTCAACTTTATTCAAAGTGCTACTGAAAGTTATTATGAGAGAGGGAAACATGGTTTTATGCATCTCAATAATGTTAAGTTTCCCCATTTTATGTTGAAAGCTTTGAAGTTGCATCTGTTTTGTCTTCCTATACTGGTAGATTTTTGTTTCAACAATTTGTTTTTTCATGATACCCCCATGCATAGGAAGTGGGTTAGACTGAAATGTGTTGGTTATTTGCTTCTTGATGCTCCTTTTCACTCCAGATATATATCTCCTTTGTGAGCATCTTTGAGAGTTTCAAGCCTAACTTAAAGGCAGTAAAGAAAAGTACTTGTTGGGAGATAACTGTAGCATCCCGGATAAAACCACTATTAGAAAATCGCCTGTCTTTATCCTTATGCATCATCATCACATCATCATGCATATTTTGTCTCGAAACTATTTTATAAAACCCTATATTGTTTTCGACATTACGTCTCCTCTTTTATTCAAAATTATATTTTCTTGCTGTTTCAATCGTGTAAAACTAGTTAAAAAATCATTTAAACAAAACAAAGGAAACAAAAATAAAATGTTTTAAATAAATATTAAAACCTAGACCTAAACCAGCCAGGCCCAAAGGCCCAGCCGGTTGAAACCCTAGCTAACCCTAGATCCCCTCCACCCCAAACCCTATCCCTATCTACCCTAATCCAACCACTCCACCGCTGCCACTCCCCTGGACCCCGACTCCAAGTCCACTCCACGCCCGTGCTGGTCGCACACCACACACGCACACACCCGATCCCCAGATCCCACCAACCGCACAGCGCGCCCTTGGGCCCCACCCCGAACACCCCGCTGCACGGGAGCCCCGCTCCTCGCTCGCCTCTTCCCCGATGCTCCCCACCTCGCGCCGCCTCACCCTACGATCCCGAACCAACTGCCGCCGCCAGAGCTCCCTTCCCGCTTCCCGGCGCCGCCCCGACTGGCACCTCTCCTCCGCGTCACCGCCGCCCTACCTCGCGGCTCCGGCCTTCCCCACTGCGTCGTCCCCGAGCTCGTCCGGCACCTCCGCACCCGCGCGAACCTCGTCGCCTTCCTGGCGCCTCGCGTCGACCTCGCCCTCCTGTTACTCCTGGACGCATCGACCTCCTTCTGCTAGAGCCACGCTGGTCACCTCCTCCGAGAGCCCGTGCGCCCTGCCGACCATGTCCCCGCCGCCGCGCACCCCTCTCCCTCCCCTACAAGCCACCGTGTCCCCGGGTACCCCGTCCGCCGCCAGTGCCCTCTTCGCCGTCTCCGGCACAGCGTCGCCCGTGCTGCCCTTCGCTCTCTCTCGCTGCTAGACGGGTCACGGTCCTCTACTCCGCCCGGCCTCGAGCACCTCCTCTCGCCACCCTCATCGAGCTCCTGCAGCACATCAACGCAACCTCCCATTTCTCTCTCTCGCTGCCAGCCTCGCCCCTGTGTCGCCTGAGCGAGCGCCCCGTGGCCACCTTCCTCACCCCGCGACAGACATCGGCCGCCCTTCTGTAGCCGTGCCTCCATCGCTTGAGCCCGGCGTCGCCTTCTTCTGGTCATGTGCGTGTGCGCTGGGCTAGTTGTTTTTGTTGCTGTGTACGTTTAATCGGTGGCCCTGCTTGTACCTACTGTTGACCTGGGATTTGCGGGTGCCGCTCCACTGCAATCAGGCAATATTGACAGACGTCTCTTCAGCTAGCAAGCCAAGATCTTCCGAAGAGCATCGAGGACCAAATGCGAGAGCCATTATGCCCTGCGGATCTTCAACAAGACGGATCCGATGACCGAAATCCCGTACCCAGAGACCGCCACCCGGACGCCAAGTTCTCCACCCGGATCCGAAGACCGAACCCCCTTGGACCCCTACGAACCCTCAAGATCTCCGAAGTTCTGGCTAGGGGAATTCATCTTCTACCTTTAGGCACCATTAAGAGAGCATAGTTGTCATTCTGTGTGCAGTGTTCCAAAGCTTATTAATTGATGCATATTGTGTTATTACTTGCTCTTGTGCTACTTGTTTCTAGTCACCCTTGTGAACTTTGCAGGTGTCCTATGCATTTATATTCCTACTCTATGAGGGACAAGCTGATTGCCATATGCTATGTTTTCTGCATGTGAAACAAACAAACATTTTTCAATGCATGTTATTCATGATCTTTGTTTGTAGCTTGCCATGTCGCATGCATAGTTACTATGTCCTATTGTTAGAACTCCATCTTTCATGCACATGTTTAGAGTTCTTTGATCCCAGCTTTCAATTCTTGCAAATGGTTGGATCTTTATTGCGAGGGTGCATGTCACCTCAAAAATTATTCTTTTTATCACTTACCTACTCGAGGACGAGCAGGAGTTAAGCTTGGGAATGTTGATACGTTGGAAACGTATATATAATTTTTGATGCTCCATGCTTGTTTTGTATCTACTTTTCTTTACATGTCTACACTTTGAGGTGCTTTTTACATGTTTTCTGGTACTAACCTATTAACAAGTTGCAACAATGCCAGACGCCTGTTTTCTGTTGTTTTTGGTTTCAGAAAAGTTAGTAAAGAAATATTCTCGGAATTAGACGGGACAAACGACAAAGTCAATAACTTTCCGTGGGGAACAAGACGTCCAGAGGAGAGACGGAGGGGCCAACTGGGGGGGGGGGGGCAGACCCACCCCAGGCGCGGGGGCAGGTGGGCCCGCACTAGCTAGGGTGGCCCTGGCCGCCTCCCGGTCTCGCCCCTTCGCCTATAAGAAGCCCCCGATGCAGAAACCCTGAGTACCCGATCAAATATCCGCGAAACCTTCTATAGCCGCCGCCACCGTCGTACCTAGATCGGGGGGATCTGAAGTTCTTCTCGGCACCCTGTGGGAGGGGAGATCATCCCGGAGGCCTTCTCTCCGGTATAATGCGTGAGTAGTTCCACCTTGGACTATTGGTCCATGTAGTAGCTAGATGGTTGTATCTCCTCCTTTGTGCTTTCATGTATAGATCTTGTGAGCTCCGTTCATGATCAAGATCTAATCTATTTGTAATCATGCATGTTGTGTTTGCGGCGATCCGATGGATATTGAGATTATTACGTTGGTTTGATTAATGGTTTTGTCTTTATGATGCTATCATGTCTGTGTTGTTTGTGATCTTGCATGCTCTTCTTTGTTAGTAGCTAGCTTGACCAAGTAGTTGCTAGTGACTCCAAGAGGGGTATTTATGCTCGATAGTGGGTTCATGCCTCTAGTTTCCAAGGGAAGTGACATAAATCCCTTCGGTTGTAGATGTGTTATTGCTACTAGGGAGAAAACAACGGTCTCTTGTTCATGGAACATGTGGACTATTTACCTTACACACTTTGCTTAAAGTAGTTGTATGTTGCTTGCAACTTAATACTGGAGGGGATTCGGATGATAACCTGAAGGTGGACTTCGAGTCATAGATGCAGTTGGATGACGGTCTATGTATATTTTTGTATTGCCCAATCAGCCTCATAGGATCTTTATGACTAGTAATTGCATTGTTATGCCTTGCTCAGTTCCTGTCAATTGCCCCGTTGTAATTTGTTTACCCTTCATGCCATGTTGTTTATCTAAGGAGAGCACCTCTAGTGAACTATGGACCCCGGTCCAATCTTTACCATTGATACATCTTCCACTGTTACCTGTTTACTTGCTGCAAACCACCATTATCTTCCACACCATACGTTTAATCCTTTGTTACAGCAAAACGGTGAGCTTGACAACCTCACTGATTCGTTGGGGAAAAGTCTTGAGTTTGTGTTGTGCAGGTCTCCGCGTTGCTTGCAACACCTGTGTGACATTTCCTTCCTCCTACTGGTTCGATAACCTCGATTTCTTACTGAGGGAAACTTGGTGCTGTGCTGCTTCATACCTTGCTCTTGGGGTTTCCAACGAAGCGTCCCACGACAAGTACTGGGCGCCATCAGTTTACTGACCTCAGTTTTCGCTTGGGGACAAGCGAAGGTCTAAGCTTGGGGGAGTTGATACGTTCAATTTGCATCATCATTCTATATAATAAGTTGCCTCTATTCGTTGATATATGTCTTATTGTGAGGCATTACTTATGTATTTCCCACTGTTTTTTCATGTTGGATGATTCTTGGAGGATGGACTGCCGGAGTCTATATTCTGATGGAAAAAGAGGTGTTTTGATGCAATTTCGCGAAGATCGGAAAAATACCAGAAAAATATGGGAAAATTATATTTTTCCAGAAGACTGAGGAAGCCAGAAGGGGAGACGAAGAAGGGCCACAGGGGGCCCACACCCCCCTAGGCGCAGGTGTGGCCCACCTGCCTGGCCTCCGACTCCGCCCTCTCGCCTATATCTTCCTCACGGAACCCTAACACTAGGGGAGTGACCACAAATAGATTTCCGCCGCCTCTAGAGGGCGGAAAACACCGAGAGAGAAAGATCTCTCTGGCAGACAGATTTCTGCCGGGGAAATTCCTTCCCAGAGAGGGGAGATCGTCGCCATCAACACCGCCATCAAGCTAGGCTTCATCGGGATCATCATCATCATCATCATCCACACCATCATCTCCACCAGCACCATCATCACCACTTCGTCCCGCTGTAACAATTGTGTTGGATATTGCTTTACTTCTTAGGGGAAACTTTCCCGGTGTTGATTACTATTGTAGTTGATGCTTGTGAGTGGAACCTTTGGATTATTGTTTATGTTTAGATTGTTGTTCATCACCATATCATCTTTGATCTTGATCCATATGATGTCTTGTGAGTAGTTCGTCTAGTTCTTGAGGACATGGGAGAAGTCATGTTGTTATTAGTGGATCTGTGTTGAGTTATTATTCAATGGTTCAGTATTTAAGTTGTGGTGCTATTCTTCTAGTGGTGTCATGTGAACTTCGACTACATGATACTTCACCATTTATGGGCCTAGGGGAGTGCATTGTGTATTTGGCTACTAATTGTGTGGTTGCCGGAGTGACAGAAACCTGAACCCCCGTTAGGACACCTTTGCACAAGGGAGCATAGGATCTCAGAGTTTAAGGTTGTGGTTAGGTTTATATCTTAATTACTTTCCTGTAGTTGCGGATGCTTGCAGGGGGTTTAATCATAAGTATGTATTAGTCCAAGTAAGGTCGGTACATTAGCACAGGTTCACCCACACAACACTTACAACACCAAAGAAGAGTACATAGCTATTTGAAGCGAAAGCACTTGACAGAATTCTCATATATCCTCGAGAGCGTTTGGTCCTTATAAGTATTTGCACCGGCTTGTCCTTTGCTAAGAAAGGATTGGGCCACTTGCTGCATTTGTTCTTTATTACTTGCACTTTGTTTTATTGCTTTATTAGAAAACCCCTAAAAATCCATTTTTTTAGTATTTACAGAGATTTCCTACTCCATACCACTCGTCAACACCTTATGCTCCTCGTTGGGATCGACACTCCTATTTATCGAAAGTACTACGATACACCCCCTATACTTGTGGGTCATGAGTGTGCAGAAAAATGAGAGACGGAAGAGTGCTAAAAATCCAAAATAAAGGTTAGTTATGTGATTTTCTAGTTATTTGTGTGCAGTTTGTGTCTTGTATGTTTCAAACTCTAAAGTTTTTCTTTGATTGTATTGCCTATTTTTAATAGAGGGCAGTAAAAGCAAATACTAAAACTAATGGCGAAGAGGCTGATGATGAGCGAAAATCATACAATAGATGCAACATTACATTCCTGTTCCAAGTGCTAGAGAGGATATGTTCTTGTGAACACTATGTGAATCTTGTCAATTGGATGGGTTTTGGGGAAATACTGCATCTAGATGACTATTGTGTCCCTAGGTGTTTCGTGAAATGGATAGCGAACAATGTCTCCATAGAAGAAGAACTAACAAGAATTGGGTCAAAATCAATTAAGTTGTCTCCTCATTCAATAACTCAAACATTTGGCATCCCAGAAGGACATTTATCTATTGAATCTAATGAAATTATTGGAAAAGCTGAATTTCTTGATCTATTTGGTCTATCTGATGTTCCATCAATAAGATACTTTGGCAAAAGGATCTTAGCAAAAGAAATTCTCCCAGATGTTGTTTTCTGCCGTTGTTTCATGGCTGTGTCACTAGGAACCCTATTCTTCCCAAACTCAAGTACAAAAATAAGTACTAAATACATGGGTTCTTTAGTGGTGGTTGATCTAATTAAAGATAGAAACTGGACCAAGTTTATCCATCAGTGGACCATTTTATACATCAAAAAGTATCTCAAAGAACCATCAAATGCAAATCAACTAACTCAGACTTTGGGTGGTTGCATTTATCACTTGGCGGTAAGTTTTTTTACTTTAATGTGTTTTATATAATCTGAAGTTTTGTATATATGTACTTTTAAATTTTGATTCCTTAAATTTGATAATATTTTTATTTATTGATTGTTTTAACAGGTTCGTTGTCTTGATTTTATTGACTTTGGTCTGGTTAATATGCCCACAACACTATCTAGATAAGAGTTTGGAAAGGAAAGCTGATCAAAGTTTTCAATGATATGTACATGGATACTAATGGAAAATATGAGGCTTATCCAGTAAGTGTTTGATATTAATTGATCATTTTAATTGTTTTTTGGTATATGACAAGTAATGATTAATGCTATCTAATCTATTCTTTTGTTGGTAGGTAAAATACATCTCTGAAACTTGTTACTATTTGAGTAATACTAAAGTGAGCAATGAAGAAACAACAGCTAATGAAATTCTCAAACAAGCAATTTATTCAATAATTGGTGATGTTGTTGGGACAAAGGTATAGGAATAACACATTTTTAGTTAAAGAATTTCATTAATATTTTTTATGTTTATGCAACATTTTTTAATATTTTTTTTGTTCATGCTAGCTAAAGAACAATATAGCTGCATGCTATGCAAGTATCATGAAAGATGAAGAAAGCAGAGTTTGTTTGAAAGTCAAAGATCTTGTTGATCAAGTAGTGCAGGCTTTCTTATTGAATCAGAATTCATCACAGGATACATTGAAAATATCTAGTTCTCATGAAACTTCTTACAAAACTGAAATTAACTCCGACATCACTATTAAATTGCCTGAGGAAGAAGAGGATCAGTGTGATAGTAAGTGTGTTAGTTGTCTGAATATTCTGTGTTTTTTTGCTTATGTTGCTGGCCCCCTAGTTGTTTATTATCTTTGTTGTACCCTAATTGCTATTTATTCATCGTCATGCTTATTATTGTTTTTAACAAAATAGATGATGCTTTAGTTCAAAGTAAAAGAACATGTAAAGAAGTAAATTCTAGAAGTACTGAGAAATTAATTGATGAAGATGACTAGAGATGCAACAGTAAGAGTTTTGTTGTCTTATATTACAGTTCATTTTCTCCTATGAGTTGTCTTATGTAGAAATTTTAGTACGAACATCCTTTTTTTATTAAAACAGATGATGCTTCGATTCAAAGTAAGACAACATGGAAATAAATTAACTATTCAAATACTGAGAAACTGCCTGATGATGAAGAAAACACATGTCAGAGTAAGGATATTTCTTGTATTAGTTATACACAATCTGTTTTTTTATTTCTTATAAACATCAGAGTTTTCTAAATATATTTTGGTATGCTTTTCCTAAACAACACTTCTTTTTGTAGTTGCAAATAGATGATGGTTTAATTCAAAGGAAAAGAAGACACACAGAAGCAAAATCTAGTTCAAAAAATTCAGTTGAATCTAATAATACCACAAATATCAAAGACATATCACAAAACAAAGAGATTGGATACACAGAATCTGCAGTTGTTGAGGTATTAACAGAAATAACTTTTGTTCTATGTAAATTTTGTTTAGCTACCAGATTGTTGTTTTGTTCATTTTAATGAAAATAATTTGATTTGATTTTATATTTTTAATGTAGGATGTTTTATCTCAGGGTATGGAATCAGCAAGTCTTAATCATATGGTTCCTTCAAATGATTTCTCACACAAGGGAATAACAATTGTTAATCTATCTTCTGAAATTCTAGTTCCACAACATGAAACAAAAGAAGGTCAAATAGATTTTTTATTATAATTTCTTTTGAAATTAGTTTTTGATGTTTGCTTATTAATTGTGTGTTATTCAAATTGTTCTTTTATTGTAGTTACGAATAGTCTTATGGATCTGAATATAAAATGCATCGAAGAAGAAAATGATGAATTTCATGGTTTCCATGCGCCTGTTCTAAATGATCTAGAAAAAATCATGAATAACAAATAAATGAATGCTGCATGTTGTTTAGATCAAGAAGTTATCACACAGCTAAGAGCTCTACAAATTGAAATGTGTTTTTAATACAAGAAAGAGTTGGAAATCATTGTTTTCCATACATAACAGAAGTACTACCATTTTTTGTAGGGAAACAATCAGTGTAAAGTAGCTATGAATCAAACATTGGCAAGCAAAGGAGCTCCAACAACAGAATTAGAAATAATTGGTACTAATAAAAACTTGCCAATGTTATTTTTTTAATGATATGGACATTCTTATTGTTTTTGTTTTATTATATTATTAATTTATTAAGGTGAACACCAAAACAAGGATTAATGTAATCCAACTTTCGAATTAAAGAGAAGTCAGTATCTTCAGATAACGAGAAGTAAATATTTTTTTCAAAGATGAAGGCACGTCATATTTTTGCCTTATGGAGTGTGTTGACGATAATGACAAACCTATCGAAGACCTGAATTCTATCATCCACTAGAAATGGATGACTACACATACAATGAAATGTGCGAGGTATTAGATGTGATTTATTTTGCTGACTGTGTTTTTAATTTTCTAGTTTGTAAGAATACTTGTTTTTGCTTTTAGTTTTATCAATATTTTCTTTGCCTTTTCTAATTAGAAATTTAAGGTGTAAGGAATCATAAATGAATTGTGCAAGTAAAGATCATTCAAATGAGAATTCAAGTTCCAACAGAACCCCAATCAGAAATATTTCAAATAATAACTTAAATACTGTAAGTACTCCATGTATTTGTTGTTTTGAAGTTCCTAGAATTTGTGTTTTTGGTTTACTTTGATTTATGCTATTTTTTATATTTATAATATGAAGCAGAAGGAGAGCACTGAAAATGAATGTGAAACAACAATACAATGTGCTCAAAGAGAGCCAAGTCATACCGATCTCACATTTTCCCAAACAAGGGCAATCATACAACCTAATTTTTTTGTTGATCTTGTAAGTTAGTTGTATGCCTTTTTCCTTATGGATCTAATCTTTGTTTATTCATGTATTTTTTATGTTACCTTTTATATTTTTTGTTTTTCTTTATTTCTAGGAATCTCTAGAAGTAACAATACCAACACAAAATCATACCAATTTAAAGAAAGTTTGCAATAGTGATCAAACAACACCCGTAAGTTCTATATATTTGTAAATTTTTGTGAGACAACTTAATATAATATGCGAATTTTTCACAAATATTTATATCTTTTTGTATTTGTTATAGAGTTATGACAAAACTCTTATTGTTGGGCGGAGACTTTTTGAAGGCAACGAGCAAGAGTATAGTGAATCAAATTCAAGAACAAATCCCCCATAAGGTAACTCTTGAATAACTTTGTGAATGTAAGTTTTACAAATTTTTTAAAAATAATCTGTTTCATGATCAAGAGTTTTATAGATATTTTTATGTTATGCATATGTCATCACTTGATGTTGAGGTGCTTGGAGAAAATTCTTTCAGAAACAATTGCAACAAAATGGCTCAAGAAACATATCTATTGTACAATACAAGCTTGTCACTTAGAAGTTCTAACCATAGTTATGGAAACTAAAACATATTACCTCAAAGAATCCCTCAAAGGAGTAAATATGCTTGTTCACATTTTGATGTGAATCCATCTATCAATCTTTCAGTCCAACCAGTAGAGAAGAAAATCTGGGAAGCTGTTACAACATTATGTGACAGTGAAGAACACAAGACGTAAGAAAAATTAAACCTACAGATATCTCTTTGTTCTATATTTTTTTGGTTCTGTATTTTAATTTGTGCTACACATATCTACTACTTTTGTTGTTTAATTTTTTTGTTTGTGATCATTATGCATGGAAAGTGATTGGGCTGTCTGCATAGACAACGTGAGAGTATCAATGGAGCAACTAGGAAATTCAATGAAAATGGATGGGTAGGTAGAGGCTTGGCTTATAAATGCTTTCTACCGCAAACTTTTCAGAGATAATCATCAAAGAAATACACAGAAACACTTCTTCTTTAACACTACTTCTGTAAGTCCTTTTTGGATATTCCTAAAAAAAATATAAGTTTTATTCCTCAAATAGAATATTCACTTATGTGTTTTGTTGCTCAAACATGACTACTTTCTAGAGAAATGGGGTATGTAACTTGTTCATTTTCATATGTTATAAATCACATTTAAAAAATACAAAAATCTAATGCTAAATTGAAATTCTCTTTCTTACTATAACAACTTTATTTTCCTATAATCTAGGAAGAGCATTGGTTTATCTTTTTGGTTGATATGAAATACCGGAATTTCATATTTCTTGATTCATGGTATGGCAAAAACAGTATATACCATAATAAAATATCATCCTTGATGGTAAATTGTTTTCACTTCTATTTATTATTTGTTATTCTTTTTGTAAGATATATGAAATGTAGAAAATAAATAATAATATAATATTTTTCCAATATGGAACAGATAAAAAATTTCAGGAACACATGGAATGATGCAGGATTAAAGAAAATATCATTTTAGAATTTTGGCACAACATATCCAAATGTCCCAAAGCAGAAGCATGGGTAAGTATTTTTATTGCAGAAACAAATGGTGTTAACAAATAGAATAATGCATATCCTATTTTTTCTTTGTTTTTATTTTGTGATTAACAAATGGTGTTATATTATCAGTGCTTGTTCTTTTTCCCACAGAAACGATTGTGGCATTTTCTGCATGAAGTACATGGAATTATTCATTCCAAGGAATCCAACTCAATGTGTATTTTCATACATAGATATTCCCATGTTTCGAATCAGATATGACCATGATATTCTAATGAGTGATCACAATGACAAGAAGGAATCAAGGCTTTTAGCTACAAAATTCCAACAGTAAGGTAATACACACATATTTTGAATTTTTATTGCGATAAAACAACGCATTTTATGCAAGATTATTAATAATTTATTCTTATATTTTTAACAGAGACCACAGTTGATTATCAAAAAACAGCAAACTATAAGAAGAAGAAGATGACAATCACAGTGCAACAAAGATCAAACACAATAGTTGTTATACTTGTTCTAGATGTCTATTAAAAAATTCGGTGTATTTTCTGAAGTATTCGATGTGCTCGAGTGAAAAATATTTGATAGAAATTTATTTATATTGTTCTGAAATAATGAGTATTACGCTAAGTTGTTTGTATTGTAACTTTCTTTTTTTGTCTAGTCTCTTATATCGAGTGGAACTTCAGAACATATGGTTCATATATTGTATATAAATGAAAATAATGCATATTATTTGGTTTTTGTAGATTTTTCATATGTTTATTAAGACAATCAGGAATAATAATTCAATGACAGAGCATCAGATTATTAGATATAAGCAGATATGTCTCTTTAGTAGTATTTTCAAATCTTTAGTTATTTTGTTGAAGTTTTGTTTTTGATCCACTTTTTGTGTATGTTATAGTGATTCATATTATAATACAACAGGTATAATGCAAAAAAGTCTAAAGAATTGTTATACAAAGAAATGCAGGGAAATTGAAAAATATGTACAAGGTATGTACAAAAGATTTTGTTTTTGTTTATTATATAAACATATGCAAAGAACTTGATTTTTTGTGACCAATGCTAAAATGCATGATACTACATCTTTCCCCATTGCGTATAAATTAATCAATCATCCAAAAATATTACAACCGAATAATAAGAAGATATTCATCATTATATATTACAAAAATATTTTAAAATCTAATCATCACAAAGATCCACATTTCGTTGATTGGTCTTTGTAGTTTCTTGATTTTTTTGCTTGATCAATAGCTATATTTGACTTGCTTGCTTGCTTTGAGTTTTGAGGATTACCTGCTGAAAAAAGACACATAACAAAAGGAATAAAATTACTTGATTTACGGAATATAGTAAACAACAAAATAATGTCTATATTATACCAGTTGTGTTCTTCTTGTTTTTTGTACTCTTTTTCTGAAAATTTGCTTTTGGTAGGTGCTTGTTTGTGCAAGTAGAAATGTTGTGTTCATTTGATCCACAATGGCTACATGTTATCTTGTTTCTTAAAAACAGATCCTCCATGAATGTCTTCTGCCTCTTACAACTTTCCGAGCGACCTTTCGAAGGTGCCACATCTGGATCGTGTAGGAAATCACTATAACCATCATATTGTCTTTGTCTTAGAATAGGTTGTTTCCCTTTACTTCTATTTTGTTCTCCTCAGCTTCATCCTCTATTGTCATCTGATCTAATTTCTCTTCTATCCTCTTCATCTCTTGTGTAAGAAAAAAGTACTTCTGAACTGTTCCTAAACCTTCAGAAGCAAGATTATTCAGTCTCCTAGAAAGCACACTATATGGCAAATGCTTATTGCTTGTTGTGAGATCAATAGGAACATTGTACTTGTTGTCCCTCAAATACTTTCTTTCCTTAGGCCTCCACCTTCTTATGTAGTATTTGTCTGGAAACTCGGATATGTTTAGATGAACAAGGACCCTCAAAATATGAGCACATACAATACCATCTTTGTCAAACTTATAGCACATGCACACAAAATCTTGTGTTGGAAGATTGACATATACAATATATCCGAGCGATCTGATTTCTTGCATCTGAAGCATAGGTGATTTGTACACATCATATCTGACAAACCATTCAACCTCATCAACATGAAGTTTTGTTGCAAAATTTATTTGTTTTTGAAACCTGTAGAATATTTTGCGGTTGTACATGCGGCTTGCTTGTAACTCAAGCTCAGTGTGCAAACAAAAGCTAGGTTGTGTTGTCCTTGTTACTATATCTTGTTCCTTTTTAAATTCCTCTATGTTTTATGCTATCTTTTGGTACTCACCCAAGAAGCTGATAACACTGAAAGTAGAACCAACATTATCTATAAATATTGAATTTGTGCCTTCAATTCTAGCTGTTGAGTGAATAAAAGGACAAAAGTTCCTCTTTAAGTATACATGGACAAATCTAGTCCTGTTGTCCCACATTATTCTCAAGTACTTTAGGTGACCAACATTGTATCTCTCAATCATCTCGGGCCACAAAGACTCAAATTCAACAATGGTCAAAGAGTTGTGGAGGATGTATGTAAAGTCAATATGGAAGTTTTGGATTCTACCAAAACTCCCCCACACTTCTCTTCGGCCTTTTTCTTTACATGGAAAAAACAGTTCAATGACAAGTATTGGGGAACACCGCATCTATTCCATTCTTAATTGCAACATCTTGATTTGTTATAATTGTAACGGATCTTTTCCTCCATGACAACACTTGAATGCCCGAAACAACCACTTGAACGTTTCTCCTTGTTTGTTGTTTATTATTGCACATCCAAATAGACATTTATGACCATGACCAGTAACACCAACAAATGGGGCAAATGGAAGGTTGGACTTATTGGTTTTAAATGTGGTGTCAAAACTATTAAGATCCTGGGTTGCAAATCGCCTCGATTAACTTGGCTTCAACGGCTCAGCGGATTGGTGGACGTAGAATACGAGCTGACAGCCGCCTTCATCCTTCTCCGCGAAAGGGACAACCGCTTAGCCGCCATGGCCTAAGGCTGACTCTTCCTCCGAGGCATTTGCGCCTCCACCAGGAGGCCACATCGGCGGTGGCCGACAAAGCACGAAGCGACACGCCGAGCCGCCGTCCGCTTCTCCAGTTCACCACGGATCGTCAGCCGCCGCATTCCTCTTCTCACAAAAGAATGGCAAATATTCTCTAAAAAAAGAATGGAAAATAAGGGCTTACGGCTCAGCTCGAAAGCCCATATAGTGGCGAAGGGAAAGAAGGCCCATATTGAGAGGGCAAGTGCTAGGCGTCCCCCGGATGATTGGGGTTTCCCATCGTTCTGCTCCTCTACGCGCCACGTGTCCACTAAAAACGCCCCAAATCCCGCTTTTGCTGCAAACCGTCCCTTTTTTGCTATATATGTGCCTGCTTTTTCTTTCGAAGCAAAAAACGGTTCATTTCAGAAATAGAACGTCTCGCGGGAGACCTCGCCGAAGACCATGCAGCAAAAAAATTACGCTAATATAGCAAAACCGACTTCGCCGGAGACATCATCGGAAAAACTCGCTGGTGACTCGCGCCGGAGACCTTGTAGCAAAAAGTTGACACTGTTGTAGCAAAACCATAAGACGGTTGTAGCAACAAAGTTTTTCTAATGTAGCAAAAAATTGACTTCGTCGGATACATGGCCAGAGAATTTAGTCGGGAGAGCTCGCCGGAGAACTTATAGCAAAAGCTAGACAGGTTGCCGTTGGCAGCAACCACAACCGCCCATGGAAGGAAGCTCGGCCACCGCTGGCAGCAACCACGGCCGCCCATGAAAGCAAAGCTCGGCCACCGCTGGAAGCAAGCTTGGTCGCCCGTGGAAGCAAGCTCGGCCACCGCTGGAAGCAAGGTTGGTCGCCGCTGGTAGCACCCATGGCCCCCCGTGGCAGCAAGGTTGGCGGGGGAACCGGGAGATGGTGCAGGGGCGCTCGGCGGTGGGAGCTCCAGGGTACGGCGGCGGGAGTCCCCGGCGACGCGAGGGAAAGGAGGTGGCGCGGCGGCGACACAAGGGAAGAGAAGCGGCGCGGCGGCAACACGAGGGAAGGGGAGGCCAGGGAGGAGGCCGAGCGGGAGAGGCCGGGGAGGAGGCCGAGCGGGAGAGGCGGCATCTCCGTCTCCCTCCCGTGGAGGAGGCGAGTGAGTTCGGCGGAGTTCTCCAGGAAAACAAGAAGAGGGGTAAAAGGCATCGTGGGCGGGTCCACCTCCACGCGTGCGTGAGCCACGACCTGAACGATGGTCGTCCGGGTGATTGGTATCATTTTCCTATTGAGAGCCCATTAGCCAATACCTTAGGTTCATTTATATTTATAATCCGTGCCGAGTGCCCTGATCTCGTCGAGCAATTCGGACGCGAATGGAGTCGCTATGATCCCAATCGACCATGGCCGGCATGGAGAGGAAGGCGACGGCGTCGTTTGGGGCAGCGGCGATAGGCGCTACTCACGGTGGAGGAGACCTCGGGCGTCCGCTGCCTCGTCGTGAACCCCAACCAGTCAACCACTATGCCACGACATTCGAGGTTTCCCCTGTTTTTCTTTGCGCCTGCAGCGATGTTGAAGAGTCTGTACTTATGCAGTCGGTCTTTTTTTTAGGGAACTTATGCAGTCAGTCTTCCCCCGTCTATTTTACAAATCATTCTTGCTCTAAGTGATCAAGTTCATTTACCCATTCTTCCATTGTAGATGTGCGATGGTTTCCAATTTCAGTCTTACCTACACTCCCTGCAACTAAATTGTCCTTAAGAACTACAGGCGGTTGGTTTCTGTAAGATGAATAAGACAGCTTTACAGGGCAAGTCTTGCACTTCCATCATTCATCGTTGCTCAGTGACATTTGTCTAATACAAAATCTGGAAATAAAATACTAGTACTAGATCCTCAAAACAGAGAATCCACTCTACGGCAGAAATACAACCATATCCGGTTTTCACGGTTCGAAAGTAGGCACTTGAGCAGAAGCACCCCAAGTTGCCTGGTACAACGTGCGCGACACTATGCTCCGGTAAGGATCTTCCTCTCTCTTCCTCTTGAGATAAGAGATCATCTTCTCCACTTCAGATTTTGTGTGTAAATACAGATCGTTTGCTTGCTTGTTGTTGCTCAGGAGATTGTCCATTCCTTTCGTCTCGATTGGCTTGCCAAACAGGAAGTACAACCGACCTGGTGCTCTAGGGAGAACTGCAGGCAGGTGCACGGCCTGGTTCCCATCCTCTCCAACGACAGTTTCCCTGAAATAGAGTAGTGCCTACTGTAGTTGAAAATGGTTGTTTTGGGCAAGTAATTTTGTGATAGAAATACTTGATTGTATCTTTCTGTTCTCAAGGAAAGCTAGCCGGGACAATAGAACTCTGACCTTATAGTTGGGAGATCTTCATTGAATGTTTTTATCCAGTCTCTAAGATAGGGAATGTTCTTTTGATCATTGTAATCCACAACTACCTGCAGAAGGAACAGAGAATTAACAAAAATATTCTCTCTTAAAAAAGGATATATAAATGCAATGTACTTTTCCTACAAAAATGCAGGTCAGTGATCATTACTCTGACTAGAATAATAAATCATGAGAATAAAAAATTAAAATAGGAAGACTGTGTTGCTTGAGCTGATTCAGTGTACAAAGGCATGCAATGGTACCTCCAAAAAGTCATCTTCTCCAACACAACCAAATGGTATGATAGTAACTCCAAACCGGGTTGCCATTCTTACAAATTCTGGTTTGTCTGGCCAAAAGCACTGGTAGACTTCACCCTGCCCAGTACATACATAATCAGTACACCCGGAAGACATATTCATATGCAGAGTGTGGGAGCAAACATGATACTCGTGTGTACAACTGCAACAAAATTCTTAGTTCAAGCACACCTTTCGGTGGAGAGCTTCCCGAACACCGCCTGGATAGAGGAGAACAAACTCATTTCTTTTGAATAACTTGTACGTATTGATTGGGTTGACCGGTACTGCGCCATACATGGAAACGACGTCAAACAGAGACAACTCCTCGCGCAAAGTGCCAAGGTTCCCAACAAAGAACGCCTCATGGGCCAATGTTCGGACAACTGCTTTCTTCTCTCTCAGGAACCCTTCAACCAATGAGCTCACCTCCATCGCCATGAGTTGGTGATAACCCACAAACAAGACAGGACCTTTGTCAGGAACGCCGGCGAGGCTACGGACAATTTTTCCATTTTGCAGAGTAGACAACATGACTGGGCTCAGTAGCTGATGGAACTGTCTGAAGAGGAGATTTAGCTGATCAGTCCCGTGATCCTGGACATATACCATTTGATGGTAGAGTGGATATTTGAAAAACTGAATACTTACTTGAAGTCATCACCAAATGTTTTCTTGAACTCACTAGACGTAGGTGGAAGGAAATCGAGGACGACATCCCGTTTTTGGCCGCGGCGGTACACGTTGACCCCTTTTATGACAGTTAGAAGATTGAAGTCATACTCCTATGTAAGGACATTGAACTGTGAGGAATATTAATTATTATACGTACAATATAGTATCGGCAGCTAGTAGTTGCCTTTTTTTGTCGTGAGAAACATAAACCGATCGAGTGAGATTATTGAAGTCATTGTGAAGCATTTATCATAAGCATGGTATTACATACCATGAGTAGACTATGACCCTGGTTCCTAAAGTATCTAACTTTGCAATTCCTCAGCACTTTAAAGAGTCGGTCTGCTTCTCCACTTGGTGCCAGATTCTGAATGCCACTAAAGCCAAATATATTACAGTGTGAGATCAAATTTGTGAAGGTTGCGACTCAACAGGGACTAGGAATAAATTGAATGTGATATCTTATATGAAAAAGCACCTTACAAGTAGTAGAACTTCCGCTTGTACCGCATGAAGACGAGAGTTGGCATAGGCTGCAGCTGACTTAAGAAGCTTAAGCTTCCACACAACAGTATCCATTGGTATGATATCTCCAATTTCCTGAAAAGTAACAAGGATGCATGAAGTCCAAAAGAAAGATATTCTATTTTTCCATGTTACTATCCAAAGTAAGGCAATGAAATGGGAATTTATCTGAGTTGTCCCATCTTTTATTATCTATTGCAGAGCATGCAATTGCACTTTGGAGTTTAGATTACTTAGTTGAATTCTGGTTATTAGTGATGAAGGATGCTGCAAAACTAAAGGATTGATATATAATCGGGAAGAAGTGATAACTTACTGTACTTAAAGTTAACATAGAACTAAGGCCGTCCAAAAACTTTTGCTGAGCCTCCTGGAGAGACGAATCATTCTGAATGTTGAGCATTGCCATCTTAAGGATTTCACCTTTATATTAGATATAGCCACAGGATTACTACACATTACCACTAAAAACAACATATTCCCATATTAATATATTTGATAGAACCACAATTCATATCACAAATTTCATTCACACAACTAAGTGCAGTCCTAGCCATTAACATAGAGTAACTAGAGTGAAATAAATGAATTCAAGTTGCAGGCAGACTGTTACTCATCATTATATGAGCCACTATAGTTCAAGTCTTGTTGTAATGATTTGTTCAATATTCTTAGCCTCCTGAATCTAAGAATATATCTTTTACTTGAAATAACGTTTGTTCAGTGAAATACATGTGCATACTAGGTTTCTTACTAAGGAACCCTGCGCAAACAAAATTCCATTTTCTTCAAAGAGTCCACCTTTAAATTTATCCTCATTTTTTTATATACCAAACATAAAGTTTAAAATATCCTCACTCCAGCCATACTATGAGAATCTACTTATTACATAAAAGGATGTATTTAGAAAGTTGAGAGAAATCTACCAATCAAATATCTCAAAGAATGTGCTTGTGTAACTGAAAGGTTGCTTGGCACCAAATCAAAAAGAGGCAATATTGCTTGTACCGGAGTTTTCGCAATTGACGTTCCTGAAAGTACATTTTGAAATGTATTACAAGTACCCTCTATATTAAAGTCGGATATAAGGTATTCACTTGCCTGGATTTATTAGTATAAGGACCAAATCAATTTTTGGATTGTGAGCTGCAACTGAAATTGCTAAGCATCCACCCAGAGATTCTCCAATCACAAATATTGGTCTCTTTGGTGACAATGCATGCTCATATTTGACAGATTCGTCAACAATTTGTAGTAGCCCTGTATGCATTTCATTTCATCAGCTATCATTGAAGGGAAATTTTACAAGGTCCTCATGTTAGTAACAGAGCGCATGGCTACTAGACAACTAGCTCAATTCCCCAAAAGTAAAACTCAGAACAACAATTCCCTGCACAACAGCCTAACCAGCCGTAGCTAACCCAAACAAATAGGGCATTAGAACGTACGAGCTCCCTATATTACTTGGGTAAAAGCTACATATGAAGTAAATGGAAAGATAAATAAGCTTAAAAGTTGAAGCCACCTATATGTACCTCCAAATGGTGTACGATCGCTTACCGGTATGTGTAAGCAGCGCACCTCAAATACCCTGTGGATAATAAAAGAAGATTTTTTTTTGAACTTTATATCAAATTAAGGAATGTGTTGCTGACAGAAAAATACCACAATATGGCTTTGAGAATAAAAGTATATTATATAAGAATACATAGAAGAAAATATGTGGACGTTCAGGAATACTGACATGCCCAAGGATTTGTGGTGCAAAATGAGCTCCATCCCAACACCATCGGTTCCTGCAGTTCCCATGGTTATAATAAAATCAACAATAGGTTGCCCAAAGGAAGGCTTGATAAATGATAAATGTACATTCCGGGCTGGGATCCTAATCTTTAGCATTATCTAGAATGTACATGTTCCTCTGATATGGCAGTAGCAAAGCTGTTCTCTGAAACTGTGTTCATGATAGCTGAAAGTTGGAACACCATTTGGAATTCTCGGACGAACCTGGCAAGAAGAGCAGCAGAGGTGCGTTGTGAACCGCCGGCCGGCCGCAGTCGACGGGGCAGAACCACCGGGGTGGCCCGCCGTCGTCCTTGGGCAAGGCCCTCACCGCCTCCAGGTAATCCTTCACGGTGGCGCTCCCGAACCCATCGTCACAAAGAACCTCCAACCCGGTCTCCTCCCCCTTCCTCTGCCTCTTGCTACTCTCCGGCTTCTTCTCCCAATTCACTGCTTCGGCGGAGCTCGCGCGGAAGCTGGACCGGGCACGCCGTGCACGGCGGGCCGCTATTCTGCACGGCGTGCCCGGACATGGCGCACACCAAAGGGGCGCAGAATGGCAATGGACATGGCGAGAAGCGAGCTTGAACTTAAGCATAGAGCTGGGTTTGAGCAACTGATTTGTTTCTGGAATGTTGAGGAACGGATGATTGACATGAGCAGAAAAGGAACATAAACATTACCTGAAAAAAAGCATGTTCATACGAATTGTCTGTCAAAATCCATCAGATTGTACTGAGATAATGCTCGACTGAGCACACGCCGTAATTGGTCCACTTTTAAGGATGGCGGACCCATCCGATGCAGCACGTGTTTTCCAAAACGACGAAAACTACGCCTCTGTATGCATCTCGTCTCGTGGGGCATCCTCATTTCTCTCGGCATCCTCATTTCTCTCGGCAGAGTTCCGTTGGTCCAGCCAAAGCGGCGAGGACCGTGTGGCCTCCCAGCGTGCGCTCGTCTGAGTCCTCGATAGCGTCTCAATGTGGCAGAGAAATACTCGTTCCAAAATACATGTATATGGACTCATTTTAGCGTGTAGGACTACTTATTTTGTTCTGAACTTATACACCAAAGGACGTCTAAATACACGTGTTTTAGAAAAAAGTTTAAAACATCTTATAATTTGGAACGGGTGGGAAAATGTCATTGATTGATAGCTAGGGGGGCTCGTTGCAGAAAAAAGAGAGGAACCCTAAATCGGGAGAGCCCGCTGCGGGCCGCTCTCCCCCTCACGCGCCGCCACCGCGCGGCGGCCGGGGGGATCTCCTCCACCTCGTCTGCTCGCGGCCCCCTCCCCTTTCTCCTTCCTCTCGCCGCCGCCAGAAGGGCACGGCCGGGTGAAGCTCGGTCGGGGCCGGCGGCGGCGGGGTCTCCTCGCCCTCTCGCGTGTGGGGTTGGCCGCGGCGCTGCTCCTCCGGGCTTGAGCGTGGCTCGCCCGTCGGGGGCCATGGCGCGGCGGCGGCGCGGTGTACGACGGGGTGGCGGGGGCGCGTCTCGGAGGTGGCGACAAGGATGCTCTCCAGGCGGCGCGGGCTAGGTACAGTGCGAGCCTTGGTCGGCCTCCTCTGCAGTGATGGGCAGCGGGGGTGCCATGGTGCGATGGGTCCTGCTCGACGGACGCGGCAGGAGGGTCGGGGGCTCGTCATCCGGGGCGGCAGTGGTGGAGCGAGACGCCGGCAGGAGCAGGCAGGGTGGCGCACCGCGGGCCTGCGTCCTAGGGAAGCTTCGGCTTGCCCAGATCCGGGCCCACTTGGGCCCGATCTGGGCCTAGGGCGGGCCTGTCGTGTTGTTGCCTCCCTCTGGAGGAAGGGCGGCGGGTTGGGGCGTGAAGGATGGCGGTGGCGGCGGCGGCTGCTCTACAGCAGCGTGGCGGCGGAGACTTTACAGGCCCGAGACCTGGTGTGTCTCTGCTGCCGCGTCCGGACGGCAACCACCATTGGTGGTGGAGGTTGATCTCCTTCGCGCGGCTGTGCCGCGGCCGCCATGCTACATCAACCAGACCTGCCCCCAATTTGCAGGTCACGCAACACTTCTGGCTCCGTGGGTGCGAGCCTGGCTCAGTGGACGTCGGGGCGGCGGCCTCGGATGGTGGACGGCTTCGACTTCCCTCCGTCGGAGGAGGCTCTGGGAGGTGACGCGAGATCCCCAGACCGGTGGCGGTTCGGCAGGCCCAGGGGCGCTTGGTGGCGATGGTGTTGTTGCTTGGCGGCCGGGATGCCGTAGAGGCGGGTCCCCTGGTGGGAGGAGGAGTAGGGCCTGGAGTGGCGGTTGGCGTGGTCGGTGGCACCCCTGCTGCAGTGTGGCGGTAGGACTTCACGAGCCTTCGCGGGCTCGACCGGGCCAGTGGGCCTGGTTTGTCTTGCTGCTACATCCGGTCGGCTACCACCTGCTGGAGGTGGAGGTAGTTCCCTCCCGCGTGTTATTGACAGGCCGACCCTCGCCGAAGTCCCTGCTCTCTCGACCTACCGGCTTCGCTCCGTGGCGCTCGGTGTGACGGCGGTGGCGACCTCAAGACCAGGATGTCGCATGCTCGTGGGTGACGTGAGCGGTGGAGCTCTACAAAGTGCTCCGGCGGGTGGTTCTGGAAGGGTCGGGAGAAATCCTTGTCTGTTGACACTGGCACGGTGACGCCCGAGGGTGTCACCTTCCTTCCTGAAGGGTGTTGGGGCCCCCTCCCCTACCCCCGCTGCGTACCGGGGGAAACCCTAAGCCTCGGACGGACAGTAGTGTCGTCGTCGTCACTCCCCTTTGTAACTAACTCGATGAATTACGCTCCTAGTTACAAGCCTGGATGAGCGGAAATGGTTGAAATAATACGGTGGGGCCCAAATGCCACTCACAGGTAGACCTTTCGGCCGTCCCAACCACTTCCAAACATCGGGACAAGAACGGGCGGCGTAATCGGCAGGCGAAGGGATCAACTACATACACAAATGGGTATGTATGCAAGCCACCATACAACAGTACATCAGAGCCATTCCATCTAAAAGAAATAGAAATATTGCAACGCCATACGGCAAGATCCAAATATCCTAGATAGATATAATAGTTTAGGATAGCTCCTCATACATCAAACATCAGAGTATCAGGCGGAAGCGGCAAACAAGATCCGAGTACGGATAAGAAGCAAATCGGCATAAGATGCCCCATAAATAAACACATCCCGCCCACAGATCTCACGGATCCCCGTTCCCGGAATCTCTACACCGAATGATCGTTGCCCACATCATCCGTCTCCTCCACCCAGTATCCATCTCGTGAGTGTACCTGTTCATCTGAATCAAATAATTTATCGTGTGAGACCCTAGGGGTACTCAGCAAGTCTTTATGCCTCTAAAGGGGACACAACCTGGGGTGACGCAATTGCAGCAAAAGATAAACCCTAACAATTCTATAGATACTCGCTAACCATCCGCCTAACCAAAGATAGACGGATGTCCGTGAATTAATAACAACAGTTATAACAGTAATATTAACAGATCCATCCTCCTCCTCGCTTACCCACGAGGAAGCGGACGAACAACCTCCCATCCGTTGGCAGTTTTATTAACCATTCCATGAGTGTTGCACTATTTACTAGTCAGTTACTTAGTCAAATTAGAACGGTACTTTAGTTATGCTTGTCTATGATCGAGAAACTGTGCTCCAAGTCGTCCATAACCGCGGACACGGCTTTCAGAAAGTTTTACCCTGCAGGGGTGCACAAATAGCAACACACACTCGATCAACCTCGGAAAAACCAAATCAAAACCCAACGAGGCATTCACGACAAAGCAATCACAGAATTCAGAAATATTTCAGGGGGCCACCCCATTAAGCTACCCGCAACGAAGTTAGCTGACTCTGAGACGGACTCAAGGTTTGCGTCAGTGGCTGTAAACGACTGGGAACCCGAAAATGTGACTGGGCTTGTCGATACCGCGAAAACACTCCGCTTCCCTAAACAGTATAGGTGCAGTACCTCGCACAATTTAAATAAAGCAGTAAAGCATGGCATAAGTACAGGATAGTAAATAAAACCTCAAACTAGTTTGTGGCCCCAAGAAATAAGAATGAATCAAGCTCTGGCTCAGGGGGGTCCCATAATCCTCCCGGATGTGGATAGCGCGAATATTCAAGGAACAGGAATCAAGTACTCGGGGTCCTACGGGACACAAGTGAGCATGAAAAACCAAATAGCAGATATTTCTCACCGGTGCCACTTTCATTAGTTATCCCATTACTACTCAGGTTAAGTTGTTTAGGTACCTCGTTATCCATCAGACACTCACATACCCTACACATGCTGTTCTACGACTCGCATGGCTCAAAGAACTCCTGTAGTAATGGCTCATGGGATGGAGGAACAAGCTTCAGTGGGGTTTAAAAGTAAAGGCTATGCAATACTTGGGATTCAATTTAATGCAATCGCGACTCAATGATGCAAGAATAAGATAGAGGCAATAGGTACTATATGTATGCAAGCATGTGGTAGTGCTTTCCTGGCAGCTCAGTTGAAGCGAGAGAAGGATCTGGGTAGTGCTCCTGGGTTTCTTGATATATCCCCTGCTCAGCGTCTATTCGAAGAAGAACCAAACAAACAAGGCCAACATAAATAAAGTGCACAAGCATAAGAATAAAATGCGACAAGCAAACAATCATGCCATGATGAATGATGCACAATTTGCATGGCAATAATGTAGCATGGCATGAGTGAGGTGTGGAATACAAGAATAAAGCCTTTTATTGAGTTTTGGTCACATTTTAACCTCAATTAAGTTGTTGTATACTTGATATTTATATGATGCATGCTGCAACTCAGAACATGGAATGCATAAACAGAAAGGTCTCGTCGAGCTAATCATTTTTGACATATCATTTGTTAAATTTGGAGTTATAAAACAAAAGTTATTAATTATTTAAGGGAAAAGGGCATTTTATTGTAATTTTATTCAACTTGGAATTTAAAGTGTTCAAAATATATTTTGGATAGCATATTTGAATTCCTCACATTTTTCTGATTTGAAAACATATATTATTTGTATTATTTGAAATTATGAATTTAAATTTATGTTAAAGTCAAATTGAGTCAAATGGAGTCAAAGTCAAAGGTTTGACTACTTTGAATTAGTTCTGAAAATATTTGACTAAAGATTTGAATTAACATTCAAAAACAAAACATATTTCATATAGGGTTTGAATTCAAATTCCAAACCATTTGAAAGTTATGGATTAGTTTATATTTAAACAGATTTGAAATTTGAATTTGAATTAATTTGGAAAAGTTTGAATTTGAAACAGACTTACAAGAATTCTTTTCTCACTCACTCAGATCCAGCCCTAGACACTGACGTGTGGGGCCAACGGCTGACTCAGCAGTAGCTGACACGACGGGGTCTGGGCCGGCTTTTCTCACTAGGGTCCTCCTTAACCCAAGTCAATGACAAGTGGGCCAGGACGCTGGGAGGCCCACTGCGCGCGCGAACGATTCCGGAGGTGACACGTGGTCGGTCCAAGGAGTGTGGGTTGAGGGTCCAAGAATCCTAGGGGCCTATTTAGAAAAGCTTCTCGGAGGTGCAGATGTTAACTGACGAAACTGAACTTTGCGAAAAAAAATGGCTAGCTGAGCCAATGTTTGAATGACGATGGCGAGCAATATACTACGAATTTCGCCATGATGCAAAAATGAAAGATGAAGAGGGTTGATAGGGCTACAACTTTCGTTCAGGGAGAAACTACGGGGGTGGGCTGTGCTGGCCGGGCTTCGACGAGGAACAGAGGGCCAGGGGGGAAAACTGGGGCTGCGGCTGCCCGCCTGCGCACGGTGCGCGGCGCGCGCAGAGCGCTCGACGGAAGGCGGCGGAGCTACGGCGCAGGAGGAAGAAAGGGAACGTGTCTAGGGGGTTAAGAGGCTCACCAGGAGCTCGCCGGCGTGGTCGTCGACGCTGAGGTGGAGGGGATCTGGCGGCGGGCTCGCGACCGTGGAGCTCGGTTCCTTCCGGCCATGGCGACGGCGACGGCTTCCTGGGGCTTCCCAGACGCTCCCTCTGGTGCTGGTCGACGAAGGGAATGCAGGGGAGCCTCCTGGACATCTGGGCTCTGCCTTGCACAGCTCTAGACGCCTCCTCTTGCTGCTGGCCGAAGTTAGGGGCTAGGAGGAGGAGATGGCCATGGTGGCTTGGGAGGAAGAAGGGAAAGGGGTGAGGGGCTTGAGCGCCTCCTGGATGGGATCTGGGAGGAGTTCTGGGTGGTTGGGGTTGAAGATAAGAGAGAGGGAGGATCACATGGGGTGGTGGTGGCTTTTGCAAAAGGTGAGGAGGGGGGTGATCGGGTGGTCTCTCTTTCCCTCTCTTTTCTGTCTTGTAGCCGAGAGAGGGCTGGGGAGGGACCAAGGGAGGTGGCGTGGAGGAGCTGCCTGGTAGGAAGAGAGGGGGAGCCGAGAGAGAGGGAGAGGGGAGCTAGGGTTAGCTTAGATGAGGTGCTCGGGTTAGGGTTTGGCTAGGAGGAGGGGCAGATCATGTGGGGTCGAGCTAGGTAGAGAGAGGGGGTGAGAAAGGTGTAGATATAGGATTTGATCAAAAAGTTGAACCAACAAACAAGTGCAAAAGAATTTGAATAAAAGGGAGGTCACTAGTGGCAATGATATCACATGTGAATAGGGCTAATATTACATGTAGAACTAGATTTGAATAAAAGATATGCCACATGCACATATGAATATTTGAGAGAGGCAACTAGAGTTAGGGTTTAGATGAGGTGTTAGGTTTTTAGAGAGAGGATGATGTGGTGGTAGGGTTTTTAGCAAGATCCAACAAGATCAAGCAATAGGAGTAGAGAGAGAGAGATGGTGGTGAGGGATGGAGATGACCCCAAAAAGAGAAAAACCAACTTAAACCAAGAGTAAAACAAATGGCTAAAGGTGATGGTACTCTTGCATGGCCCATGCAAATTAATAAATGTCATGTATTATCCTTGTGAAAACAATAATGATGCTATGGCATTATTCTTATGCATTCCCAAGAAGTGGAATCAAGGCCAAGCAAAAGAATTTAGAATTGGATCCACCCAACCCACATGAGCTAGAAATAAAATCCAAAGAAAAGAATTACAAGCTCATGGGTTATTGGAATGGTAGAAGTATAAGATGGTGTCAAAGAAAGGTGGTGGAGTGGAATAAAAGATATGCCCCCAACTCAACTTGGGCATTCAAACAATATATCAAGAACCAAATACAATATCAAGAGGCAAATACAATTTACAATGCATATGAGAGAAGAACCAACACAAAAAGGGTTTTATATGATGTTCAAATGCAAGGTGGCATGATGACATGAGCATGATATAATGATGATGCAACAATTATATATAGGAAGTAGCCTTTATATAGACTAGGCTAGTAGCATTGCAATTGTTAGACAATTGGGATGCTACACCCTTCTTGGAGGTGCTGTTTTGGTACGCAGGCGCTTTGGATTGCGGGATGTGTGGTGGTTCTTCTCTGGCGGGCGCACCGGTTGCGAGTTGTTTCCGTTTTCGGCACACCGCCGTTCTCGGCTTTCTTCTTCTTTTATTTCTCCTTTCTTTTCGTGTTGGGCTTGGGTTCTGCCAACGCCTTGTATCCTGTGATGTTTGTTCCTTTGGGCGATGTGTTGTCTGGCCCAGCAGCGGTCTCATCTGTGTGCTTTATTTATAAAGCGGGGCGAAAGCCTAATTCGAGAGAGAGAATGTCATTGATTCGTTCTAACCTCTTTGCCAAATAGCCCTTCCACCTAATTCCATGCTTATTCTTGAGTCCACCTTATTTTTACACAACACCCCATGCCTTTGTCTTTAACATGTCCCTTTTCCACTTTCACCCCTCACCGCTTCAATATTTTTTTAGAGATTGATTTTAGGATTAATCTAAATAATCTTTTCAAACTTCTAAATTTGATTTAGGGTCATATGAATATGTGTGTTTGTTCGATGTATGTGCATGTAATCTAATCATCTATGTTTCCTTTTCTTTCTCCCGACTCATTTCTTTACATAGATATTTAAATATTATCACACAGCTTATGACCCAGTTCTTTTGGGGCTTCTTCGCCGCCCTCCACCCCAGCTTCCTGGAAAAGTCGGTCTAAAAAAATTGCGAGGCTTCCAAAATAGTTGAGCCTAAACAAATTTGGAAGCCTCGCAATTTTTTTGAACTGGCTTCCCCAGGAAGCTGGGGGTAGGGCAGCTTCTAGGAGAAGCCGCCAAAAGAGCTGGGCCTATGTATGGTTCATCCAAGATTCATCACTGGTTAACAACAAATCATCCAAGATTCATCAATAATTAATATTAGGGCATTCAAGATCCAAACAGAAAAATATACAATCTCCCCTAGTTTCATAAATATCAATGATGTAAATAATTTGATTGATAAATTGCCCACATACAAGGTTTCATTGATGATTTCGTTCACAGAAACCCACTGAAACATGGAAGAAACTTCAGTGTCGGTCTAGGATGCTTTGGGTGATGAAGGACAAAGAATCGCCAGAATAAAAGTGGCACCTCTTGTCCACCCAGCGAACCGTTTAAGCCGCTCTTAGCTAGGACCAAAAATGGACCTATGACCGGAGGTGTCACCGAGGATCCGAAGAACCCCGACGAGCCCCCCAGTGAGAGGAAGCTTCGCAGTGGCTGGATTGTCCACATGAGATGCCTCTAAACACTTCGTGCCTAGAACTTCGATGGCCTTCCCCTCGCATCGATAGGAGCGGTAGCCGTCGCTACGGTATATATGCCCACCTGTGGTTGGTATTGTTGTATCGCCGTCTTCTGCATATCCTACATTACGACCAACGGCTCCCCAACATGGGCCTCCAGACCAGGCTTCCAGATGGCGAGGCTATACACCTTGGCACTGAGATCTGTTAAGAGTTAGAGATAGATAAAGTTAGAAGTTGTTGAGGGTGTTGTTACATATCAGGTATGTTGATAAAGATCAGATTATATCCATTTGTTCTCTCTATCATTATAATCTTCTCCATTGCAATCATGCCGATGATCGTCCCTATATTAACACGAAACTGATGCCGAGAGAAAGGCATCGTTAACTCCAAAACATCACATGGTATCAAAGCCACTCTTCCCAACACAATACACTTGCCCAAATCCTTGTCCAAGAAGATCATGATCTCTTGCATCGAGATGAAGACGTTTGCCAGGGTCCAGGCGGCAATCAAGGTGATGTTCGCCACATGATCTCGTGCCCTCATCGCCAACCTCCGCGTCAAACTTTTCAACACCAGCAAGGAGGGAAAGGACACGCCGCAATACTTTGCTGCGGTAAAAGCGTTTGCCAAAGAGGTCGCAACTGTGGGCTGAAAGATTGAAGAAGACGAGATCATTGAGTACTTGCTGCTTGTAGGGCTCGACGATCACTACAGCCCATTCCTCGCCACAATTGGAACCAACCCCACGACCAAACTCACGGCAAGTGAATTGTATGCCCAGGTGATGGCCTATGGCAATTGGATGGAGATGCTCCTTGGCATCAGAGGGGATGGCGGGAGCTCCGCCAACATATGCAACACACCGAGGCAGCCGAGGAGATCCCAGTGGTTGAGGTGGAGGTGGTTGTGGTTATGGCTATGGCAAGAACGTCCACAAGGTGACGACGGTGGCAATAGATGCCGCAACGGTGACAACGATAACAACACTAAGGGAGACAACAACCACATCTTCTCTGTCATAAGCCCAGGTGCGCTTCCTGGATATGCTGGTACTGCTACTCTGATGATAAGCTTGGTTACACCAACTCAAGCAGTAACAATGACATGCCATTGTACTAAATGGAGTTTTTCCACTTGAACAGTAGGGGCATCAACATCACCAACATCCAAGCAGGGAATATCTACCAAATAGGCAAATATATATGAACTTAATGTATTAGAACCAACAAAATGTCCTTCTAAAATACCAGTCCCACCCACCCAGGCCACATGCTTGGAAAAACACTGCAAAAACATGTTAGCGCTTGAGTAAATATCTTGACACTGCCAACTATAGGGTATACAAACCCAGAGGGATTTCCTGGAAAAGAAAAAAAATACAAAATCAAAGGACTAGTGTCTGGGCTCCAAGCCGGAGTTTAGTTTCTTGAATAACTTGTCTTTAACTGACCGAATTGTACTATGGTCCGAACTCTAGTCTAGCAAAGGGTCGCTATGCCGTGAGGACCATGGCAAGCCATGAGGTTTTCCCGTCTCGCCCTGTCACTCTAAAACTTCATCGTCGTAGGAGACTTGGAGTCTACTCTCCTGCCAGTCGTCTGCTGGCCATCTCTGCAATGGTCTAAGTCGACATTTGCTGTCTTTATCCATCACCAGTCTATTTTGTACCAGACTTCACCATCCTCTATTATTTTTCACTATTCCAAAAGGGCAATAAGGGCAGAGTAGAATTTATAATTGGATGGACTGAAACTTCCCTGTACACATCCACTCACTGCAGCAGAACTGTTCCGCAGTTATATATATCCGCGTGCTCTATTTTCTTCTCTTGACACAAGGAGAGGCAGGAGACAGCCCGATGTCTGTCGACTGCATTTCCATCTTCTTCCTCTTATTCTTGATTTCCTTCTGCAAAGCTGATGACCAGCTGACACATGAAAAACCACTCACCCATCGCGACATGCTCATCTCCAAGAGCGGGTACTTTGCTCTCGGCTTCTTCTCCCCGACCAGCTCCAACAAGAGCTTCTACCTAGGCGTATGGTACCATGGCCTCCCTGGACCACGCACCGTCGTGTGGGTGGCCAACCGAGACAACCCAATCACCACCCCTTCATCTGCGGTGCTCACAGTCACCACCAGTTCTGATTTGGTTTTGGCTGCCTCCGATGGCCACAATATTTGGAAGACGGCAAGCAGTATCACTGCTGGAGCCGTCAGAGCTCATGCAGTGCTTCTTGACTCGGGGAACTTTGTCCTCCGCTTGCCAAATGCCACAAACATATGGCAGAGCTTTGATCACCCGACTGACACAATACTTCCAACCATGATTTTTTTGTTTAGCTACAAGGCAAAAGTCGCTGCGCAGCTATTTGCTTGGAAGGGCTTGGATGACCCGTCCTCTGGGGACTTCTCATACAGCAGCGACCCTAGCTCTCCGTACCTTCAGGTTGTAACTTGGAACAAGACCATCCCATATTGCCGCATGGGGGTGTGGAATGGTGAGCCAGTAGCCGGTGCCCCATTATCAACCAACACCAGCTCCATCTTGTACCAAACAGTTGTCAACACCGGAGATAAGTTCTACTTAAAGTACACAATCTCGGACAACTTACCGTTCACGCGCGTCACACTTGACTACACTGGTGAGTTGAAGGTTTTAAGCTGGAATAATCACTCATCATCATGGGCACTCATCGGTGAACGTCCCGCTGCTGCATGCGATCTCTATGCATCGTGTGGTCCGTTCAGCTATTGCGACTTCACTCAGATTGTCCCATCGTGCCAATGCCTTGATGGGTTCAAGCCCAACGATATTAATTCTCCAAGGGGATGTAGCAGAATAGCAGCGCTAAACTGCGGCAGACAAAGTCATTTTGTACCCTTGCCTGAGATGAAGGTTCCCGCCAATTTCCTGCACATACGGAACAAAAGCTTCGATCAGTGCAAGGCCGTGTGCGACCATAACTGCTCGTGCACGGCTTTCGCTTATGCCAACATGAGCGGTGCCACAGCTACGGCTGATCCGTCAAGATGTTTGGTTTGGTCAGGGGAGCTTATTGACGTTGCAAAGATCCCCGCCGGCGAGAACCTATACGTCCGACTTGCCGATACTGCTGGTATTCGTTTTTTCATGCCATCTTCTTTTCTCCAAGTCATTAGAGTTTTTTATCAGTAGTCCTGACAGAGTTTCCAAGCAAATAGCATATGTTCACCAAATGAACACTAGACATTAACAGAGCTGTGATGTGGATATATCATGCAAACACATTGATACTAGAAAATATAGTTGTATTGGTTATATAACAGTACTTTTTATGGAACTACATTTTCCAGTATACCCGAGTAATTTGAATGCCAACTTGATAGAATGTTTTAATATAGCGGTCTTTATAATTTACCTTTGTCCATTGTTTTGCACTGTAACATATTTATTAAACCCAACAGATAAGAAATATTATAAAGGTAATTATCGAGAAACATCTAGGCATATCCTTTTCAAGTATCCAATCTGAAAATTTCGAACAATATCGGCAATTACACAGGCATATCCAACACTTCACTTTTATTAGGTGAATTATACAACTTACAGCCTTCACTTTACCAATTCTTTTCAAAGTTCATCTCTTAGATTTTCCATTGGCAATAGCAAATAGCAAATTATTTTTCTCATTGGTTACTGATTTTTCTCATTGGCAATAGCAAATTATTTATTTAATTTGGATTTGTACTTTCCATAAAAGTACATTGCAAGATCAAATACTTAATTTTAGATGATCAAATCTTTGATTTACCACAAGGCCCAGGTAGTTTATGCAGTTAAATTATAGTGGTCTAGGCACTTGTTTAGCTTCACATATCCATCATGGTATGTATGCAAGTGAATACTGAATTTCAGATTGGTTGCATATACATTGCAGTTGACAAGGTCATTTCGGTAAAGATTATACTCCCAATTATAGCATGCCTACTGCTCCTATCATGCATAGGCCTCTTCTGGATGTACAAATACAGAGGTGGAGAAAAAACTACCCTTTTGTTTTCTACATATTATATCAATGCAAGAACTAAGAAAAATAATGGATGTACTAACCAGCAGGCAAGTGGCGAAATAAGGAAAACCAGAACAAAATGATGCTAGGATACTTTAGCACATCCAACGAGCTCGGAGGAGAAAATACAGAATTTCCATTTGTTAGCTTTGAAGACATCCTTTCAGCAACAAACTTTTTCGCTAACTCCAACTTGCTTGGACGGGGAGGTTTTGGCAAAGTTTACAAGGTAAAAGAAAGTGGTACTTACAGCAGAACATGCTTTGGATAGAAGCGAAAAAAAAGCCTAATTTACTCTTCAACTGTTGTAAGAATCTACCCTTGACTTTCAAACAATTGTCTATCGACATTAAAGACTGCTAGAAAAATAACTACCCCCTTCCCACCTCCTGGCAGTTGTCTTAGCCAAGAAACTACCCCAGATTTGGAAGATATGGTATCTATGTGGAAAAGTTGATGACTTAGGAGCTTAGCATCTCATAACAATAATAATAATAATAATTTCTATCTGAAAGCTTTGATGACTAATTAATACATGTAGAAGTGGATGCTAAATTAGTGAAACATGCCCATCTTGAATTCTACCATATTAAAAGAAATCGGTGTGGCTTAGGATGCATTGGTGATTTGCATTAGCTCTTATATTCAAGGGTACAAGGAAAGCCATTTTGGAGTTGAAAGCCATGTCATGTGCTCAGAGTTAAAATGGGTTAAAATGCACTTATTTGTGCAAAAAGGGTAACTATAGGACTTCAAAAAACGTTAGTTTATAATTCTTCCTCAACTGAAAAATATGTGCTCATGTAGGCCACACTAGAAGGTGGAAACGAGGTTGCTATCAAAAGGCTTAGTAAAGGTTCTGGACAAGGTACAGTGGAGTTCAAAAATGAAGTAGTTCTAATTTCCAAACTGCAGCACAAGAACCTAGTCAAACTTCTTGGATGCTGCATTCATGATGATGAGAAGTTACTGATCTACGAATACTTACCTAACAAAAGCCTGGATGCCTTTCTCTTTGGTACGTGCTAGTTTGTTGTTAAGATATCACATAATTCGCACATTAACATATTGATACTCATGGTGACTAGCTTCCATTCTTACTGATAATGAAAGATGCTGCACGAAAGCACGTGCTTGATTGGTTCACACGGTTCAAAATAATCAAAGGAATATCAAGAGGCCTTCTTTATCTCCATCAAGATTCAAGATTAACAATAATCCATCGAGATCTTAAAGCAAGCAACATCTTGTTGGACACAGAGATGACTCCCAAAATTTCAGATTTTGGCATGGCAAGAATCTTTGGTGCAAACCAAAACCAAGCAAACACAACCCGGGTTGTTGGGACATAGTAAGTAACTCAAAGTAGTAAAAATCACTTAAAACTCTGATTTTATGGTCCAGTATAGTTTAATCTGTACATTTCTTGCTGACTTGCTTTCAAATGTTTTAAACAGCGGTTACATGTCACCTGAATATGCGATGGGAGGTGCTTTTTCGGTAAAATCAGACACATATAGCTTCGGTGTTCTTCTCTTGGAGATTGTTAGTGGCTTAAAGATCAGCTCATCTCATCTCATAGCGAACTTTCCTGGCCTTATCGCTTACGTAAGTATTGTGGAATACATTTCCAATTAATCACCACCCCAACATCAAGAAAATAGTAACTTGATCTTGAGATCACTTTATGTTTCAGGCATGGAGATTATGGGAAGATGGAAAACCAATTGAATTTGTGGACTCTTCGGTTCTGGCGAGCTGCCCACGAAACGAAGTTCTACGGTGTATTCATGTGGGACTCTTGTGTGTTCAAGACCGTGCCAGTGATAGGCCCCTAATGTCATCGGTTATGTTTATGCTAGAGAACGAAACTGCACTCCTTCCGGCTCCAAAACAACCTGTATATTTTGCTCTGAGTGACTTCGGAGATGGAGAAGGAACCGAGAGCATGGAGAATTCCATGAATGCAATAAGTATCACCACACTCGATGGCCGCTAGACTTTTTTATAACTCAATGCAATAAATTTAACTGTATAGCTAGTTGTATACTTTATGGTTTACTTTCTGTGAACCGAACTTTTGGTAGGTGGTTGTAATATTTGTGTATTTTATTGTATGAGAAATCTGTGAATAGTAGAGGCAGAGAGAGCCACCATCAAGCATCGAGGTAAAGAAGCTTATGCCCTGCTACCTTATCCCGTTCGGCCCAACTGAATTTTATTTTTGTTGGCTAAAGAGTTTTCTCTGAAACCAGCCATGTTGGGAATATGATTATAACCTGCTGTAGCTAGTATTCTAGAGTTCTATAGCATGGAAACTGTGTTGCCGAACATTAGTAAATGTTGTAAGCATCATTAATAAATGTACCTATGATACACCCATTTGATTTGATTCAGCAAAAAACGAATTTTACACTGAAATTCGAAATGCCCCCGGCCATTCGCAACTCAATTAAAATTAAGATTAGAGCAGAAACCCAAAAGCGTATTGCTAGTACCTTGGCTCTCCATTCCCCAACCGGGACTATGAAGACCCTGGAGTGTCAAATCGCCTCGATTGGCTTGGCCTCAACGCCTCAGCGGACCGGTCGACGCAGAGCAGGAGCTGATCGCCGCCTCGTCCTTCGCCACGCCCTGTGCCCGCCGGGGCGCCGTGTCCGCGGTGGCCGACGCGGCAGGCAGCGACGCCGCCGTGCGCTCGAGCACTTCGCCACAGGGATCCCCCGTCGCCGCTTTCCTCTTCTCTCCAAATAATGGCACTTCTACCACTCAGTAGGGCCTTGGGTCACTACTTCGTGTCTTATAGAGCCCTTAGTGGCCCATTTGGCCGAAGGGAAGGAAGGCCCATTACCCCTTCGGTTCATATGCTCGAGAGAAAAAAATCGATTCGACGGATTCCTCGTCCAATCCGCGCCGAGTGCCGCGATAACTCGATCTCATCGAGCAATCCGGGCGCGAATGGAGGAGCTACCGATTCCAATCGACGATCGCGTCCAGGTCCGGCATCGGGAGGAAGTTGACGGCGTCGTCAGCGAAAGCGGCGGTCACCGTCGTCGTTGGCGTCGGCGGCGGCGGTGGCCTCAGCCGTGGTCGGCGTCGGCGGCAGGAGGTTTATTACGCGTGGAGGAGGCCGCGGGGCGTCCGCTGCCAAGTCGTGAAACCCCAACAAGTCAACCACTGCGCCGCGACAAGCCACGCCTCTGAGCCATGAGGTTTCCTCTGTCTCCACAGTCAAAGCTCCAATCTGAACACTGTCAAATCTCCAATCTGATCTCGTAGCAATAAAATTTCTTTGCGCGTCCTGAATCTCAAGTGGAGCCACCTGCTGCTCTTCTTGCTCTAGGTTCCTATTGTCTTTGCCAACTGCTCACTCTCCTATTTCTGACATGCAATGGCTGTCCAATTTTGATTGTACCTTCACTCCCTCAAGCCAAAAAACCACATACACCTCAGTTGGTTCCTGGAAGATGAAGATGATGTCCTTACGGGGCAAGTCTTGTATTCCCATTTTCATACTGCTATTCTTGAGTTCACTCTGCAAATAGGATGACCAGCTCAAACATGCAAAGCCACTCCTCCGGCGACATGCTTGTCTCCAAATGCAGGGACTTTGCTCTCGGCTTCTTCTCCACTAGCAGTTCCAGCGCGAGCTTGTACATTGACATATGGTACCACAACATCCCCCGGCCGCACTGTCGTGTGACTGCCAATCGTGACAACCCAATCGCCGCCACCTCATCCCCCAAACTCACCATCACCACCAGTTCTGGCCTGGTAATGTCAGACTCCGAAGGCCACAATATTTGGATGACGACAAGCACTCCTTGGACAACGAAGAACAACATCATCGGCATGGGAGTTTCTGCAGTGCTGCTCGACACGGAGAACTTTGTCCACCAGTCTTTAGGTGGCACAATCATATGACAGAGTTTTGGTCACCTGACCGACACCATCCTTCCAAGCATGAGGTTTTTGTTCAGCTATAGGGCACAAGTTGCTGAAATCCTTGTTGCTTGAATGGCCTGCATGATCCATCGCCTGGGGACTTCTCCTGCAGCGGTGACCCTAGCTCTCTGGATATTCAGTTTGTCACTTGGAACAAGACCAGGCCATACTACCGCATTGCTGTGTCGAATGGCATGTCAGTGACTGGTGGCATATAGGTGAACAATGGCACACCCTTCTTTTACCAAATGACCATCAACATAGAGGACGATTTCTACTTCATGTTCATAATCTCCAATAGCTTAGTTTTCATGTGCATCAAGCTTGACCACACTGGCAAGTTGAAGTTTCTTAGCTGGAACAGTCTGTCATCATCATGGGAACTCATCGCTGAAATCCCTGCTGCTCCATGTGACTACTATGCCTCGCCGTCCAGATATTGTGAATCCACTATGATTGTCCCAGCATGCAAGCACCTTGATGGGTTTGAGCCTGATGGTAACATTTTTTCTAGAGGGTGTAGGCGAATAGCAGCACTAGTTGTATGAACTTCAAAATATTGCAGTAGTCTCAGTTTCATTTTTGCGGCTAAATACTTTGTTGCTTGCAGAATCAGTAAATCTGTAAGATTTAAATCTTAGTTTACGGTAGGCCTACCCTGTGCAAGTAACTTCATACCCTTTCAAGTGATGTTTGATGCAGTAAATTCTTTGTTCCTAAAAACGGTGAAGTGTCAAATTCTTACTGGATGCATCTGCAGTTCAAAGGAATAGCAAATTGGTAAAGATTGTTTTCATGACTATGGCATGCTTGCTGATACTTACATGCATAGTCTTTGTCATGGTATGCAAATACAAAGGTGTAATTAAGTGTGTGCAAAAGATGAAACCGTTCAAACCGCCTAAACTGGCCAAAAAATTTGTAGTTCAATCTCATTCACAAATCTAATCTGAACTCTGGAGCTAGTACAAAATTTTGAACTAGCCCAAACCGGTCAAACTGTTCAAACCGGATTTGCACAGGCTTAGGTGTAATAAACGAAGACACTTGTTTTCAAGTTCAGCTTCACTGTCTAACTGCCAATAACAAAGTATTGATCTGTAGCAAGCAAACAGAGAAAGAAGGAAATCCAGAAGAGATCAATGCTAGTATACCTTAGTTCTTCCAGTGAAATTGGAGTAAAAAAATGTAGAGTTCCTGTTTGTTAACTTCGAGGATATTGCCGCCGCAACGGATAATTTCTCTCACTCCAAATGGCAAAGTTTACAAGGTAACAAGTTCTGCTTCTGTAGTTTCAGTATGCTCTGTTTTGTAAGTACAATTGTATTTCGAATTCAATTGCTTTCAGCTTCTCACAATTCAGGAGGATACAATCATGTAGGGAATGCTGGAAGGTGTCAAGGAAGTTGCTATCAAATGGCTTAGTAAGGATTCTGGGCATGGTGTAGAGGAGATTAAAAATGAAATAGTGGTAATTGCTAAATTGCAGCACAAAAACCTAGTTAGACTACTTGGTTGCTGCATTCATGGAGATGAGAGGTTACTTATCTATGAATACTTATACCTAACAAAAGCTTGGATGCCTTCCTTTTTGGTATGTTCTAACTTCTGATACATATTACAAGTTTTTAATTAACTGTAAGGAAATCACTGATGACTAACGGAACACTTTGTTCACCATTAACTTTGAAGATGCTACAAGACACCATGTGCTTCATTGGCCCATACGCTTCAAAGTAATTAGAGGAGTAGCAACGGGTTTTCTCTATCTCCACCAGGATTCCAGGTTAACCATAATCCACAGAGATCTAAAGCAGGTAATGTCCTGTTGGACTCAGAAATGACTCCCAGAATATCAGATTTTGGTATGGCAAGGATATTTGGTGGAAACCTACAACAAGAAAACACTAACCGGGTTGTTCGTACATAGTAAGTAATTAAATGCACTAGCCACCTGCCAATATTTCAAGTTTCTACTGCCCATTTTATCTCATTTAGTACATCTCTGGTTATTAAATTATTCATACAGTGGTTACATGTCGCCTGGATATGCTATGAGAGGCGCGTTTTCTGTAAAATCAGACACCTATAGCTTCGGTATTCTTGTCTTGGAGATTGTTAGTGGCTTGAAGATCAACTCGCCGAGCTCGCAATGAACTTTGGCGGTCTTACTCCTTATGTAAGTACAGAGAAATGCAAAACATTTCATTGCATCAAACAATATTGTAAGCAATTGATCATATGTCGATTCTATTGGCATAGGCTTGGAGGCTATGGAAAGACCGGACAGCAACAGAACTAGTACACTCTTTGGTTATTGAGAGCTGTCCACTTCATGAAGCTGTACGGTGTATTCATGTTGGTCTCCTATGTGTTCAAGATCATCCAGATGACAAGCCGCTTTTGTCATCGGATACTTTTATGTTGGAGATTGGAAGTGCATTGCTCCCAGCACCAAATCAGCCTGCATATGTTGCTCTGCGGAATTCCGGGACCCAAGAAGGAAGGGAGAACGCCGGAAATTCTTTGAATGCAGTGAGCATCACAACATTAGACGGTCGTTAGATGCTGGAAGCCTCAGCCTGCATATTTTTATGTTGTGGTCGCGTACACAGCCGTGTGGCGACTTGTCTTGCTCCAGGACGGTAAAATCGCTTCGATCTCGCGGCTTCACGAGTCACATCCCACGGTCTCAGGCTGGGTCATTGAAGCCGCTGGTGAGCGCACCAAGCCAATCGGGTTAGTCTGCAAGAAATACTGGAGATTAATCCTTAATGAGGTACTGGGTCAAAACAAATCTAATATCCTTCTTCCTTGTGGCACGTGAGCAGCTGAAGATACCTGCAACAGCGTCAGAAGCAAGAAAATCTTCGGCTGAATAAAAAAATACTCCTTCTGTTTCCAAGAAGCAAGAAAATCTCCGGCTGAATAATAAAATACTCCTTCTGTTTCCAAGAAGCAAGAAAATCTTCGTCTGAATAATAAAATACTCCTCTGTTTCTAAATGTACAACGTTCTAGAAGCTTAATGTAAATTGCTACTGCCTCTGATGGATCGGAGGGAGTAGAATGTTCTCAGTTCACATTCCTTTTTCCACACATCACAAGAATGTTCACATTCCACATCTCAACTAACGATTTTTCCAACTAACGATTTTTCTTTGCGCGTGCAGCACCTTTGGAGACTTGTACTCTGCTCTGCGTCTCCTGCCATCTTAACTACACACCAGAGCTAATTAGCCTCTCTAGCTTTGTGCACGTCGAAGAAGAAGTATAATGGGTATGACCCCTTGCGTTCCCATTTTTATCCTCCTGTTCTTGAGTTCATTCTGCAGATCCGATGACCAGCTCACACAAGCAAAGCCACTCTCCTCCAGCGATATGCTCGTCTCCAAGGGCGGGGACTTCGCGCTCGGCTTCTTCTCCCCAGACAGCTCTAACGCGAGATTATACCTTTGCATATGGTACAACAATATCCCTGGGCACACCATCGTATGGACTGCCAACCGCGACAACCCAATCGCCACCACTTCATCCCCGATGCTTGCCATCACCAACAGTTCTGACCTGGTGTTGTCTGATTCTCAAGGTCACACTTCTTGGGCAACGAAGAACAACATCACCACAACAGGAGTTGCTGCAGTGCTACTCGACACGGGGAACTTGGTCCTCCAGTTTGCAAATGGCACAATCATATGGCAGAGTTCTCAGCACCCAACAGACACCGTCCTCCCAGGTACAAGGATCTTTCTGGGGGACAAGGCCCATGTCGCCGGGCACCTCGTTGCTTGGAAGAGCCCCACTGACCCATCCACTGGAGACTTTTCTTTGAGCTCTGACCTCAGCATGAACCTTCAGTTAGTCATTTGGCATGGGAGTATGCCCTACACCCGCCTCAATATGCCCAGTGGTACGTCGGTGGATGGTGGGATATACCACAACACAATCATCTTTGAAGCGATTGTCGGCATGGGGGATGGGTTCTCTTATGAATTCTCCGTGTCTCCTGGCTCACCATACACACGTCTTACGCTTGACTACATGGGCGTGTTGAGGACTCTTATCTGGAACAACAGCTCATCATGGACAACCATCTCTGCGCACCCCACTAGTAGTAGCAGCTGCGACCTCTATGCTTCATGTGGCCCATTCGGCTATTGCGACTCCATGGGGGCTGTTGCGACATGCCGCTGTCTTGATGGGTTTGAGCCTGTTGGTCTCAACTTTTCAAGCGGATGTAGAAGAAGCAAGGCGTTGGAGTGCAGTAAGCAAAGTCATTTTGTGACCTTGTCTAGGATGAAGCTTCCGGACAAATCTTTACATGTTCTGAACAGAAGCTTCGACGAGTGCCAGACTGAGTGTACCATCAATTGCTCGTGTATGGCCTACGCGTATACTAACTCTAGCAGTAACGGTGCTATGGCTGACCAGTCAAGGTGCCTGGTTTGGACAAGTGAGCTTGTCGACACAGGGAAGTATAGCAACTATGGCGAGAACTTGTTCCTCCGGCTTGCCAGCTCTCCTGGTATGCACCACTCCATTAATCCATTGTAACCTTATGATATCACTTCGCTAAATGTGTCATGAAACTTCATTTATGGGACTTTTCTACTTAAATAGTATGCGCATCAACTCAACACCAACATTTAATCATGGCGCGTCTGCTAAATTACCCGCAAAAAAAAGAGCATCTACTAAATTTACGAAGTTAACAGTGTATACTTGTAATCAGCAATACTTCTTTGCAGCCAATTTTGTTGGTATATAAAGAAAATCAGTAAACCTGTAACTGTTCTCTACGAGCATATTGCAACATTAAACTTCAGTTTACCATAAGCCTAGCAGTAACTCCCGAGGGAATTACTTGTAGCATGGTTGTTTGGTCCGGAATCATTTGTAATACTGTGCAAGTAATTTCATGCTGTTACAAGTTATGCTTGATACAGTAAATTATTCCTCAAAGTTGTGATAGGCTAAATTCTTACAGGACATATTTTGCAGTTCAAAAGAATAGCAAATTGCTAAATATCGCATTCCTGACTATAGCATGCCTATTGATACTCACATGTGTAGCGCTAGTCAAGATATGCAGATACAGAGGTAAAATAAACAAGGACCCTGTTTTTTTCAAAATTCAGCTTCATTGTCCAATTGTTAATAACAAAATATTAATCATTAGCAAGCAAGCGGCGAAAGAATGAAATCCAGAAGAGAGTGATGCCAGAGTACCTTAGTTCTTCCAGTGGAACTGGAGGTGAAAATATAGAGTTACCATTTGTTAGCTTCAAAGATATTGCTGCTGCGACGGATAATTTCTCTGACTCGACAGAAATTGGATGGGGAGGTTTTGGCAAAGTTTACAAGGTAAAAAAAGCTTTATGTCCAGAGTTTCAGTAACACATTCTTTTTTGAGGATAATTAGGTAGTGGAAAACAACGTTTCACAATTTCGGATGATGCAATCATGTAGGGAAAGTTGGACGGTCTCAACGAAGTTGCTATCAAAAGGCTTAGTAAGGATTCTGAGCAAGGGATAAAGGAGTTCAAAAATGAAATAGTTCTCATTGCTAAATTGCAGCATATAAATCTAGTTAGACTTCTTGGTTGCTGCATTCATGGAGATGAGAGGTTACTTATCTATGAATACTTACCAAACAAAAGCTTGGATGTCTTCATTTTTGGTACGTTCGGGCTTTTGATAAATATTGCATGTTTCTTATTAACCAAAAGCATATCACTGATGACTAATGATATACTCTATTTACTATCCATCTTTGGAGATGCTACAAAACAATATTTGCTAGATTGGTCCACACGCTTGAATATAATTAAAGGGGTGGCGAGGGGGCTTCTTTACCTCCACCAAGATTCAAGATTAACTATAATCCACAGAGATCTCAAGGCGAGCAATATCTTGCTGGATTCAGAAATGACTCCAAAAATATCTGATTTTGGTATGGCAAAGATCTTCGGTAGAAACCAACGTCAAGCAAAAACTTCCCGGGTTGTTGGGACATAGTAAGTTATCAATGCTCCAGCCACATATTGTGCTTCTAGTTTTCGGTTGTTTAGTTTAACTCATATTATGCATTTCTTTTTGTTGAATTATTTGAATAGTGGTTACATGTCGCCGGAATATGTGATGGGAGGTGCGTTTTCTGTAAAATCGGACACCTATAGCTTCGGTGTTCTTATTTTGGAGATCGTAAGCGGCTTGAAGATCAGCTCACCACAACATATAACGAACTTTGACAGCCTTACAACTTATGTAAGTATGGAGAAATGCACAAAATTTCAATAGCTCAAGAAAACGTAGAAACTTGATCATAAGTTGATCTTATTGGTTCAGGCATGGAGATTGTGGCAAGATGGAAAAGCAACAGAACTAGTGCAGTCTTCGGTCATTGAGAGCTGTCCACTTCATGTTCTACGGTGTATTCACGTTGGTCTCTTGTGTGTTCAAGATCATCCTGATGATAGGCCGCTTATTTCATCAGTTATTTTTATGTTAGAGAATGAAAGTGCATTTCTCCCTGCACCAAAGCAGCCTGCATATTTTGCTATGCAGAATTGGGAGACTCAACCAAGGGAGAACATAGAAAATTCTGTGAATGCAGTTAGCATCACAACATTAGAGGGTCGTTAGATGTTGAAGGGTATAATTTTTGTACATATGAAAGTTTCAGTATATGCAGAGTGTATGATTTATGATCTACGATATGTGGAATCTGAATCTTTCAGTAAGTTCTTGTGCTGTATCTGACGTCTACACAGGCTGTGAATTGAGAACTATAATTTCGAGAATCTTCTGTTACGAACAAAGAATTTCTTGTCTTGTATGCTCATGCTGCTACCTTCAGTTGCCAACACGCCCGGGATAATGATATTAGACTGTTTTGATGCAAGACCTCATTATACTGGATGGGGCGGAGCACAATGTCTTGCTCATTGATCTTGTTGGTTCAGGTTCCATTTACTGTTTTGCTTGGTGGCAATGCCTCTCTTGTCACCCACCGGATACTCGGTATCAGTCTGTTAACAGTTCAAACAGAAACTATTAACTGAAGCACTTCCCTTCTGCTTGACGGATATATTTTTCAATATTTTATTATGAACTTCAGAACAAGTTCTTTGCTTTTCGACAGAATTTTTTTTGTTTTACCAAAATGTGTGTTGTGATAGCAGAAATAACCTTTTTATATATCCTCCTTACCTTGGTTCATACTTCAGTATCAGTATCATTGAAGGCAACTGGACTTGCAATCGCCAAATGTCTAAGGGAAGGCCGTTGTCTTGTCACACTGAGCGCTCGTGCCCATGCTAACACGTTCTTGACTCGCCAAGTCGTGAGATCGACGCTATTTTACCGTGACCAGAGCGGCTTGGAGAGAAGTCACCACTCACCACACGGCTGACCACAATACTCTGTTGTCGCAGGCAAACCCGCATGCCTTTCCCTGTCGCCCTCTCACGCCAATCTAGTGACGATTTTTCCTTCATGGAGGCGTGCAGTCTGGTCTGGCCATGCATCTTTGCTATGGTCTGGGTCGACCTTGCTCTCTTTCTCCATTACTAGCCTGGTTACACTTTGTCATCCTATGTTTGTTTAATTTTTTCCGTTCCTCAAGTGTGATAAGAGTCGAGTGTAAATTGGGAGGTGGAGAAATAAGACCCCCAACAGCTCGCTCGAAACGAAGAAGAGGCATAATGGGTATGCCCTCTTGCGCTGTCATTTTCTTCCTCCTGTTCTTGAAATGCAAATCCGATGACAAGTTCACACATGCAAAGCCGCTCTCCTCCGGCGACATGCTCATCTCCAAGGGCGGGCACTTTGCGCTTGGATTCTTCTCCCCGAACAGCTCAACTGGGAGCTTATACCTTGGCCGGACCACGCACTGTCGTATGGACCGCCAACCCCAACAACCCAATCACCTACACTTCATCCCCCATGCTCGCGTCGCGACACGAGACGTGACGAGCGGGCGGGCGAAGGGACATGCGAGCGTCGTCGGAGGAGGAGCGCGCGTGTATCTCTTTTATTGTCACTCACTTATAAAATGGTGAACACTTCACCTTATAAGGTGGTCCAACTCTCCTTTAACTTTTCAGGTGGGACTAAACTTTAACTTCCACTACTTTTGTCATACACATTTTTTTTCCGATAAAGGATGCCTTTATTACTTAAAAGGTTTAAGCATTACACCCAGCCTCTGCATACTGAGATGCACACAGCCACCATAGTTCAGAAGTCCAAACAGAAAAATAAATAAGCGAATTACATATCAGATTGAGAAATTGTAAGATGCCTAAAATGTAGAGGGAAGGCCTATCCAAAGATTATGCTGCCATCCATGCCGGGTAAATAAATCCCGTGTCGTATCCTCCAGCCGTGTACACACCTCCGTGAAAAGATCGTGGTACTCCACACGATGTAGAAGTGACCAAGATCGCAGTGTGCTGGTACATCGGTAAATAACCTGCAGGAGAGAACAATTTATATCATTAAAAACTTTATCATTTCTACACAGCCATAGCGACCATATAATGGCAATCGCTCCAACCCGAAGAAGTAGCTTATACTTGTTATCTATCCCATGTAACCAATTCCCAAAAATATTGGCAATACTACGTGGTGGATACAAGCCTGAAGCTGCCTGGGTAACTGACCATATAGACCTAGCGAAATTGCATTGAAAAAATAAGTGTTTGATTGTCTCATTGTGATGACAAAAAAGACACATAGGATTTCTATGCCAATTCCGCTTAATAAGATTATCTTTAGTAAGGATAACTCTGCGACGAAGATACCATACAAAATTTTTATTTTTTAGGGGTATCTTCATCTTCCAAATCATCCTATTATCTAAAACAGGTATAACCGGCTGGGCTAGTGCATTGTAAAAGGAACTCACGGAGAAAGACCCTTTCACACTTAAGTTCCATCAAAATTCATCTGGTCCAGGCGACAATTGTACATTTGCTAGGCGATGTAGCAATGCGATCCAAGAGTCCAGCCTGGTTCCAATTAAATCTCGTCTAAAAGTCACAACAGGCGGGAATGATTCCAAAACAGTGGATATCGTCGCATTCTTGTAACGAACAATAGAATACAATGCATGATATTGTTCTTGGAGCGTAGCATTACCCAGCCACTTATCCTCCCAAAACCTTATCTGAGACCCATCCTTAATAGAAAAAGTTCCGAACCTGAAGAAATTTTTCTTCGTTGCCATCAGACCGGCCCAAAAGTGAGAGTCACTTGGTTTCCAAACCAGCTGTGACAATGCTTTTGAACCAATATATTTTCTTTTAAGTAGATTTTGCCATACCCCGTCTTCAGAAAGTAATTTGAAGAGCCATTTACCAAGTAGGGCTGTATTTTTGATCTCAAGATCATGAATACCCAGCCCACCCTGATCTTTGGGGCGGCATAGTACACTCCATTTATCCAGTCTGTATTTCTTTTTCTCGTTATCTCCTTGCCAAAAGAATCTTGATCGGAAATAGTCCAATCTTTTTAAGACTCCTTTTGGTAGTTGGAAGAAAGATATCATAAACAGTACCATATTACTTAGTACCGAATTAATGAGTACTAATCTTCCCCCTATGGAGATCAATTTACCTTTCCAGCTGCTCAATCTTAGTTGTAGTCTTTCCTCAACGATTTTCCATTCAGCATTTGTGATCCTCCGGTAATGAACCGGAATGCCCAAATACCGAATCGGAAAAACACCTTGACTATAACCAAAGAGATCAGCATAAAGGCTAACTACATCTCTGGTCTCGCCAAAACAAAACAATTCACTTTTATGGAATTTGATTTTCAACCCTGATAGTTGCTCAAAAGCTGAAAGTATCAATTTCAGATTTTTCGCTTTTTCAATGTCATGTTCCATAAATAAAATTGTATCGTCGGCATATTGAAGTATTGATAAACCTCCATCAACTAGACGGGGAATCACACCTTCAATTTGGCCATCAAGCTTGGCACGCTCAATCATGACAGCGAGCATATCAGCCACTATATTAAATAGCATTGGTGATAATGGATCTCCCTGTCTCAAACCTTTTTTTTGTCTGAAAGAATTTACCAACGTCGTCATTAACTTTTATGGCAACACTACCTCCCGACACAAAGTTGTTGATTAAAGCCTGCCACTCAGATAAAAAAAACCTTTCATTCTAAGGGTCTGTTGAAGAAAAGGCCATTTGACTTTATCATAGGCCTTTTCAAAATCAATTTTAAGAATAACCCCATTCAAATTATTCCTATGTAGTTCATGAACAGTTTCATGCAAGGTAACCAAACCGTCAAGGATGTTGCGACCTTGCATAAAAGCAGTTTGTGAAGGGCAAACTACATGTTCCGCCATAGAATTTAGACGAATCGTTGCAACTTTGGTAAAAAACTTAAAACTAACATTAAGAAGACAGATTGGTCTATATTGTTGGATCCGTTCTGCTTCATTAATCTTAGGCAAAAGAATTATCTCTACAAAATTCAAGCGAAACAAATCTAGTTGACCACCGTGCAAAGCACAGAACATTTCAAGTAGATCTGATTTGATAACATCCCAAAAGGTTTGGTAAAATTCAGCTGAAAAGCCATCAGGACCAGGGACTTTATTATGTTCCATCTGGAAAACAGCCTTCCTGACCTCTTCCTAAGAATAGGGAGCCGTACTTAGGTCATTTTCCTCGACAGAAACCTGAGACACATCATTTGTTTGAGATTCATATAGAGAGATAGTTCCCTCAACTGGTTCCCCAAACAAACATTTATAGTAATTTGTAATATAGGATTTCAGCTGCTCATGTCCCTCAATCGTCCCCTCATCTTGTGTTAAAGATCGAATAAGTTTCTTCTTGTGTCTGCTATTAGCAAGACTATGGAAGTACCTAGTATTCAAATCCCCATACAAAATAAATTGGGCTTTGAAACGTTGATGCCATTTGAGTTCCTCTTCACACAGTAACCGTGCTAACTCCGCATTCGCTTGGCTTTTCAGCTCAATTTCATACGTAGTTAACAAACGATTTTCTGCTATAGCTTCAAGGTCATCAATAGTAGACGATAGCCAAAGTTTTTCTTTTTTAAGAATACCAGTTGTGTGGCGCGCCCAACCACCAAGGTGTTTGTGTAGCATACGCACTTTATTGTTCCACCTCTGGATCGGTGTATTACCCGTAACCGGTTTTTCCCATACTGTTTTGACCATATCATGAAAACCCTCCCAGTGTAACCATCCAAGTTCGAATTTGAATGGACGGGAACACCGTATCCGAGGTAATCCAGTAGTCAGCAGTATGGGAGCATGGTCAGACAGCGCCTCAATACGCTCTAGAGCGCGAATCGAGACTCGGGGGAAATGTTCTTCCCAATCCGAGTCCATTAGTACACGATCTAGTTTTTCGTATGTAGGTTCAGGCAGGCTGTTTGCCCAAGTAAATTGACGACCGATCATGGTTACTTCCTTCAAGTCAAGGCTGTCAATGACAGCATTAAAAAGGAATGGCCAATGATCGTCAAAACGACCTTTACTCTTCTCGAATGGAAACCGAAGCAGATTAAAATCATCCCCTATAAGAATAGGATACAGATTATCTTTCGCTAAGTTAACCAGTTTGCGAAGAAAATCGGCCTTGAACACATCCTGGGCCGCACCATACACAGCGACGAGGCTCCATATGAAATTGTCAGCTTTGTTACGGATGTTGAGTTTTATGTGAAACTCTCCTACCGAACTAGCTAAAATTTCCATGGTGTCCGCCCTTACGCCAAGTAAAATGCCTCCAGATCGTCCCCTAGGTGGATGAGAATACCACACAAAGTCTATACCACCCGAAAGACGGTCAAGTAGACTTTGGGAGAACTCTCTTCTACCCGTTTCCGAAATAGCAATAAAATCCAAATTATGTTCCCTAGTGCAAAGTGCAATATGTAAATGTTTAGCCAAGTCACGAAGACCTCTGCTATTCAGAAACATACCATTCATTGGGAAACAAATATGGATTTAGAGTCAAATCTCGTTTCCGAGATTTATTGCATTTTTTTTCCAGAAGAAGATTTCCGACCGAAAGCAGTTAGTTCATAAGCTGAACTTAATCTGTCCTCATTGAAACCAACTTTCAGAATTTCACCAACTAGATGAGATAGGAGCTGACCATCCATTGTCCTCATTGCCACACACATGTAAGCTGCTATAACTTGGGTCAAATCACATATGGGTTTCCACACACATGAGCTTTGAGATTTAGGAAAAATCTAAAATCACATGTAGGTCTAATAATTTAGCGCATTATTTCTAACACTTTCAGGATGGGCTCAAACATGACTTGGCAAACAATCTGTGAGTGCTAAGCAAATTTATTTCGCCATTGACTATGCGGATATATAATGCCTCAAGGTATTCCAATTATTGAATTTACGTATATACGTGGATCTAAAATTATAGCAAGAACCATAAATGTATGGAGCAAGTGTGGCTCCGGTCAAAGGAACTTTTCCTTGCGGTCAAGTGATGGACTTTCCTCGAACTGTAGCCTTTTGGTTTCTAATGTCCCGTAGCCGTCGAGTATTGACCTTGCCAAAACGTCATAGTTCGTACTACATCATTGAGTATGAATGCATGTCTCCCTATCCTGGATCATTCTAGCCGTTATATTCTTATTTTTTTACTACTTAGGTTTATCTTTCTTCTGAATATATAAGTTGGATGACATGCTTATCATTTTTTAACAAAGGGATTCTATTTCCGTCTACTCCATGCCTGTGTGTAGAATGCAGAATGTGTGAGAAGATCCCTTCCTTCACATCTGATTTTGAATTGCTTGATATGCCTAATCTTCCATTCTGCCATTTTGCTTACGAAGGCATTAAAATAAAACAAAATAAAACAAAACATATTGCAAAATATAGTTGAAAATAGATAATGACTCACCACATCTATCCGAAGCACAATGCAAGCGGCGAGGCGAAGCTCGCATATCAATTTAGTATTGTGTTTTATTTGCCTCCAAAACATTGAGGACAAGCACCCCTAGCATAGCCTAGCCTTCTCCTCTGTCCATTTCGGTCTGCCAGTAAATCTGGTTCGCCAAGGACATTATAGTTCCTGATCATTAGCGTTTTTTTGTCGAATTTCATCAAATTACTCTTGATATAACCAGCAGAAATAATTGTGAGTCGATGGATGTTACGAGAAGAAATGTGTGGTTGTGTTGGGAGATGTGTTTATGATTTAAGGCTATTGTTGTGCCATCTATGAAAGAGAGGCCAAATAGGAATCTTTTAGACATGATATGACTATTGTGTCGTCGGGGCATTCGCTCCCAAGGCGACGCTGGATCCCAACCCTAGCGTCGTAAACCCACATCCCGGAGTTTCCCTGCCGCTTACGTTCGCCGCGGTGGCGGTGGGCCCTGGTGCCTAAGGTGTCGGGGGGAGGGGGGATCATAGTGGTATACTTTTGAGGTGGCTAGGGTGGTTCTCATGGGGAGGTTGATGTTGGAGATATGCCCTAGAGGCAATAATAAATGTAGTTATTATTATATCTTTGTGTTTATGATAAATGTTTACATTCATGCTTTAATAGTATTAACAAGGAAACATTAATACTTGTGTGATTTGTAAACTAAATTAGAGTCCCTAGTAAAGCCTCTTTATAATACTAGCTTGTTGGTTAATAAATGATTATGGTTTCCCTATCATGAACATTGAAATGTTATTAACAACAAGATCATATCGTTAGGAGAATGATATGATGGACATACTCCTATAGATAAGCATAGCATAAAGATCAAGTCATTTTAATAGTTCAATTGATATATGCTTTCTGATACATAGTAACCTAATTCCTTCGACCATGAGATCATGCTTATCACCATCACCGGAAGGATGCTTTGATGACATCAAACACCACACCGTAACTGGGTGGCTATAAAGGTGGCATTGAGTGTTCAGAAAGTATTGGTTGAGACACATGGATCAAGAATGGGATTTGTCCATCCATATGACGGATAGATATACTCTGGGCCCTCTCGGTGGAATGTCATCCAATTAGCTTGCAAGCATGTGACTGTCTCACAAGGGATCACATATCACGGGAACGAGAAAAGAGTACTTATCAGTAACAAGGTTGAACTAGGTATGCAGAGATACCGACGATCAAAACCTCGGATAAGTAAACTATCATGAGACAAAGGGAAATTGGTATCGTATGTAAGTGGTTCATTCGATCGCAAAGTAATCGTAGAAATATGTGGGAGCCATATGAATTTATAGATTCCTCTATTGGTTATTGTTCGGAGAAGTGTCTCGATCATGTCCGCATAATTCACGAACCATAGGGAGACACGCTTAAGGATTCGACGTTGTTGAGTAGTTATGGAATGATGAGTAAGAGACCGAATGTTGTTCGGAGTCTCGGATGGGATTCGGGATATCACGAAGAGATTCGGAATGGTCCGGAGAATAAGATTCATATAAGGAAAGTCCTGTTTCGGGGTTGGAGAATGGTTCCAGTGTTTTCATCGGGAATGTTCTAGAAGGTTCCGGAATGTCCGACACTCCGGAGGGGAAGGGTACATGAATGTGTCATAACAAGTTAGAATGGTTGCATCATGTACTAGGTGTCATCGCTGAACAAAATAAAGGGTTAAATCAAATCCTAGTTTGAAAAGTCAAACGGCTATTTTGTTTGGTGGAGGGAGAGTAGGAAACCTACTTGGGGAGGAAGTCCCTCTTCCTCCACCGCCGGCCCTTGGAAGCCGAGTTGGGGAGGGACTCCCCTCCCCTTGGCGCGCCCCCTCCACCTATATAAGGAGGGGCAGGGCTGCCCCTCCAAGCACACAACTTGCCCCCCACAAACCCTAGCTCCAAGCCGCCGGCGCCGCCACCTCCTGCTGCCGCCGCCGCCTAGGGCAAACCCTAGCCGCCGACTTGGGCTTCCCCAAGCCCTAGTTGTTGGCCTAGACCTCTCTCCTTGGTGTGTCTAAACCCTAGATCACCGAGGCTCTCTCATAATCCACCATACTCGCTCCGGCTTAAGGCAAAGCCCTGCGAGATCTCCCCTCTACTTCCGGTACCACGTCGTCGTGCTGCCGGAATCGCGAGGAGAGTGCTACAACCTCCGCTGCCTGCTGGAACAAGGGAGAGGAAGGTCTTCGTCGAGTACCGAACGTGTGAACGACTGCGGAAGCGCTGTCGGAACACAGCGCCGGAAGGATCGTCTACGCGATCTTGAGATCGGGAAGAGTACGACTACATCACCCACGAGAATCCGCTCTCGTTAAACACTTTAGAATCTTCGAGGGTGAGTTATTCTATCGACTCGTTGCTACAATCTAGTAGATAGATCTTGGCTTGTTTGTTTGTATGCGGTAGAAATTTTTTGTTTTCCATGCTACGAACCCCTACAGTGGTATCAGAGTCGTGTCTATATGTAGATCTGTTGCACGAGTAGAACACTGTAACTACCTCGGTGAATTACGCTCCTAGTTACAAGCCTGGATGAGCGGAAATGGTTGAAATAGTACGGTGGGGCCCAAATGCCACTCACAGGTAGACCTTTCGGCCGTCCCAACCACTTCCAAACATCGGGACAAGAACGGGCGGCGTAATCGGCAGGCGAAGGGATCAACTACATACAGAAATGAGTATGTATGCAAGCCACCATACAACAGTACATCAGAGTCATTCCATCTAAAAGAAATAGAAATATTGCAACGCCATACGGCAAGATCCAAATATCCTAGATAGATATAATAGTTTAGGATATCTCCTCATACATCAAACATCAGAGTATCAGGCGGAAGCGGCAAACAAGATCCGAGTACGGATAAGAAGCAAATCGGCATAAGATGCCCCATAAATAAACACATCCCGCCCACAGATCTCACGGATTCCCGTTCCCGGAATCTCTACACCGAATGATCGTTGTCCACATCGTTCGTCTCCTCCACCCAGTATCCATCTCGTGAGTGTACATGTTCATCTGAACCAAAAATTTATCGTGTGAGACCCGAGGGGTACTCAGCAAGTCTTTATACCTCTAAAGGGGACACAACCTGGGGTGACGCAATTGCAGCAAAAGATAAACCCTAACAATTCTATAGATACTCGCTAACCATCCGCCTAACCAAAGATAGACGGATGTCCGGGAATTAATAACAACAGTTATAACAGTAATATTCACAGATCCATCCTCCTCCTCGCTTACCGACGAGGAAGCGGACGAACAACCCCCCATCCGTTGGCAGTTTTATTATCCATTCCATGAGTATTGCACTATTTACTTAGTCAAATTAAAAGCGGTACTTTAGTTATACTTGTCTATGATCAAGAAACTGTGCTCCAAGTCGTCCATAACCGCGGACACGGTTTTCAGAAAGTTTTACCCTGCAGGGGTGCACAAATAGCAACACACACTCGATCAACCTCGGAAAAACCAAATCAAAACCCAACGAGGCTTTCACGACAAAGCAATCACAAGATTCAGAAATATTTCAGGGGGCCACCCCATTGAGTATACCCGCAACGAAGTTAGCTGACTCCGAGACGGACTCAAGGTTTGTGGGGATGGCTGTATACGACTGGGAACCCGAAAGTGTGACTGGGCTTGTCGATACCGCGAAAACACTCCGCTTCCCTAAACAGTATAGGTGCAGTACATCGCACAATTTAAATAAAGCAGTAAAGCATGGCATAAGTACAGGATAGTAAATAAAACCTCAAACTAGTTTGTGGCCCCAAGAAATAAGAATGAATCAAGATCTGGCTCAGGGGGGTCCCATAATCCTCCCGGATGTGGATAGCGCGAATATTCAAGGAACAGGTATCAAGTACTCGGGGTCCTACGGGACACAAGTGGACGGTTAACATGAAGGATTTCGCGGCATAGTAAATCAAAATTTTCTACGGAGCGAACAGAGGGAAAGCCAAGATCTAATCTAGGAGATGCAAACAACGAGAGAGATTGGATTAGATCTTCATACCCTTGAATATTCGCACAGCGGAACGTTCGTCGGAACGTGGGTGATGTAGTCGTACTCGCTTCTCCTCCTCGTGATCCGATCCGATCTAGCACCACAAGTGGCGGTATCTCCGTGAGATACACACGTGCAGCACCTCGACGTCTCCTCCTTCCTCGGACCAGCAAGTATGGTGGAGAGATAGATTGGATCTACAACACGATGGCGTGGTGTATATGGTGGAGAATTTCTGCAGCAGGGCTTCGCCTACAAACAGTCGGGAGGGAGAGAGGAAAGCTAGCAAGGCGGCTAGGGTTTGGAGGAGAGGTGTGGGGGGTTGGTGCGCCCCCACCCCTCTTTATATAGAGGGGGGGCGCAGCCCTAGTGTAGGGGTTCGTAGCATGGAAAACAAAAATTTCTATCGCATACAAACAAACAAGCCAAGATCTATCTACTAGATTGTAGCAACGAGTCGATGGAATAACTTACCCTCGAAGATTCCAAAGCGGTTAACGAGAGCAGATTCTCGTGGGTGATGTAGTCGTACACTTCGATCTCAAGATCGCGTAGACGATCCTTCCGGCGCTACGTTCCGGCAGCGCTCCCGCAGTCGGTCACACGTTCGGTACTCGACGAAGACCTTCCTCTCCCTTGTTCCAGCAGGCAGCGGAGGTTGTAGCACTCTCCTCGCGATTCCGGCAGCACAACGGCGTGGTATCGGAAGTAGAGGGGAGATCTTGCAGGGCTTCGCCTTAAGCCGGAGCGAGTATGGTGGAGTATGAGAGAGGCTTTAGTGGTCTAGGGATTAGACACACCAATTAGAAGGCTCTAAACCGAAGGCTAGGGCAATTAGAAGCTCTAAACCAAAACGGCTCTAAACCGGAGGCTGTGGCTAGGGTTTAGATTTAGAGGATAGGAACTTGTGTGTCTAGGAGGGGAGCCCTGCCCCTCCTTTTATAAGTGGAGGGAGGCGCTCCTGGGGAGGGGAGTCCCTCCCCAACTTGGCCTCAAGGAGGGCCGGCGGTGGGAGGAGGAACTCCTCCCCCAAGTCGGCTTCAAACTTCCTTCTCCTCTTTCCCACTTCCCAAAATAGCCGTTTGACTTTTCAAACTAGCTGTTTGACTTTTCAAACTAGGATTTGATTAAATCCTCTATTTGGTACAGCAATGACACTTAGTACATGATGCAATCATACCAACTTGATATAACATATTCATGTACCCCTTCCCCCCGGAGTGCCGGACATTCCGGAACCTTCTAGAATGTTCCCGATGAAAACATCGGAATCATTTCCGAACTCCGATACGGGACTTTCCTTATATGAATCTTACTCTCTGGACCATTCCGGATCACCTCGTGATATCCCGGATCCCATCCGAGACTCCGAACAACATTCGGTCTCTTTCTCATAATACCATAACTACTCAAACAACGTCGAATCCTTAAGTGTGTCTCCCTACGGTTCGTGAATTATGCGGACATGATCGAGACACTTCTCCGAACAATAACCAATAGAGGAATCTGGAAATTCATATGGCTCCCACATATTTCTACGATTACTTTGCGATCGAATGAACCACTTACATACGATACCAATTTCAACTTTGTCTCACGATAGTTTACTTATCCGAGGTTATGATCGTCGGTATCTCTGCATACCTAGTTCAACCTCGTTACCGATAAGTACTCTTTTCTCGTTCCCGTGATATGTGATCCCTTGTGAGCCAGTCACATGCTTGCAAGCTAATTGGATGACATTCCACCGAGAGGGCCCAGAGTATATCTATCCGTCATATGGATGGACAAATCCCACTCTTGATCCATGTGCCTCAACACATACTTTCCGAACACTCAATGCCACCTTTATAGCCACCCAGTTACGGTGTGGTGTTTGATGTCATCAAAGCATCCTTCCGGTGATGGTGATTAGCATGATCTCATGGTCGAAGGAATTAGGTTACTATGTATCAGAAAGCTTATAGCAAATGAACTATATTAAATGACTTGATCTTTATGCTATGCTTAACTATAGGAGTATGTCCATCACATCATTCTCCTAATGATATGACTCTGTTGTTAATAACATCTCTATGTTCATGATCAGGAAACCATGATCATATATTAACCAACAAGCTAATTTAACAAGAGGCTTTACTAGGGACTCTTTTATGTTTACAAATCACACAAGTATTAATGTTTCCTGTTAATACAATTATAGCATGGTACGTAAACATTTATCATAAGTATGAAGATATGATAATAACCTACTTTATTATTGCCTCTTGGGCATATCTCCAACAGTCTCCCACTTGCACTAGAGTCAATAATCTAGTTTCAAACCTTTGTGTATTCAACACCTATGGCTTTACGGTGTTGTATGTACACGATTGCTAGTGGTCAACTGATCTCCGGATCTGTCACTTCCAGGTCCGTGTGTAATTGCATGTATTTGCGTCTCTACGCATCATTCATTCTCTAATGAGATGGCTTTGTATAAATTTGGTCCTTTGGTGAGACCTTTAGTTCTTTGGGGTTTAAAACATGTTGATAATATTGTCGTACAATATATCTTCATAGTATTATCCCGCTGTGAACTACACCTAGTTTGATAACAAACTACTTGACACAAACGCCCTCTTTAGCTGCTATTATAGCAGTCATATACTTAGCCTTTTGTTGTAGTATCTGTCACAATGTATTCACTTTGGAACTCATCCAAATCCATTATGGAACTTACGTTCCATTATATTGTGCCACCCTTAGTTTAGATTGAGATAAACTTAATTTGTATTTTGTGACAAAACTAGTATCAATGTAGTACTTTTACAATGAACTAACCATCTATTTGTCACTTCTACAAATAATATACTCTTAGTTCTTCCAAAAGATCATAAGAATATCCTTACTATTGTCCAATGATCATCTTATGAATTATTCTGGTATATGCTCATAACATTTAGAGCATAGGACATATCTGGATTTGTACATATCACAGTATGATTGATATAAATATTCTTTGTGATTTCATACATCAAGTATCAATCTATACTTGAATCTTTGTTTCACTTACCCTGTGTCAATACACTTTAATATATCATCAATATTGAACTCATTCAATCCTTTCTGTGCGACAAGAACTTTTCTTGTAGTTTCTATATTGAACTCATTCAATATCTCATCTATGTACTTCAGGCACAACCATATTGGCGTCTATTAATGCCAATTATTTGGGTTTTGCCTAAGTCTTTCATCGAGATGAAAGTCTTATCTTGTGTTAATAAAAAGATACATCACTTCCAATCAACAATATGTCTTCTACATAATGTATTAGAAATATGTCTTAGCGCTCCCACTTAATTTCTTTCAAATGCAAGCATCTTCATTGTCTCTGATGAAATTAAACTCTTTTAACAGTTTCATCATAGTGAAGATTCCAACTCTGCTATGCTTACTTCAACCATTGAAGTTTCCATATGTTTTTAGCATCCCTTGAATTTAACAAAACCCTTTGGACCGTGTCATGCACACGTCCTAGGTAATCCCTTCTATTAGAAGAACTTGTTTTTGTTTATCCAACACATAACAAAATTATATGTCGTGGTTGCTACATTAATCCGTCTAGACTAAATATCGCTAAGAAAGATCAAATCTTGTCATAGTCAACCCTTGAACATTGTTGTGAACTCTTTCCCAACATGTCGACCATTTCATAGATGAAACATCCATGTCTATTTATTTATAGATCCAAACACAACTGTAAGGTCTTACACCTTTCTCGAGGGTCTTTCAAGTTAAGAACTTGATTTCTCGTGTATGGAACTATCACGGATTTTATGGCTTAAAGCCATTTTACGGAGTCAGGGCCCATCATTGCTTCTTTGCATGTAGTCGGTTCATTATTCTCAAATAATGATTCAACCCTCAAATCTTGGTATTTGATTGTTTACCCGACCTACTTGTTTCAATAGGAACTTAGATCTCTGTGACCACAACCTTTGAGGCACGTGAGCCATGAGCATTGTTGCTGCCTCCGGAACACTTTTCGGTGCTGCGCAACTCTGCACATATAGCTAAGGTTCTTTTAACCTTATCAAAGTTCTATTGTCCTCCCACTTTTCTTTTTACGAAAAATTCCTTCCCAAAGAAACTTGACGTTCTAAGTGACAAATACTTTTGTCTCTGGTGTTATGGAGGAATACTCAACAGTTATTCGAAATAATCATACAAAGACAGGTTCATCCGACTTTGGTTGCAAACATCTTTCTTATGCAAAGCATACCAATGTTTTAAGAAAGGACAACTTGGGTTTTATCCCAAACCATAACATATGGTGTCATTTCAACGGATTATGATGGAGCTCTTTTCAGTGGAAAAACGGTAGTCACTAAAGCTTTTAATCTTTAAAATATAATGGCAGTTTTATGAATTACACCTTCGATCTTACCATGTCAAACAAGGTTTAATTACATATCTCGAACGCTCCATACTCTTATGGTGTTTCGGGAAAATGCAAATCCACGGAACGATTCCTTAAATCTTAGGTATTATGCTAAACTTATAACTCAAATATCTTCCTTTATGATCTTATCATAAACTATTTATATTCTTGTTACAATGATTTTGCACTTCATCTTAAAAATCTTTGAACTTTTCAAATATTTCACACTTTATCCTTATTAAGTAAATATTCATATATTCACTCAAATTTTTGGAGAAAGCATATGAAGTTGAAATCCATCGCTCTTGACTACACATAATGGATTTCGTACAACAATATGTACAAGTTCAAATAAGCTAGTCATTCATTCCCTTTTGGCCTATGAACGAAGTTTTAATTATCTCTAGGAAAGTTTCACAAGCGTCATTTGATCAAAATCAAATAGACTCCAAAATTCCATCCATATGGAGTTTCTTCATGTTTTCTTTCCAATATAATTTAAACTGCGATGTTCACTTCCTAAGTGATCTTTCAATCAATTTGTCTTTCGAAATTTTTAGCACTAGTTTTATGGATGTGATTTCTCCAACGAGATTTGTGAATCATCCATCTTTTATGGATTACGGCAATTATTTGAACAACCCTTTTGTTCTCATAATACCTGATAAAACAAATCTTAAAGGCAAGCTTTGATGTTTTAACGAGAAACACAATAACCCTTTATTTGTTCTCGATGAACATCATCACATATTATTTTGCTAGTTACTTAGGCCATTGTACATAGTTCATGAATTGTGTTGTTTCGTATGAAGATTCACACCAACAAATTCAGTATCAAACACTTAAGAACCACAGTGTTTAATAAGCAAAGAATACAGCCATAACATGTATATCATCTATATACTTAAACTGAACAATTCTAGTCTTTTATTTTCTGCCATATATTTATGAGATTCTCTTTCAGTATTTCCTTTTCTGTTTGAAAGAATCTATCAACATCAATAGTGGAGTCATACATATGACACATAGTCCAAAGCGTGTATAGTTAAATACCAATGTCTTTGGACTTGCACTTTGAAGTAGATCACCATTATCAAATGTTTGGTGTTCTTTCAAATTCCTTTCTTTAGTAATCTCTTGGTGTAGTAAACATTTTATCTACATCAAATATTCACCCTCATCATGGATTTATCCATGATCAAGCTACTTTTAGCTTGTAATGGTGAATCGCAAGTATAATGTTGCTCTCCAAAACCTTTTGGAGGATTAGGACAACTAGTGTCTCCAACCTTTTGCAAATTCTCATCAAAAATGAGAACATGACTTTTGCCATATTATACTCTATCATGTTGCAACCAAAACTTCGTTTCAGATATCACAATATCTTCCACACATCATGGTTTCTGAAACAACTCTTTCAGATCCTAAATAACCTTATTATTAAGACAATCCTTTTGAATATCAAGAATCATGGAGAAAATCATGATACTAATATACTAACATTGGAATTGTTACTCTTGATTTTAATACCAACTATTAAACTTCATGGAGTAATCAAAACTTACTGAAAGTTTGCAATGGGACTTTTAAACTTTAGATTAACACTTCAAAACAATACGATACCAGTTCGTAAAGTAACTAACCAGAATTCTATAGTTCTATCATCTCAATTAAAACTAAGCGCAAGGTGGTAAACGGAGGCCAATGACTACAACAACTATGCAAATTCACTTTGAGTTAATTTATGATAAATAGTGTTCAACTTTTAATCATATTGCTGTTAAACTCCCACTCAAAACAATATCCCTCACATTGTTTTAGTGATCACACGAACCAAATCCACCATATCAAAACCGATCATCACGAGAGTTGATATAGCTTCAATGGCGAACAATCAACATGTTCATCATATCTTCTATATGGCTCATGCTTTACCTTTCGGTGATCCGTGTTCCTGAGACCATGTCTGTACATGCTAGGCTCGTCAAGATCAAACCTTAGCTTCCGCATGAGCAAACCTGTCTTGCCCATGTTGTATACACTTGCGGAATCTAACACACCCGATCATCACGTGGTGCTTCGAAACAACAAGCTTTAGAAACGGTGCTAACTAAGGGTGAACACTTTATGACTTGAAATTCATGTGCATGAGGGATCATCTTATAATGCTACCGTCGTCTACTAAGCAATACAAGATGCATAAAGGATTAACATCACATGCAATTCATAGTATGTGATATGATATGGCCTTTCTTCTTTGTGCTTCCGATCTCCATCTTCAAGCACGGACATGATCTCCATCATCACCGACATTTTTTTGAGGGTAAAACAGTAGGGTAAAAAACCCCACTGCAATTTTTCATTTTATATATCAAGTAGAGTTACAAAAGATTATTTACAAGCATATTCCACCTCAAAAAAGAGGGATAACATTTAAAGCAGCTATCTCATGTCTAAATTGGTTTCAATCCAGTCCTTAAGGCCCTAATAATACTTTTTCTTAATTCTATAAAGGACCCATCTTAATTCCTGGGCTATAATAGCCTTCCAGGTCTCCACCGACGTATGCTGATTGTTGAAAATTTCATTATTTCTGCAAATCCAGATGCTCCAAGTTCCAAGTATCAGAATTTCCATTGCAAAAGGGACCTTGAGATCTTTTTTAATACTGGCTAGAACTTCAAAGATGCTTTGATCAGCCATATTAACCTGTGAGATTTCAGCCCAGCAGGCTCTAGCAAAAGGGCATTCCCAAAACAAATGTAAACTAGTTTCTTCACTGTGGCAGTTCTGGAAGACACAATCATAAGATGCTAGAGGAAAACATTTTCTTTTCAGAAGATTCCTTGTGTTGAGTCTATCAAGCAGAAGAAGCCAGAAGAAAAATTTGTGCTTCTGTTGGCAAGAAGATTTCCAGATCCAAGAAAAATGTGGCTGAACTGGTTGGTAGCCAACTAAAGAGTAGTAAGCCTTTTTTACTGAAAAATTACTACCCCAAATATAAGACCAACAATCCAATTCCCCTTCCCTGCTATAATCAAGAATTTGTTCAAGACTTTGATATTCCTGATATGCTTGTTGAGACAAAGGCAGATAAAAGAGATCCTGAGTATTTGCAGTATGCATGAACTCACTGACAGAAATGTGTGGATTTTTTGCAAATGTAAGAAGGTGAGGGAGCTTATGTTGGAGGCAATTATTATTCCACATATCAGTCCAGAATAGAGTAGATTCCCCATTTCCAACCAAGCACTTTGCAAGTCCTTTAAAAGTGTCAATTAGCTTCAGATGAGCTTTCCACCAAAAAGATCCCTCAACTCTTCTTCCAGGGAGCTTATTATTACAATAGTATGTGTTCCACACCAAATGCACCCATGGAATATCCCTATGATTATAGAATTTATCCAAATTCTTCAAGAGAAGAGCAGAGTTTTGAACATTAAGGTCCAGGACTCCCAATCCACCTTGACTCTTGGGTCTACAAACTTTCTTCCATGCTACAAGAGCAGTACCTCTAGCTTGAACATCAGTAGTTTTCTTTCTCCACAAGCATTGCCTCATATATTTAACCAACTGCTCTTTGATAGAGACAGGGAGATCAAAGCAGCTCATGTAATATATGGGGAGGGAAGATAACACAGATTTAACTAACTGTAATTTCCCCCCATAATTCAGAAAGTCAACAATTCCACACAATCTTCTTTCAATTCTCTGAACAATATGCAAGAAGTGTTCCACAGCAGGTTTATTCAAGCTCAGAGGCAGACCAAGATAGGTAAAAGGCAAGGACCCAGTGAGGCAAGAAAGTGTATTAGCAAAGTGCTCAAGCCTTTCAGAATCCATATTAATAGGCATCATGCTGGACTTGGAATAATTGACTTTAAGCCCAGTGGAAATAGCAAAAGTGTGCAGGATTGCTTTAAGACATAATAGTTGCTTAGAATCAGCCTTCAGGATTACCAAAGTGTCATCTGCATACTGGACCACAGGGAAATCAGGGCAAAAAACATTCTCAGAGGGCAGAGAAAGCAGACCCATGTACATTGCTTTATTGAGGATGCTCTGAAGAAGATCAGCAGCCAGTACAAACAGCAGAGGGGACAAAGGGTCACCTTGCCTGACACCCCTTCTACAGTAAAAAAAATTCCCAGGCACACCATTTAAAAGCACAGAGGAAGAAGCAGACCCAAAAATCAACTGAATCCAAGAAATCCATTTAACTCCAAAACCTTTGGCTTTAAGGATATCAATGATTGCAGAATGCTCAATTCTGTCAAAAGCCTTCTCAAAATCCAACTTGAGAATTAAAATTTCCTCCTTTGACTTGTGACACTGATCAAGAAACTCAAAAGCCCAACCTAAACAGGCTTGAATTGATCTTTGCTTGAGGAAACCATATTGATTCTTGTGAACAAGTTTAAGAATGACTTTTTGCAGTCTATTGGCCAGAATCTTAGTGATAATCTTGAGGACACTATTTAGCAAGGAAATAGGCCTAAAGTCAGCAGGAGTCAAAGGAGCAGCAATTTTTGGAATGAGGGTGATGAAAGAGGAATTAATGCTCTCTAAAGAGACATTCCCTGCATGGAACTCAAGAAGAAGGTGTTTCACATCATCCTTGATAATAGGCCAGCAAAGCTTCATGAATTCATTATTAAAACCATCAGGGCCAGGAGACTTATCATTAGGCAAATTTGTGATGACTTCTTCAATTTCTTCATCAGAGAAAGGCTTTTCCAAAGCTTCCTTATCCTCCTGGCTTAAGCAATCACCAGCCAAGTCATCAAGATTAAAATGCATTTCAGGCTTATCAGAAGTACCCATTCTATCTTTAAAGGAAGTCCAAAGAAGATTTGCTTTGCCATCATGATCATAGATCTCAAGATCAGAATCACCTTTGAGCATGGAAATGTAATTATGTCGAAAACTAATGGTAGCTTTGGAGTGAAAGAATTTGGTGTTCTCATCCCCCAGTTTAACCCATTTGATTTTCCCTCTCTGCTTCCAATAAGTATTCTGGTTTTGTAGAAGAGAAATAATAAGATCCTTCAAGATATCTCTAAGATTCCACTCATGAACAGTAAGAGTTCTCATTTCCTCCATGATATCAAGCAAATCAATAGTGGCATTAACATTACAGATTTGTGTCTTCAGACAAGGAAGCTGTTTTGCCCAAAGCTTCAGCCCTCTTCTCACATTTTTGAATTTGGCATTTTTTTGCAGGATCAAGGAAACCCACAGGAATATTCCAGGCATTTTGAACAATAGCTTTAAACTCTTTATGTTGTAACCAATGGTTTTCAAATCTGAACACCTGAGCTTTTGGAATCATTGTGCCAATGGTAATGACACAGGGGAGGTGATCAGAAGTAGGCTTAGCAAGAGGAGCAACAAAAGTAGAGGGAAAACTTTGAGTCCAGACAGCAGAAGTAAAAAACCAATCCAGTCTTTCCAATAGAGGATCCTTCTGCATATTACTCCAAGTGAATTTTCTACCCTTAAGAGGTAAATCAATGAGACCTAAATTATTAATAGCTTCATTAAAGAGAAGCATATCATTCACATCCCCTCCCAATTTGTTTCTATCAGAGGGCTGTCTACAGAAGTTGAAATCTCCCACAATAAGCCAATCCACATCATCTGGCATATCAATACTACCAAACCAGTCTAGAAATTCAGACTTTTTTTCAGGTAAACATGGCCCATAAATGTTAGAGAGAATCCAAGATTTATTGGACAGGCAAGATGTCAAGGTAATGGAGATAGAGAACTCATTAAGGAAAGAGAGTTGACCAGAGAACAAGGAGCCATTCCAAATGATGATTAAACCACCAGATGCACCTCTGGAGGGAAGGAATTCAAAGTTTGAAAATCTGGAGGGGCAGAACTTTTTAATGAAGGATTTATCAAAACCCTCACGCTTAGTTTCTTGAAGACAGATAATGTCACAGCCAGACTCCTCAATTTTGCTTCTAAGAGCAAACCATTTTTTATCAGAATTAATTCCCCTGATATTCCAATTCAGGATCTTCCAAGTTCTGTTGTTACTCATTAAGAAACCAGGAGCAATTATAGATGTGGGGTGATGTAAATAATATAATCACCCAAAAGAGAGAACAGCAGGTACATAGACCAAAGCTCAACCATAATAGAGTACCACAAATATGATCCACAATAAGTACCAACCATATTGCAACATCACAAACACAGAACACATAACAGGAGGTCAACAAGACCCCAGCAAAAGATATAGCTTGACACATTAGCACACTTAAGATGATGTTTTCTTCTTGGCTTGCTGTCCACAGGTACCAGCAGCCCCGGGCTTCTTCTTGCCACCAATCCCCAAGCTGGAAGAGGGACCACCTTTAATGCTGCCTTTTGCAGGAGCCTTAATAGCCACCTCATTGATCTTTCCTTTCTTGGTTAACCTCTTCTCCAGGTCCCCATCTTTAACCTTGCAGAATGAAGCAGCAAGATTTTTAACCACTTTGGCATTCAGGCAAGGAGGAGCAGCATTACAAACCAGGCAATCAACAATTTGACAATGTAAGTGACTTTTAAAACCCCCATTTAATTCAACAATCCTAGGACTTCTCCTCACCTCAGATTCCACAAGAGGTTCCATGCCTTTTCTCTTTCTAGCAGGGGTAGAGGGAGAACCTGAAGATGATTTAACTTCAATACCCAGGCAAGAAGGGGCCATCTGGGAAAAATTCTCATTAGGAATGATGAAAGATATAGAACTTTCCTCAGCAATAGGTTCTTTAATAATTTCCCATAAAGGAGAAGTAAGAAATCCTTTGACCCAATTAAATTTCTCAGGAGTAGCAAGCATGAGAGTGATGAAATTAAACCAACTTACAGGGATATCACACTTAAGAGAGCCCTTTGAAGAAGCTTCTTTCTGGATATGGGGAGCAAAATAATTCTCCCAGAGCTCCAGGCCTTGCTGAGAGAAACCCTGTTTGGCAATATGCACATCAGGAATGGTAATGAAAGTTCTCACCATCCCAACCTGGAGGTGTGCTTCATTTGGGGAAAGAAGGTGCTGATCCTCCATCATCCAATCCTCATTCTCAGGGGCAACAGCACCAGAATCCATAGGACTTCCAGTCTCTTCCTCAGCAGCATCATTAGGCTCCTCCTCATCAGCCAGATAGTTTTGGAAGATATTTTGCAGACCTTCCCCAATGCCAACCCCCTGAGGTGCAACTGCAACACCATGCTCTTCCACATCCTCAGGCTCATTAACAGATTCCTCATCATCAGACTCCCAGTCCTGAACAATGATACCAGTAACACCACTATTCACATCCTGAGGTGGAAGATGCAGATTGTCAATAGGCATGTCCTCTCCAGGAGCTATGACAGGCCCTTGAACAGGAGCAGCAGCAGCTTCCCATGGACCCCAACCTTCAGCATTCCCAGCATCAGGAGCAGGGTTCTGAACAGGACCCATCCACTGACCCCAATCACCCCCATGAGTAGGGGGGGAGGGGGGAGGTGGCACCTGAGGTCCAAAGACTGGCCCATGTGCAGGAACAGGGTGAGGGTCCACATTATCATCTGGCAGTGGGTCCTCTTCAGGTGGGCCCCCACCAAGCAAGTGACTCTGAAAAATTTCCACAGAGAAAGTCCATGACTCAGTCTCCACCAGGTCACCAATGGTAAACCGCACACTCTTAGGGATATCAGCCAAATCAGTCACACGAATTTTAGCAACAATCCTACCCTTATGATCATTGTCCCTTTCCCACAGGAGAACCTTCCTAATGTCAGCAAATATAGCATTCAGATCCTCCGTATGCCAGTGATCAAGAGGAGGCCCAACCAACATCACCCAGCACTCATTGTTAAACTGCATTCTACGCCAATTATCACCCTCATTGTGCTTAACAAAAGATACATGCACATCTTGAAACGGAATCGGACTCGCCGCAATGAGTCTATCACGGTCACTGACATGGTTGAACTGCACATACGCAGACCCAAAGGGACAATCCTGTATATCTCTGAAGTGCACTCCAGCCTCATTGTTGAAGAAATCAACCAAGACACCATGAATATTTACGAACGGAACTGGACCAGGAGGGAGGGGAAAAATGTTAGCAATAGCATACTGTTCATGTGCTCGAGACCTCCGAGGCACCACCACCCTTTTAACGCGATTCCGCCCTGCCACTTGCAAAATCTGGAAGCCATTCGGCAGGAATGGCTCAGGGTCGATCGGGATATTCGCCATTGCGATGCTCTTCGCCGGCGACGAACAGGAGGGGAATGGGGTTTCAGCGGGCGGGGGAGTTGAGGAGACAGGGGAAGAGGAAGTTGTTTTTTTCAACGAGGAAGTGAACTCGTGAAAACTGCCGTAGATGACGGGCCTGGACTGAGAAACCACCTGGGCCTTGAACCAACCCTCATAAGATTTATCGGGCCAAGTACAAATAGGGAAAGAGGGAAATTTCAGAAAAGGAAGGAGCCCAGGCAAATTAAAAGCAGCGCAATTAGCGCCCCCCCAGCCCTGACCGGCGTTACCTTTGACTTAAAACCCCCATCAGTAAGCACCTGGGCATAGGATCTGCCTTGATGGCCAGAATTGAAACCCACATTAAAATTATGCTCAATCACAGGCGAAGTATCCTGGGGTGATGAAGGAAATTTGAGTCTTTGAAAACCGAATCACCCTTACCGGGAGGCTTCAAAGGGGGAGATTTTTTTGCACTTTCTTTTTTGTACGTGACAACTTTCCATTCCTGAGCAGATTCTTTGTAATATTCCTTTTCTTCATAAAGCCAGTTCGGACCTCCATTTCCCCAAAGATTTACATGAATCACAAAAGAGAGGCATGAAAACTTGGAGATATTGTAAATCTCAAAACCCACTGCCCGAGAAGCAACCGAGAAACGAAAAGTTCTATCTTGCAAAAGCTTCACCCGGAATTTAGAAGCATTACCACCAAAACAGGCTTGAAGAGCAAGACTGACAGTATGAAAATCCAACTTGAAATTTGCCCTCCCAAAAGAACACACCAAATAAAAAGGTCTCTTCCTGAATCCACCAATGAAGTTAACTTGATGCCTGAATTTATCATAGATCCTCTTCTCAAAAACACGCCCGAAAGAAAAATCAAGGACCGGTCGACATGAAGCAACCTCTTTGGGAGCAACCACATTGGAACCTGAGGGAAGCTTATCCGAGAAATCCAGAGTCCTGGGCGCCAAACTTTCAACCTTGGAGGAAAACTTTTTAACCAAAGGGCTTGGTAAAATTTGAGAACCGACCACAACCCTCTTCACCTGTAAATCAATGGAGATACCCGCGGCCACCACCTCACCATGAACCAAATATCGAGCATCAATCACAACCTCATTATGATTGAGGAGAACAATCCGTTTAGAACTAGGAAAAAGCATGAGAAAACCCTTGGAAGGCTCAAGATCATCAGCAGGCAAGGAGTAACAAAGGGCCTGCCATTCCAAACCAGTATCTTCATCCGATCCAGAAATGGTAGGAGATCTACCGAGAAATCCAGAAGAAGGATCCAAAAAATCATTAACACGAGAAAGATGAGAGGGGAACCTCAAGACAGATCCAACAGAGATCTTCTCCCCATTTTCCAAACATCGACCCTCAAGAGGAGAGCCATTTGCATTGAGAAGAACGAGCCAAGAATCAGCCGAGACGACGAGCGATCCTTCAAGAAACTTACCACCCGTGGTCACACCAGAGTAGGTGATCTTCCAGCAACCTCCAGAGGAATCCATGCAGACCCAGCGCCGGCAAGGCGCCGGCGGGAGCCAGAGGGCGACCGCCGCCTTAGAGGAGCCTCATGCCTCGGAAAGCGTGCCTTAGTGGCTGGCCCATATTGAAGGAGTGCTTTATCATCACCGACATTGCATCAAGGTCAATGATGCTTCTCCATGGTTGTCGTCCACCGGCTTCAACTATTACAACTACTTTGAATAGACACGCGGGTCTTAACAGAAATTAAAGACAGCCATATGGCTCCTGCCGGTGGGCTACTTACAATAAGGAACATTGCATACATCATATATAATCACAATCATGGCCATATCACATCACAGCACACCCCTGCAAAACAAAGTTAGACGCTTCTAATTTTCTTTGCATGTTTTACGTGGTTTGGGGCTTTCAATAAGTGTCGTTCTAACTTACGAACAAGAACCACAACATTGATACTAGTATTGTCAATCACCCATTGTAAATTGGATCTTAACTATGCTAGGAGAAACAGTCACCCGCAAAGCCACTTATGCAATACAAGTTGCATGTCAAGCGTGGAGCAAGTCTCATGAACGATGTCATGTAAGGTTAGCCTGGGCCGCTTCATCCCAACATACCGCAAGATGCAAAGTACACAAGAAGCAATCGACAATAAAAGCATCAACGCCCACAATGACCATTGTGTTCTACTCGTGCAACAGATCTACATATAGACACGGCTCTGATACCAGTGTAGGGGTTCGTAGCATGGAAAACAAAAATTTCTATCGCATACAAACAAACAAGCCAAGATCTATCTACTAGATTGTAGCAACGAGTCGATGGAATAACTTACCCTCGAAGATTCCAAAGCGGTTAACGAGAGCAGATTCTCATGGGTGATGTAGTCATACACTTCCGATCTCAAGATCGCGTAGACGATCCTTCCGGCGCTGTGTTCCGGCAGCGCTCCCGCAGTCGGTCACAAGTTCGGTACTCGACGAAGACCTTCCTCTCCCTTGTTCCAGCAGGCAGCAGAGGTTGTAGCACTCTCCTCACGATTCCGGCAGCACAACGGCGTGGTATCGGAAGTACAGGGGAGATCTCGCAGGGCTTCGCCTTAAGCCGGAGCGAGTATGGTGGAGTATGAGAGAGGCTTTAGTGGTCTAGGGATTAGACACACCAATTAGAAGGCTCTAAACCGAAGGCTAGGGCAATTAGAAGCTCTAAACCAAAACGGCTCTAAACCGGAGGCTGTGGCTAGGGTTTAGATTTAGAGGATAGGAACTTGTGTGTCTAGGAGGGGAGCCCTGCCCCTCCTTTTATAAGTGGAGGGAGGCGCGCCTGGGGAGGGGAGTCCCTCCCCAACTCGGCCTCAAGGAGGGCCGGCGATGGAGGAAGGAACTCCTCCCCCAAGTCGGCTTCAAACTTCCTTCTCCTCTTTCCCACTTCCCAAAATAGCCGTTTGACTTTTCAAACTAGCCGTTTGACTTTTCAAACTAGGATTTGATTAAATCCTCTATTTGGTACAGCAATGACACTTAGTACATGATGCAATCATACCAACTTGATATAACATATTCATGTACCCCTTCCCCCCGGAGTGCCGGACATTCCGGAACCTTCTAGAATGTTCCCGATGAAAACACCGGAATCATTTCCGAACTCCGAAACGGGACTTTCCTTATATGAATCTTATTCTACGGACCATTCCGGATCACCTCGTGATATCCCGGATCCCATCCGAGACTCCGAACAACATTCGGTCTCTTTCTCATAATACCATAACTACTCAAACAACGTCGAATCCTTAAGTGTGTCTCCCTACGGTTCGTGAATTATGCGGACATGATCGAGACACTTCTCCGAACAATAACCAATAGAGGAATCTGGAAATTCATATGGCTCCCACATATTTCTACGATTAATTTGCGATCGAATGAACCACTTACATACGATACCAATTTCCCTTTGTCTCATGATAGTTTACTTATCCGAGGTTATGATCGTCGGTATCTCTGCATACCTAGTTCAACCTCGTTACCGATAAGTACTCTTTTCTCGTTCCCGTGATATGTGATCCCTTGTGAGCCAGTCACATGCTTGCAAGCTAATTGGATGACATTCCACCGAGAGGGCCCAGAGTATATCTATCCGTCATATGGATGGACAAATCCCACTATTGATCCATGTGCCTCAACACATACTTTCCGAACACTCAATGCCACCTTTATAGCCACCCAGTTACGGTGTGGTGTTTGATGTCATCAAAGCATCCTTCCAGTAATGGTGATTAGCATGATCTCATGGTCGAAGGAATTAGGTTACTATGTATCAGAAAGCTTATAGCAAATGAACTATATTAAATGACTTGATCTTTATGCTATGCTTAACTATAGGAGTATGTCCATCACATCATTCTCCTAATGATATGACCCTGTTGTTAATAACATCTCTATGTTCATGATCAGGAAACCATGATCATATATTAACCAACAAGCTAGTTTAACAAGAGGCTTTACTAGGGACTCTTTTATGTTTACAAATCACACAAGTATTAATGTTTCCTGTTAATACAATTATAGCATGGTATGTAAACATTTATCATAAGTATGAAGATATGATAATAACCTACTTTATTATTGCCTCTTGGGCATATCTCCAACACCTAGCCCCTCCCCCAAGCCCAAAGGATAAGTAGTGGGGGGCATTGACTCTCCCCTCTTCTAGAAACCCTATCTCTAGTTTAAACGATTTAAACTCTCTAGGATCGGCTGGGCCCTATGGGGCCTTGTGCCCCTGGCCCAATGCGGCCAGGACACTCCCTCATAGGCCCATGCCCCCTCCCGGAAGGTGGGGCCACGTTGGTCCCCTTCCGGAAGGTCCTAGAAGCTTCCGGTACAATACCGATTAACCCGGAACAATTCCGAACTCCAAAAACTGCACTGCCTTATATGAATCTTATTCTCCGGACCATTCCGGAACCTCTCATGATGTCCCGGATCCCATCCGAGACTCCGAACAAAAATTCATAAACCAATTATCCAATCTATCCTAGCGTCAAGACACGTTAAGTGTGTGACCCTGCGGGTTCGAGAATATGCAGACATGATCTTCTATCAATAATCAACAGCGGGGTCTGGGCACCCATATTGACTCCCACACATTCATCGATGATCATATCGGATGAACCACGATGTCAGGATTCAAACAATCCCATATATATATTCCCTTCGTCTCGCGATATTTTACTTGCCCGAGATTCGATCGTCGGTACCGTCATACCTAGTTCAATCTCGTTCACATCAAGTACTTTACTCGTTCTGTAATCCGATATCACTTTGTGATTAACTCCTTAACCACATGCTTGCAAGCGGTGTTGATATCGATTACCGAGTGGGCCCAAAGTATATCTCTCCGACTTGGGAGGGACAAATTCCATCTCGATACATACAACCCAACAGATACTTTCCAATCACCTGAGAGACACCTTTATGATCACCCTCTCATAGGATGACGTTTGATGACCTCAAAGCTTTCTTCCGATACCAGGGAGTTGTATTATCTCATGGTCTAAGGAATACAATATTTGACATAAGAAAAGCTTCGCAAAGACGAACACGATGACACGATCTAATTGCTTTGCTTAGTTTGGGTCTGTCCATCATATCATTCTCCCAATGATATGATCTCATTATCAATTGACAACTCATGTCTATGGTTAGGAAACCTTAACCATCATTGATCAATGAGCTAGTCCTTAGAGGCGTACCAGGGACACGGTGTTGTTCACAAACCACACAAGTATTAATGTTTCCGCTTAATACAATTCTAGCATGGAATATAAACTTTATCATGAACAAGAATTATAATAATAACATCTTTATTATTGCCTCTAGGGAATAATTCCAACAGTCTCCCACTTGCACTAGAGTCAATAATCTAGTTTACATCTGGCAACAATCTCACACCCATGGCACTGAGGTGTTGATCATGTTTTACACGTGGAAGAGGTTTAGTCAATGGATCTGCGACATTCAGATCCGTATGTACTTTTCTAATCTTCAGATCTCCATCTGCAATATAATCTCGGATTATATGAAACTTGCGGTTGATATGCTTGGTCTTTGGATGATATCTTGGTTCCTTAGCGAGTGCTATGGCGCCAGTGTTGTCACACAATATCTCCAGTGGGTCCAATGCACTTGGAACCACGCCAAGCTCAGTGATGAAGTTTCTGATCCAAACTCCTTCACTTGACGCTTCTACAGCAGCCATGTATTCCGCTTCTACTGTAGATCCCGCGATCACGCTTTGCTTGCAGCTTCTCCAGCTCATATCTCCTCCATTCAAAATATAAACGTATCCTGTCTGAGATTTGGAATCATCCTTGTCGGTGTCAAAACTAGCGTCGACGTAACCTTTTACGACAAGCTGTTCATCACCCCCATAGACTAAGAACATTTCTTTAGTCCTATTTAGGTACTTTAGGATGTTCTTCACGGCTGTCCAGTGTTCCACTCCTGGATCACTTTGATATTTGCTCGTCAAACTAAGAGCATTGGACACATCCGGTCTAGTACACAGCATGGCATACATGATGGAACCTATGGCCGAGGCATAAGGCACTTTGCTCATAGCTTCCCTATCATTTACTGTAGCTGGACACTGAGCCTTGCTCAATATCTTACCTGACAACATAGGCACTGAACCTTTCTTTGCCTTATCCATTCTGAACCTTTTCAGAACTTTGTCTAGGTATGTACTCTGTCTTAAAGCTATCAGACGTCTTTGTCTATCTCTATAGATTTTGATGCCCAATATATAAGCAGCTTCACCTAGGTCTTTCATTGAAAAACATTTGTTCAAATAACTCTTCACATCGTTAAGCATGTTGATGTCATTTCCGATAATCAATATGTCATCCACATACAGTACCAGAAACGTCACCGAGCTCCCACTCACTTTCTTGTAGATGCAAGCTTCGTAGCAATTTGGAACAAATCCAAAGCTCTTGATCACTTGATCAAAACGAAGGTTCCAACTCCGAGATGCTTGCTTCAGTCCATAAATGGAACGCTGAAGTTTGCATACTTTATCAGCATCCTTAGGATCGACAAAACCTTCGGGTTGCATCATATACAACTCTCCATCAATGTTGCCATTGAGGAAAGCAGTCTTGACATCCATCTGCCATATTTCATAATCATGAAACGCAGCAATTGCTAATAAAATCCGAATGGACTTAAACATTGCTACGGGAGAGAAAGTCTCATCGTAGTCAACACCTTGAACTTGTCGAAAACCTTTCGCGACAAGCCGTGCTTTATAGACGGTAACATTACCATCCGCGTCCGTTTTCTTCTTGAAGATCCATTTGCACTCAACGGCCTTTCGGTCGCTAGGAGGGTCCACCAAAGTCCATACTTGGTTTTCGCTCATGGATCCCAATTCGGATTTCATGGCTTCCAGCCATTTCTCAGAGTCTGGGCTCATCATCGCTTCCTCATAGTTTGTAGGTTCACTGTCTTCTACCAACAAGACAGTCAAGACAGGGTTGCCGTACCACTCAGGAGGGGCACGCGACCTTGTATACCTGCAACGTTCAGTAGCAGCATCGTCCGAAGCTTCATGATCCTTGTCATTAGCTTCCTCTATCGTTGGTGCAGGCGGCACTGGAACAATTTCAGGTGCTGCGCTACTCTCCAATTCAAGAGAAGGTTCAATAACCTCGTCAAGCTCTACTTTCCTCCCACTCACTTCTTTCGAGAGAAACTCCTTCTCAAGAAAGGAACCGTTCTTTGCGACAAACACTTTGCCTTCGGTTCTGTGATAGAAGGTATACCCAATAGTTTCCTTAGGGTATCCTATGAAGACGCATTTCTCCGCTTTGGGTTCGAGCTTGTCCGGCATCAACTTCTTGACGTAAGCTTCGCATCCCCAAACTTTAAGAAACGACAACTTAGGTTTAGCACCAAACCACAGTTCATACGGTGTCGTCTCAACGGATTTAGATGGAGCCCTATTTAAAGTGAATGCAGCGGTTTCTAATGCATAACCCCAAAATGATAACGGCAAATCAGTAAGAGACATCATTGATCGGACCATATCTAATAGGGTTCGATTCCGGCATTCAGACACACCATTGCGCTGTGGTGTTCCGGGTGGCGTGAGTTGTGAAACGATTCCACTTGCTTTAAGATGCGTGAAAAAATCATAACTCAAATATTCACCTCCACGATCGGATCGTAGAAACTTAATCTTTCTGTTATGATGGTTCTCCACTTCATTCTGAAATTCCTTGAACTTTTCAAATGTTTCAGATTTATGTTTCATTAAATAGATATACCCATATCTACTTAAGTCATCGGTAAAAGTGAGAAAATAGCGATATCCACCGCGCGTCGAAACACTCATCGGTCCGCATACATCGGTATGTATGATTTCCAACAAGTCCGTTGCTCGCTCCATCATACCGGAGAACGGGGTTTTGATCATCTTGCCCATGAGGCATGGTTGGCATGTGTCAAATGATTCAAAATCAAGAGACTCCAAAAGTCCATCAGAATGGAGTTTCTTCATGCGCTTTACACCAATATGACCTAGACGACAGTGCCACAAATAAGTAGTATTATCACTATCTACTTTGCATCTCTTAGCCTCAATGTTATGGATGTGTGTTTCATCCCTTTCGAGATTTAGAAGAAATAAACCATTTACAAGAGGTGCATGACCATAAAAGATGTTACTCATATAAATAGAACAACCATTATTCTCCGATTTAAATGAATAACCGTCTTGCAAGAAACACGATCCAGAAATAATGTTCATGCTCAACGCAGGCACATAATAACACTTATTAAGGTTCAAAACTAATCCCGAAGGTAAAACTAAGGAGAGCGTGCCGACGGCCATCACATCAACTCTTGATCCGTTGCCAACGCGCATCGTCACCTCATCCCTCGCAAGCCGTCGTCTATTCTGTAGCTCCTGTTTCGAGTTACAAATATTAGCAACTGAACCGGTATCAAATACCCAGGCACTACAACGAGGGCTAGTAAGGAAAACATCAATAACATGTATATCAAATATACCTTTGATGGTGCCAGCCTTCTTGTCCGCTAAGTACTTCGGACAGTTGCGCTTCCAATGACCCTTGTCCTTGCAATAGAAGCACTCAGTGTCCGGCTTAGGACCAGACTTGAGCTTCTTCTCAGCAGGAGCATTGCGCTTGCCGCCGCCCTTCTTGAAGGGCTTCTTTGCTCCCTTACCTTTCTTAAAGGAGGGATTGTTGACCATCAACACATGATTATCCTTCTTGATGTCCACCTCCGCAGCCTTCAGCTTTGCGAAGAGCTCGGTGATCGTATTAGTGGAGCCAATCTGATTATGAGTCACTACAAAACTTTTGTAGCTGGGAGGGAGTGATTGCAGAACCCTGTCAATCTTGAGCTCCTCTGGAATCGTGCATTCCAGTTGCTCAAGGTGTTGAGTGTAGCCCGACATATTTATGGCATGCTCACTAACGGAACTCCCTTCCTCCATCTTGCAGTTAAAGAACTTCTCAGAGATCTCATATCTCTCAGAACGGGCTTGAGTCTAAAACATGGTTTTCAGCTCCTCGAGAATCTCAAAGGGCCCGGGATATTTTTCAAAACGATTTTGAAGTTCCGGTTCCATAGCAAACAACATGGTGCTCTCAATCACACCATAATCATCTTTGCGCGACTGATAGACAGCTTTCTCATCAGCTGGCGCAGTTGCAGCAGGGGGGTCACCTAACGCTTTCCCAAGGACATAGTCCTTTTGTCCGCCAGACAGAATGATTCTTAGATTGCGGAACCAATTGGTGAAGTTAGACCCATTGTTTCTAAGCTTTTCCTTCTCAGCAAAAACGTTAAAGTTGAAGTTGGATTTGGCCATGTGATCTACAGTATTTGCAAGTACAATTTAGACTATGTTCATGATAAATAGTTCAACTTAATCAAATTACTAAATGAACTCCCACTAAATTCAACATCCCTCAAGTTGTTTAGTGAACACGATCCAAATTCACCACACCTAATCCGATCATCACGAGAAGAGATGTGGTTTCAATGGTGGACAACAAAGTGTCGATCATATCATTCATATGACTCATGCTTAACCTTTCGGTTCTTGTGTTCCGAGGCCATGTCTGTACATGCTAGGCTCGTCAAGCTAGACCCAAGTATTTCCGCGTGTGCAAAACTGGCTTGCACCCGTTGTATGTGAGCGTAGAGTCTATAGCACCCGATCATCACGTGATGCTTGGACACGACGAACTTTCGCAACGGTGCATACTCGGGGAGAACACAGTTTTATCTTGATCTTTAAGTGAGGAATCATCTTATAATGCTACCGTCGCGATCTAAGCATAATAAGATACATAAAAGGATAAACATCACATGCATATAACTTTATATGACATGGTATAGCCAATCTTCGCGCAATGATCTCCATCTTGTGCGTTCCGGCATGATCTCCATCACTCCACCATGATTGCCTCCACCACGAATAGCAACTACAACTATTGCTAACTACTTAGCGATAAAGTAAAGCTATTACATGGCGTATAAGAAGTTGACTCGCAGGTCATACACAATTACAAAGACAACCATATGGCTCCTGCCGGTTGTGTACTCATCGACATGCAAGTCGTGAAACATTACAAAACATGATCATCGCATACATTATACACATCACATCTTGGGCCATACCATATCACAGAAAACACTCCCTGCAAAAACAAGTTAGACGCCTCTACTTTGTTGTTGCATGTTTTACGTGGCTTATGGGAGTAGATGCTAAGAACGATTCTTACCTACGGAAAGCCACAATGGTGATATTATGGTTGCCAAACTCCGGTGTTAATCCCATGACAACTATAGTGAGAGAAACTGACATCCACCAGCCGCATGTGTGGAACAAGCCACACGTCAAGTGCGGAGCCGGTCTCGCGAACGACGTCGCGTAAGGTTGGCCTGGACCGCTTCAATCTCACTATCCCGCGTCATAAGAAGAACACAAACAAGAGGCTTGCAGCAGAAAACATCAACGCCCGCAACAACCATGTTGCGTTCTACTCTTGAAACACATCTACGCATAGATCTAGCTCTGATACCACTGAAGGGTTTCGCGGCATAGTAAATCAAAATTTCCTACGGAGCGAATAGAGGGAAAGCCAAGATATAATCTAGGAGATGCAAACAACGAGAGAGATTGGATTAGATCTTCATACCCTTGAAGATTCGCACAGCGGAACGTTCGTCGGAACGTGGGTGATGTAGTCGTACTAGCTTCTCCTCCTCGCGATCCGATCCGATCTAGCACCACAAGTGGCGATGCCTCCGTGAGATGCACACGTGCAGCCCCTCGACGTCTCCTCCTTCCTCGGACCAGCAAGTATGGTGGAGAGATAGATTGGATCTACAACACGACGGCGTGGTGTATATGGTGGAGAATTTCTGCAGCAGGGCTTCGCCTACAAACAGTCGGGAGGGAGAGAGGAAAGCTAGCAAGGCGGATAGGGTTTGGAGGAGAGGTGTGGGGGGTTGGTGCGCCCCACCCCTCTTTATATAGAGGAGGGGGCGCAGCCCTAGACCCTCCCCCAATCCCAAAGGATAAGGAGTGGGGGGCATGGACTCTCCCCTCTTCTAGAAACCCTATCTCTAGTTTAAACGATTTAAACTCTCTAGGATCGGCTGGGCCCTATGGGGCCTTGTGCCCCTGGCCCAATGCGGCCAGGACACTCTCTCATAGGCCCATGCCCCCTCCCGGAAGGTGGGGCCACGTTGGTCCCCTTCCGGAAGGTTCTAGAAGCTTTCGGTACAATATCGATTAACCCGGAACAATTTCGAACTCCAAAAACTGCACTGCCTTATATGAATCTTATTCTCCGGACCATTCCGGAACCTCTCGTGATGTCCCGGATCCCATCCGAGACTCCGAACAAAAATTCATAAACCAATTATCCAATCTATCCTAGCGTCAAGACACGTTAAGTGTGTGACCCTACGGGTTCGAGAATATGCAGACATGATCTTCTATCAATAATCAACAGCGGGGTCTGGGCACCCATATTGACTCCCACACATTCATCGATGATCATATCGGATGAACCACGATGTCAGGATTCAAACAATCCCATATATATATTCCCTTCGTCTCGCGATATTTTACTTGCCCGAGATTCGATCGTCGGTACCGTCATACCTAGTTCAATCTCGTTCACAGCAAGTACTTTACTCGTTCCGTAATCCGATATCACTTTGTGATTAACTCCTTAACCACATGCTTGCAAGCGGTGTTGATATCGATTACCGAGTGGGCCCAAAGTATATCTCTCCGACTTGGGAGGGACAAATTCCATCTCGATACATACAACCCAACAGATGCTTTCCGATCACCTGAGAGACACCTTTATGATCACCCCCTCATAGGATGACGTTTGATGACCTCAAAGCTTTCTTCCGATACCAGGGAGTTGTATTATCTCATGGTCTAAGGAATACAATATTTGACATAAGAAAAGCTTCGCAAAGACGAACACGATGACACGATCTAATTGCTTTGCTTAGTTTGGGTCTGTCCATCATATCATTCTCCCAATGATATGATCTCATTATCAATTGACAACTCATGTCTATGGTTAGGAAACCTTAACCATCATTGATCAATGAGCTAGTCCTTAGAGGCGTACCAGGGACACGGTGTTGTTCACAAACCACACAAGTATTAATGTTTCCGCTTAATACAATTCTAGCATGGAATATAAACTTTATCATGAACAAGAATTATAATAATAACATCTTTATTATTGCCTCTAGGGCATAATTCCAACATAACAACCAAATAACATCTATTGCCCACATGTGCCTCTGCATTTACCTACTTGAATTTTAGTTGTTAAACAGTAATTAAAGTCTTGATCATCTCCAACAATAAACACACGGCAATACTCCAACAACTGTGGTACTTGACGACACGCAACAACACTTGAGCAAGCGACTACGACGCGCAGGTCCAACTATCTACCAAACAACAGGTAATAGGAGGTGTCCAAGGCAATATAAGGCTGCAAGGGATATCACGGGTACGAAAACTAGAGCATCGCAACACAGATAGCAATAGATCAACAGGAGGGAATAAATACTATAAAAGTAAGATAGGTAGAAAGGGGGAGATGCTCGCCTGAAAAACATTGCCGAAGGTTCAACCGAAGATCGGGTCGAGACTCGCATCAAGTCATCGGCCTAGTCCGTGAAGAAGCAAAGCACTAGAAGAAACACCGGATTGACTATTTAAGATTAAGGCAGAAGACCGGGCATGATGCATGTATGATGTACGGCATGGCAAAGATGCGATGCAATTAGGCAATATTAAGCGGAACCTGGGTCCCGACAATTAGTTAGATGGTTCATGTTGTTTAGATACCCCGCACTTTAATTGTTGTCTTAACATGGCAAATCATAGCACCGGTTCGCTACACCAATTTAAATGGGACCAATATACGACTAGAAAAGCACGCATATGGACCCCATATTTAATTATGAGGTGACTCGGCATAATGCCCCCAAACCACACAAATATGCATGCGAGATGAATGATTTAATATGCATCAGTTGATAATGTCATATTATAAAATAATGGGGGGTCTCGAATAGGGAATCACATTAGGGTTCTGCGAACTTGGGCTCCGAGGGGTTCGGGGTCGGTCTCAGGGTTCTACGGGAGAACGGCTCGACGAGATCGGTCTCGGACAACGGAAGTAGATCTTGTCGCATCCGAGAAGAAGGACTTGGTTGGCATCGGGGGCACATCGTATTTGCCCTGGTCGGTGTCGATCTTGTCATGCCCGCGTATCGGGTCGGTCTTGGCGTCCGGGAAGAAGAACTTGGCGTTCTGCGTCGGTGTCCTTACCGTCCGTGTTCTCGAGCATCGCATCCGGGAAGGAGTACTTGTCGCACATGTGGTCTTCGGGTCCGGGGTCTCAGTCATGGCGTCCCATTGTAGATCTTGTTGATGGTCCAGCAAAAGCCATCGGGTTCGGTCTTGGTTCCATTGTCGATGGTGATCTTGGCGGAACACTTCGAGTGGTGCAGATCTTGAGGTTCCAAGGGGTTCGGGTCTCGACGCCTTTGAATCTCGGAACTTGGTGTCCGCGGTCTTCGGTCCCGTGTAGAAGTACTTGGAGTTCCAGAGCCACCGGATGACCTTGACTAATATAGTCCTCGCGTCCATACCTTTGGGTTCCTTCGTGTTCGTTGATCTTGGCATCGGTACCGATGGAAACAAATATGGCGAGGCGACACCCGAAGAGAGGCACGATCGTGCTTGGGAGCATCAGGCACGGAGAAGCAGCAGACACACATGGGCACAAGCCTGTTGTGTGTGCTCCTGGACACGCAGACACATAGGCAGCAACAGCCGCATCCCCAACACATGTGCCAACATGAGGTCAAAGCCCTGAAACGGCGGTGCTCGACACGCACAGAGATTGAACTCGTCGTCCACAGCAGAAGGCGAGGACGTCGAGCAACACATCGGCGTTGGCTTGTCACGAACGGTGACCAGCGGAGGCGTCAGGCGACGCGAGCGGCGGTGACACGCGCGACGTCAGGAGGTACGCGGGTAAGCTTGACGGCGGCCACGCATGCCGCAGGTCAACGGCGGGGAGGCGGATAGGGGAGACGGCGGAAGCATAGGTGAGGTCATGGGCCGCGAGCGGCAGGGGAACGCAGGGACGCGGCGGCGGACACCCAAATGTAGGCGAGGTGGTCTGGCACGATGCAGGGCGTGGCCGGTGCCAGCGGCAGGGTCGATGGCGACCGGAGATAGAGGAGGCACGGGGCCGGAGAGGAGAGGCGAGCCAGCCGGAGGAGAGGGCGGCGGCGGCCGAGCTTGCGGGAGATGCGGGTCGGGGTGGCGCTGCCGGTAAGGGAAAAAGGCGGCGACGCGGACAGCTTCCGGCGAGGAGAGGAGGAACCGACGGTGGCGGCGGCTTGCGAGCAGAGAGGGAGACGGGCGAGCGGGGAGGGCGAGGGGGCGCGACGGCGAGGCGGGGAGGAGAGAGGAACGAGGTCGGCCGGCGGCGGGGTCACGCGGCCGCGGGCGGAGGTCGGGGCGAGGTGAGAGGGATGTGGCAGGAGGAGCACCGGGCGGCGGGGTTGGGCAAAGACGACGAGCGGGGCTGTGGCTTGGAATGTAGGAGGGGTTGGTGGGGGAGAGAGGACGCGACCTGGGACGATGGGGTGGGCCGCGTGGTAGTGGGCGTGAGTGGAGGTGGGGCCAGGGGCGTCAGGGTGTGGGTGGTGGCGGCTGGATTGGAAGGGAGAGGGGTGGAGGTGGACCTGGTGGAGAGTGGCCCAGGGGTGGTTAGGTGGCAAGAGCTGAGTGGGTGGAAAAAGTTTCAGGGTGAGGTGGCGCGAGGTGATAGGGTGGGGTGAGGTGGCTGGGGATGGGTAGGATAGGGTGGGGTAGGAAAAGGATTTAGGTAGACCGGTTTGTACTGGGGGTGGCCGACTGGGTCAGATCGGCCCGGTTTGGCTGCCCCCTAAAAATAAAATAAATATTTTATTATTTAAAACGGGGCGTTTGAAAACCGTGGTTAGACGAAACAAAAATAAATCCGGAGACCCGGGTTTTAATTTGAATAAAGACGGGAGTATTTAGAAAACAAAACTAGGCGTTTCGAAAATAGTTTAGACAAAAACCATGCATGATGATGACGATGCTCAAATGCAATGTGGCATGGTGACATGCGCATGCGGTCATGACGATGCAATGCACAAAAACAACGCGATTTTCTAGTAGTGGTTTTTGCGGGATGCCACAAACACAATGGTCATTGTGGGCGGTGGTGCTTTTATTATCAATTGCTTCTTGTGTACTTTGCATCTTGCGGTATGATGGGATGAAGCGGCCCAGGCTAACCTTACATGACAGCGTTCATGAGACTTGCTCCATGCTCAACATGCAACTTGTATTGCATAAGTGGCTTTGCGGGTGTCTGTCTCTCCCATTATAGTATAGATCCAATTTACAACGGGCACTTGATAGTTCAAACATCAACGTTATGGTTCTTGTTCGTAAGTTAGATCGACACTTATTGAAAGCCCCAAACCACGTAAAATATGCAAAGAAATTAGAGGCGTCTAACTTTGTTTTGCAGGGGTGTGCTGTGATGTGATATGACCATGATTGTGATTATATTTGATGTATGCAATGTTCCTTATTATAAGTTGGCAACCGGCAGGAGCCATATGGTTGTCTTTAAATTTTTGTTAAGACCCGTGTGTCTATTCAAAGTAGTTGTAATAGTTGAAGCTGGTGGACGACAACCATGGAGAAGCGTCATTGACCTTGATGCAATGCCGGTGATGATGGAGATCATGTTCGTGCTTGAAGATGGAGATCGGAAGCGCAAAGAAGAAAGGCCATATCATATCACATATTATGAATTGCATGTGATGTTAATCCTTTATGCATCTTGTATTGCTTAGTTAACGACGGTAGCATTATAAGATGATCCCTCATGCACATAAATTTCAAGTTCTAAAGTGTTCATCCTTAGTAAGCACCGTTGCTAAAGCTTGTTGTTTCGAAACACCACGTGATGATCGGGTGTGTTAGATTCCGCAAGTGTATACAACGTGGGCAAGCCAGATTTGCTCATGCGGAAGCTAAGGTTTGATCTTGACGAGCCTAGCATGTACAGACATGGTCTCAGAACACGGATCACCGAAAGGTAAAGCATGAATCATATAGTAGATATGATGAACATGTTGATTGTTCGCCATTGAAGCTACATCAACTCTTGTGATGATCGGTGTTGATGTGGTGGATTTGGTTCGTGTGATCACTAAAACAATGTGAGGGATATTGTTTTGAGTGGGAGTTCACCTAGATTAATTTAACTATTAATTAGAACTCAATTTGTCATAAACTTAGTCTAAACTATTGCAAATATGTTGTAGATCAATGGCGGCCCCTACCATCAATTTTAATGCGTTCCTAGAGAAATAAAAGTTGAAAAACAATGGAAGCAACTTCGCGGATTGGTTCCGCAATTTGAGGATTGTCCTCAATGCTGGTAATTTGACCTATGTGCTGGATGCACCGCTGGGTGACCCGCCTGCAGCTGATGCTACCGATGAAGTAAAGAATGTTTACCTCGCTCGGAAGAATCAGTACTCCACAGTTCAGTGTGCTATCTTGTATGGTTTGGAATCGGAGCTTCAGAAAAGGTTTGTGAATTCAAACCCACATGATATTGTCCGTGAACTCAAATTGATCTTTGAGACTCACGCGGCAGTTGAGAGCTATGAGGCTTCTGAAAAGTTCTTTAACTGCAAGATGGAAGATGGCAGCTCCATCAGTGAGCATGTGCTTAAGATGTCTGGGCACGCAAACAAACTCCAAAGCTTGGGTATAGTGATTCCTAATGCTTTGGGGATTTACCGTGTCCTCCAATCACTACCACCAAGTTACAAGAACTTTGTGATGAACTACAATATGCAAAGCATGAACAAGCAGTTGCCAGAACTCTTCTCCATGTTAAAATCTGCAGAAGTGGAGATCAAGAAAGAGCACCAAGTGTTGATGGTCAATAAGACCACCAAGTTCAAGAAAGGCAAGTCTAAGCAAAAGGGACACTTCAAGAAGGGTGGTAAGAAAGTTACCGCACCGACGAAGAAGACCAAGGCTGGACCTAAGCCTGATACTGAGTTCTTTTACTGCAAGGGAGAAGGTCACTGGAAGCGGAATTGCCCAAAGTACTTGGCGGATTTGAAGAACGGCAACATCAAGAAGTAAGGTATATCCGATATACATGTTATTGATGTGTATCTCACTAGTACTCGTAGTAGTGCCTGGGTATTTGATACTGGCTCGGTTGCTCATATTTGTAACTCGAAACAGGTGCTGCAGAATAAACGGAAGCTAGCGAAGAACGAGGTGACGATGCGCGTTGGAAACGGATCAAAGGTTGATGTGATCGCGGTCGGCACGCTACCTCTTCATCTACCATCAGGATTAGTTTTATACTTAAATAATTGTTATTTGGTGCCTGCGTTAAGCATGAACATTATATCGGGATCTTGTTTATTGCGAGACGGTTAATTGTTTAAGTCCGAGAATAATGGTTGTTCGAGTTATATGAGGAATATGTTTTATGCACATGCACCTTTGATAGATGGTCTATTCTTATTGAATCTCGATAGTGGAAATACACATATTAATAACATTGAAGCTAAACGTTTGAAATCGAGCGATAACTCGACCTATATGTGGCACTGTCGTCTTGGTCACATTGGAGTGAAGCGTATGAAGAAACTCCATTCCGATGGACTTCTTGAATCACTTGATTTTGAATCACTTGAAAGATGCGAAGCATGTCTGATGGGTAAAATGACTAAGACTCCATTTTCTGGTATGATGGAGCGAGCTACGGACTTATTGGAAATCATACATACCGATGTGTGTGGTCTAATGAGTGTAGCATCGCGCAGTGGTTATCGTTATGTTCTTACCTTCACGGATGACTTGAGTAGATATGGGTATATCTATTTCATGAAACATAAGTCCGAAACTTTCGAGAAGTTTAAGGAATCAAAGTGAGGTTGAGAATCAACGTAACAAGAAGATTAAATTTCTGTGTTCTGATCGTGGAGGTGAATATCTAAGTTACGAGTTTGGCGAGCATTTGAAGAAATGCGGAATACTTTCACAATTGACACCGCCGGGAACACCACAGCGTAATGGTGTGTCCGAACGTCGTAATCGAACTCTCTTATATATGGTTTGTTCTATGATGTCACTTATAGATATACCGCTATCATTTTGGGGTTATGCATTAGAAACAGCCGCATTCACTTTAAATAGGGCACCATCTAAATCCGTTGAAACGACACCATATGAATTATGGTTTGGGAAGAAACCTAAATTGCCGTTCCTTAAAGTTTGGGGTTGCGAAGCCTATGTAAAGAAGTTACAGCCGGACAATCTTGAACCCAAAGCGGAAAAATGCGTCTTCATAGGATACCCAAAGGAAACTATTGGGTATACCTTCTATCATAGATCCGAAGGCAAAATCTTCGTTGCCAAGAATGGATCCTTTCTAGAGAAGGAATTTATCTCGAAAGAAGTGACTGGAAGGAAAATAGAACTCGACGAGGTTGTCGAACCTTCTCTCGAACTTGCGAGTAGCGCAGCACCGGAAGAGGTTCCTGTGGTGCCTACACCAATAAGAGAGGAAGCTAATGATGATGATCATGAAACTTCGGTTGTAGTTGCTACAGAGCCTCGCAGGTCAACGAGAACTCGTACCACTCCTGATTGGTATGATCCCGTTATGAGTGTCATGTTGGTAGATAACACCGATGACCCTGTGACATATGAGGAAGCGATGATGAGCCCAGATTCCAATAAATGGCAAGAAGCCATGAAATCCGAGATTGGATCCATGTACAAAAACCAAGTATGGACTTTGGTGGACTTACCGGATGGCCGGAAGGCTGTCGAGAACAAATAGATTTTCAAGAAGAAAACAGATGCTGATGGTAATGTTACTGTCTATAAAGCTCGACTTGTCGCAAAAGGGTTTCGACAAATTCAAGGAGTTGACTACGATGAGACTTTCTCACCAGTAGCGAAGCTAAAGTCCGTGAGGATTATGTTAGCAATCGTTGCATATTACGATTATGAGATATGGCAGATGGATGTCAAAACAGCGTTCCTCAATGGAGACATTGATGAAGAGTTGTATATGATGCAACCCAAAGGTTTTGTGGATCCTAAAGATGCTAACAAGGTATGCAAACTTCAACGGTCCATATATGGATTGAAGCAAGCATCCCGAAGTTGGAATCAACGTTTTGATAAGGTAATCAAAAGTTTTGGTTTTATACAAACTTATGGAGAAGCTTGTATTTACAAGAAAGTGAGTGGGAGCTCTGTAGCATTCTTAATACTATATGTAGATGACATATTGTTGATTGGGAATGATATAGACCTTGTTAATAGTGTCAAGGAATATTTGAATAATAGTTTTTCAATGAAAGATCTTGGCGAAGCAGCTTACATATTAGGCATAAATATTTATAGAGATAGATCGAGACGCCTAATATCATTGTCACAAAGTACATATTTGGACAAAGTTCTAAAGAGGTTTGGAGTGGAAGATAGCAAGAAAGGGTTCTTGCCCATGTTGCCCAATACGACCTTGAGTAAAACTCAAAGTCCGACAACGGCAGAAGATAGAGAAAGGATGAGTAAAACTCCCTATGCCTCAGCCATAGGATCTCTAATGTATGCCATGCTATGTACTAGACCCGACATTGCATATGATGTTAGTTTGACTAGCAAATATCAAAGTGATCCAGGAGTGGATCATTGGACAGCGGTCAAAAACATCCTTAAGTACTTGAGAAGAACTAAGGATATGGTTCTTTCTTATGGAGGTGATAAACATCTCGTTGTTAATGGTTACACCGATGCTAGTTGGAACACCGATCCGGATGATTCTAAATCACAATCTGGATACGTATTTATTTTGAATGGTGCAGTAGTTAGCTGGAGGAGTGCAAAGCAAAGCGTTGTGTCGAGATCTTCAACTGAATCGGAATAATGGCTGCTTCGGAGGCTTCACAAGAAGCGATATGGATGAAAGAGTTCATTACAGAGCTCGGTGTGGTTCCAAGTGCGCTGGACCCAATGTCTATCTACTGTGATAACATGGGCGCCATAGCCAATGCGCAAGAACCAAGGTAACACAAGAAGCTGAAGCATATCAAGCTATGTTTTCACGCTATTCAAGAACATGTACAAGATGGTGACATAAAGATTTGCAAAGTACACACAGATCTGAATGTGGCGGATCCGTTGACTAAACCTCTCCCGAGGGCAAAACATGACCAACACCAAACTGCCATGGGTGTTCGGTATATTACCATGTAATCTAGATTAGTTGACTCTAGTGCAAGTGGGAGACTGTTGGAGAGATGCCCTAGAGGCAATAATAAATGTAGTTATTATTATATCTTTGTGTTTATGATAAATGTTTACATTCATGCTTTAATAGTATTAACAAGGAAACATTAATACTTGTGTGATTTGTAAACTAAATTAGAGTCCCTAGTAAAGCCTCTTTATAATACTAGCTTGTTGGTTAATAAATGATTGTGGTTTCCCTATCATGAACATTGAGATGTTATTAACAACAAGATCATATCGTTAGGAGAATGATATGATGGACATACTCCTATAGATAAGCATAGCATAAAGATCAAGTCATTTTAATAGTTCAATTGCTATATGCTTTCTGATACATAGTAACCTAATTCCTTCGACCATGAGATTATGCTTATCACCATCACCGGAAGGATGCTTTGATGACATCAAACACCACACCGTAACTGGGTGGCTATAAAGGTGGCATTGAGTGTTCAGAAAGTATTGGTTGAGACACATGGATCAAGAATGGGATTTGTCCATCCATATGACGGATAGATATACTCTGGGCCCTCTCGGTGGAATGTCATCCAATTAGCTTGCAAGCATGTGACTGGCTCACAAGGGATCACATATCACGGGAACAAGAAAAGAGTACTTATCAGTAACGAGGTTGAACTAGGTATGCAGAGATACCGACGATCAAAACCTCGGATAAGTAAACTATCGTGAGACAAAGGGAAATTGGTATCATATGTAAGTGGTTCATTCGATCGCAAAGTAATCTTATAAATATGTGGGAGCCATATGAATTTCCAGATTCCTCTATTGGTTATTGTTCGGAGAAGTGTCTCGATCATGTCCGCATAATTCACGAACCGTGGGGAGACACACTTAAGGATTCGACGTTGTTGAGTAGTTATGGAATGATGAGTAAGAGACCGAATGTTGTTCGGAGTCTCGGATGGGATCCGGAATATCACGAGGAGATCCGGAATGGTCCGGAGAATAAGATTCATATAAGGAAAGTCCTGTTTCGGGGTTGGAGAATGGTTCCGGTGTTTTCATCGGGAATGTTCTAGAAGGTTCCGGAATGTCCGGCACTCCGGAGGGGAAGAGTACATGAATGTGTCATAACAAGTTGGAATGGTTGCATCATGTACTAGGTGTCATCGCTGAACAAAATAAAGGGTTAAATCAAATCCTAGTTTGAAAAGTCAAACGACTATTTTGTTTGGTGGAGGGAGAGTAGGAAACCTACTTGGGGAGGAAGTCCCTATCCCTCCACCGCCGGCCCTTGGAAGCCGAGTTGGGGAGGGACTCCCCTACCCTTGGCGCGTCCCCTCCACCTATATAAGGAGGGGCAGGGCTGCCCCTCCAAGCACACAACTTGCCCCCCGCAAACCCTAGCTCCAAGCCGCCGGCGCCACCACCTCCTGCTGCCGCTGCCTAGGGCAAACCCTAGCTGCCGACTTGGACTTCCCCAAGCCCTAGTTGTTGGCCTAGCCCTCTCTCCTTGGTGTGTCTAAACCCTAGATCACCGAGGCTCTCTCATAGTCCACCATACTCGCTCCGGCTTAAGGCGAAACCCTGCGAGATCTCCCCTCTACTTCCGGTACCACGTCGTCGTGCTGCTGGAATCGCGAGGAGAGTGCTACAACCTCCGCTGCCTGCTGGAACAAGGGAGAGGAAGGTCTTCGTCGAGTACCGAACGTGTGACCGACTGCGAAAGCGCTGCCGGAACGCAGCGCCGAAAGGATCGTCTACGCGATCTTGAGATCGGGAATAGTACGACTACATCACCCACGAGAATCCGCTCTTGTTAAACACTTTGGAATCTTCGAGGGTGAGTTATTCTATCGACTCGTTGCTACAATCTAGTAGATAGATCTTGACTTGTTTGTTTGTATGCGGTAGAAAATTTTTGTTTTCCATGCTACAAACCCCTACAGTTGAGCGCGGCGGTCGGGGCGGTGTCCCTTGCTGTGCGGCAGGGCCTATCTCCTCCATGGATAGTATTCTCCACGGTAATGGTGGGAGGGGTGTGCCACAGATCTGGCTCCCGCCCATATCAGTCGGCGGCGGCATAAGGTCATACGGCAACGCGGTTGGGGGTCTAGCATGGAGTTGATGTGCACGGTCGGTGGATGGAGGTGTGGGGCCTGCTTGTCTGCATATGAGAATAAAGGTGGTCTGGACTTGTTGTTCCGTGAGCTCCGTGGCATTGGTCTGCTGCTTGTCGTCGTCCTCAACCTTACCACCAACAAGTTCTGGTGTTCTTCTCGCAGATTTCTGCAGTTTTCTTTTGCAAGGCACAACTGGATATCTAGAGCGAAATCAATGTGGTCGTACGCGCCCTTATCTTTATCGAGGATGGTTTCATTTGGGTGAGGTGTGAAGCTTCATATTTTTTTCTTTTCCATGGGACATGTCTTGATATATTTTCATGAAACTAACAGATATGGAGAAAGTCATGATTGTTGCGATCAGAGGTTGGTAATGGCGGAGAGGGTACTGGTTGTGATGAGGGCAATGCAGCACAAGTTCTGTTTGTGTGCCTTCTGTTTGGTGACTTGCAGCAGCAGCCTTGGCAAGTGGGAGTGGCATTATAGGTAAGCTGCATTTTTAGTGGTGATCTTCGAGTACCGAGCCATTATTTGCAGCTTGAAAATCTAAGATCTGGTCATCTTTGACTATACCTAGCAATAGACTTGCTAAAGGCACTATTTTATAAACTAGGACTTTACACGATGAAAACCCAAGATCTATGATGGCACGACGATAAACTCTTGTGCATTATTTCTTTTTTTTGAGGTGTTGCTTTTCAAGAACTTCCTTTGTAGTCTGTATGTTGTCTTTGGTGGTGGTTAGAGTGCTACTGTTAGAGTGGTTCATCGATTGTGACATAGGGTCTTTGTTTTTTCTCTTTTGTTCGTACAGAGGCTGGGTGTAATTAATATTTTAATAATATTAATTTTTTTATCAAAAAAGAGAACGTAGTAATCATCACAGCGTAATCATTCCTCGTGCCGTTTCATAATTAGCCTGTTAGAACCTTTTTGGGTTGACAATATCCACTTAATTTTGTGCTTGTAAAATCAGTAAATGAACAAGTATTTTACATGTATCCGCAAAATGGCAACAGGCTGGCTTTCCAATTATCATAGTTCAAATACATTGTACCACATGCCTAGCATAGCCAGTACCGCTGGCGGTGTTAATATCTATATGTACGCAGATCAAACCACCACCACCGTGAAGCCGCCACGCCGACGCCTAGACAGTTGTGCCGCGGTGCCCCTCGCTTAGCATGTTGCCCTCACCGGCCAAATCGGACTGTGTCGATGCTTCCTGTGAGAGGGAGAAAAGGCCTCGGCCCGGTCTTCGCCCGACGACGACGGGGGGAGGGGATCAAGGAGGGTTAGCGGCGGCTAAACTAGGGTTCACCCTGCCGCTCGTGTGAGTGGACATGATGAACGAGAGTGTTAGGTCTCTTCCCTGATTCAGAATTAAATGAACTTAGCTTTGCATTTTTGATGCTTGTAGGATAAGTATATCATCAACTACATCTAAAAGATTTATTTATAATTTTGTGAAGCATGTATATGATTTTTTAATATTTTTAAAGCAACAGTATCACTGGAAGACACTTTTCGCATTAGAATTTTTGAAGCATGTAAATATGATCAGTGCAGAGACGGTACGAGTGACCGTTCTCGGCAGATAGAATTTCCATCTGTTAGAAATTTCTTACCCCGTGTACAGTGCACCGTGTAGGTTGGTATATATTAATTGATCGGGGCCTGAGTAAAGTGGTGTGAAGTGGGGCAACGTGACATGAAGGTCGATCCGTACGTCGCCTAGTTCGAAGGTCCGTGGGGCTGTGTCGTGCTAGTAGGGTTGCAAGTGGCATAATAACCCGTAAAAAAAAATATAGACAAAAGAAAGTCTCAAAATCTAGCAAAATTAATAAAGAATTAGTTAAAAAAAGATGCCGCAACCCGCTTGACACCCTATGTGCTAGAGTATACTCCCTCGCATAATTTTGGGTGTAAAATTTGATCAAGAATATAAAAAGCAATACTCTCTCCATTCCAAGTCTTAAGACATACTCTTTCAGTTCCAGTTTAAAGGACATAATTTGTAAATCATATAATTTTAAAATATTTAGACACGTAAGCATTTAATCTGTATAATTATTTTCGTGTAAAAAGAATAAAATAGTTGCATGCACATGTGTGAATAAATGTGAACGCTTTGCTGGCTCTTGTGTTCTTTTCTACACTATTAAATGGATTAATTAGAAAACATCTAGGGCCCAAGGAATTGCAAATTGTATCATTTAAACCGGGATGGAGGAAGTATAACATTTTTTGAAAAGTCAAGCCATGTAAAGTTTGACCAATTTTTTTAAAAAAGACTATCAAAATTATTATATTATATAGATACCATTAAAAATATGTTTCATGATTAAAAGGATATGGATTACGTATGGTAAATATTAATATTTTTCTCTAAAAATTTGGTCAAATTTTAGTTGGTTTGACTTTAAAAAAAAATTATATGCCTTAAGCCTTGGGACGGAGGTAATACAAATATATATAATACGAAAATATATATAATCAGAAAATATATTTTGATTAAATTCTAATAATAATTTAGCATTGTAATAGTTTATATTTGTATCAAACTAACTGGTCGGTCCACTTCGTGTAGGTTGCTATTAAATGATCCCGACCGAGTTAGTGATGCATAGACAGCATGCATCGGCCGGCGTCCCCTAGACCATGCATCATGTCGCTTTTCCCTTCTTCTCACTTTTGAATTGAATGCATCCGAACTGTAAAGTGACTCTATAGATCGACGGCGGTCTAGCCTGCGGCGGCTGTGGCTATATATAATCACGCTAGCTCTCTACGGAACACGAAGCTCGATTTTAACAGAGTACTGTAGTAGTACGATGGATCTGCTTCCTTTGCTCACGGTGCTCCTCCTTGCGCGCACGGCGGCTTCCCTGGTGCGCGCAGCCGTCGCCCGTCGGCGGCAGTCGCGGTGCTACCTCCTGGACTACGTCTGCCACAAGCCGTGCGACGACCGCAAAGTGAGCACGGAGATGGCCGGCGGCCTCATCCTGCGCAACCAGCGCCTGGGCCTCCCCGAGTACCGCTTCCTCCTCCGCGTCATCGTCCGCTCCGGCATCGGCGAGGACAGCTACTGCCCGCGCAACATCCTCGAGGGCCGCGAGGACGCGCCCACCCAACAGGACGCGCTCGACGAGATGGACGCCTTCTTCGACGCCGCCATCGCCGAACTCTTCTTCAAGACCGGCGTCGCGCCCGCCGACGTCGACGTGCTCGTCGTCAACGTCTGCATGTTCTCCCCCGCGCCGTCGCTCGCCTCAAGGATCGTGCGTCGCTTCTGCATGCGCGACGACGTGGCAGCCTACAACCTCTCCGGCATGGGCTGCAGCGCGGGGCTGGTCTCGCTGGACATCGCGCGCAACACGCTGCGGACGCGGCCGGCGTCCGTGGCTCTCGTGGTCTCGACCGAGTCCATCGCCCCGCACTGGTACACCGGCACCGACAGGTCCATGATGCTGGGAAACTGCCTGTTCCGCTGCGGGGGCTCCGCGGCGCTGCTCACCAACGACCCCTCGCTCGGCAGGCGCGCCAAGATGGCGCTCCGCGACCTCGTGCGCGCGAACATCGCCGCCGACGACGAGGCGCACGCGTCCGCGATGAAGCGCGACGACGGCAGCGGCCACGTCGGGATCAGCCTCAGCAAGGACCTGCCCAAGGCCGCCGCCCGGGCGTTGACCTTGAACCTGCGTCGCCTCGCCCCGCGCATCCTGCCCGTGTCCGAGCTCGCGCGGTTCGCCGTCGACAGCATGTTCTGCAGGAAGCTAATTCTTCTGCCCCATGCGAAGCAGACACACGGCGGCGCGGCCAAGATCAACTTCAAGGCCGGCGTGGAGCACTTCTGCGTCCACCCTGGCGGCACGGCGGTCATCGAGGGAGTGAAGGGGAGCCTCGGCCTCGACGCCTACGACGTGGAGCCTGCGGTGATGACCCTGCACCGGTGGGGGAACACGTCGACGAGCAGCCTATGGTACGTGCTGTCGTACATGGAGGCCAAGGGGAGGCTGAAGAGAGGAGACAGGGTGCTGATGCTGACGTTCGGGTCAGGGTTCAAGTGCAACAGCTGCGTGTGGGAGGTGAAGGGGTACATGGGTGACAAGGGCGCGTGGGCAGAGTGCATCGATGAATACCCACCGGAGACCACCGCCAACCCGTACATGGAAAACTATAGCTGGGTTAACGATGTACAAGGTGACAACCTGCTTGTTTAGACATCTGCTTCCCGTTATTTGCGCACTATCAACTTAGTTATTCGTAATGTGTCACTGTACGTCACGTGTTGGTATGTATCCAAAGTTCAAAATTTCTCGTTTTTTCTACTTTGACTCGGTGGGTGCTGTATAGGAGAAGATTTTACTTGGTCCAAATTTGGCACTTATTTTGGTAGTCCATATATAGATTTCCTGCAATTTTGACAAGTTATTTGATTGGCAGCAAAACTGATTTTGTCTTGTTTGATAAAAAAATTCTATATTTGGTTACACATGCCATAGTGTTGTGCTCACCATTTTTCAGAGCCGGTGGTGTTACCACGTAGTACCAAATAGGCAGCAAACTGAACCAACGGTTGCAACAAGCAGTAAATTAAACTCGCGGTACCAAATTAGCACCCTAGCTACTAGCGAATATGAGTTCACGATAATGTTACTCCCTATGTTTAGGATTACTAGTCCGGAGAGCCAATTTGGCAATACCAAGACGCGTGCTTTGCAAAACTGATTTTTTCTCGGGAATGTTATATATTCCTATTAATCTCGAATCAGGCTCGCGCCCGCTTTATAAATAAAGCAAAATCCCAAGTACAGAGTCAGACAAAGGTCACAAACCGCTGGGGCCACAACACATCACAGCCCAAGGAAAAAGAAAAAACAAAAGGAGGGAACACGGCTGTTGCTCAGGACGACGCGGACGGCGACGACGGGGGGGGGGGGGGGGGGGGAGGGGAGGGGGGAGTCGGCGCCGAGAAGGGGGACGCCGCCGACCTCAGAGCCTGGAGGGAGGACTCGAAGGCCGGCCGGTCACGCTGCCGCACCAAGGGGGACCACTGCTGCAAGAAAGCGAGTAAAGCGAAAATAGAGTCAGATGTCCGGGTGGGGAACACATGTTCAATCACCATCTTATTGCGGATATTCCAAAGAGTCCAAGACAGAGCCGCAAAGAGGAGCCAAAAGAGACGACGGCCACCGCCCGTCCGGGAAGCCTGAGCCTGCAGGAACTCCCCCAGTTCCTACGCCTGCCACCCCGGACCCAGAGCTTTGCGCAAAAAACTCCACAAAAATTGTGCAGCAGAGCAAGAAAACATAATGTGGGCGCACGTCTCCGGAGTCCCACATAGGGGACACTGGCCAGTACCAGGGCCATTACGTTTGGCTACCTCCGTACCCGAGGGGAGGCGGTCACGAAGGAGCTGCCAAACAAAGATCCGGATACTGAGAGGAAGGGTGGCCTTCCAAAGAGGAGCCGCCCACCTCCGCTCAGGGCCCTGAAAGAGGGCCCTATAAGCCGAGCCCACTGAGAACTCGCCTAAGGGGAGAAGCTGCCAGGAGACCACGTCTTGCGCCTCAGAGAGAGATGCCGGAAGGGTCTCCAGCAGGACCAGGTATTCCTCCGCCTCCACCTCATTAAAGGTGCGGCGGAAAAGCACGTCCCACTGGTCTTCCCGGAAATTCTCAGCCACGAGCGAGTCAGGGGACGTGGCGATGGCGAACAAGGCGGGGAACCGCACTCCCAGGGGGACGGGGGATAGCCAGGCATCGAGCCAGAAGCGGGAGCCCCTGCCATTGCCCGCCACGAAAGAAATGCCCCGGCCAATGTAATGCTTAATGTCCTGGATCGACCTCCAGAACTGCGACCCCTCCCGGCGCTCGCACGCCAAGAGGGGGCGGCCCCAGAGGTATTTGGCTTTGATAAGCTGAAGCCAGAGGCCCCCGTCCTCCCTCAGAATACGCCAGACCCATTTCAACATCAGGGCCACGTTGAGCGATTTGTCTGGTTTATTCCTATTAATTGCACCATAAATCAATCCACATAATCAATTCAGCCGATCTCCTCTTCCTTCCTTCCTTTTACTCACATGCCTAAAAGGGGAGGCGATCGTGAGAGTATTAACTCACCAATCCATCGCCAGGAAATAAGGACATGCATTGGGCAATTTTGTTTGCCACGGATCGCCATGGCCATCCTCTACATGCACCACCTCCTTAGCTCGGGAATTAAGTAAAATTAACTCTAAACGGGAATTAACTCTCACATGAATTAAGGAGAATCAATGCTCCAACCTATAATCTCGAAAGATCTGAAAACCCTCTCCGGACTAGTAATCCTAAACAGAGGGAGTACCTAACAATTAGCAAATCACAGTTCACCATAATTACCTAGCTACTACAAATGAACGTTTTACACCCACATCAGGGGTTGTTCATGAAACACAAGGGCATCACTTCATCATCAAACCATATTCTTCTTCTTCTTCTTCTTCTTCTTTTGATCAGTAGTTTCCTCTCGCCGTCCACATGTCGAGCGCCAATTGTTGTCTTCTATTCTTCCAAGCAATACAATCGTTATGGGCAACACCATAGCCACCGTCAGTGTTGTTGTCGTCAGGAACTACATATTTCTCAACCGGAAAGTATTCACGCGCCAAATTGCAAAATAAAACATGCAAGAACAAGCTTAACTTGGGTGGGGAAAGAGTGGAAAGGCTTCTGATCAAGGATCATAAACCTGTTCTTCAGAGCAGCGAAAACCCTCTCAACCATGACTCTAAGGCTAGAGTGCCTAAGATTGAAAAGTTCCTTTGGAGTCTTTGGGTAGTTTCTAGCAGAGAACTCATTGAGATGGTACCTTGTTGACCTGAAGGGTGGAATGATTCCAGGCCGGCAAGCATACCCGACATCTGCTAGGTAGAATTTGCCGTCAGGAAGTTTGAGGCCATCAGTTCTGCTAAGGCTATTAGTCAGAATCGTCGCATCATGGGCAGATCCTTCCCACCCAGCAAGCACATATGTGAACTTCATGTCGAAATCAATAGCGGCAAGCACATTTTGACTAGGGTAGTGCTTCCTCCCATATATGCAGCCTGCTTAGCTTTCGGCACTCTAGCCATCACATGAGTACCATCAATTGCTCCAATACAATTCTGGCATTACAAGAATGTTAGCCGGCTGTCTAATAGAATCATCCAACAAAAAATATGCTCAAAATGCTCACCTTGAGAAAGGGGAACCATCGACCATTGCCTTGTATCTTCGCGAGGGTTTGACCAGATGGTGGCTTGATCATCTCTTCTCTGAGTCCTCCAACAACATGCAACACCTGATAGAAATACTGGGAAATTGTCTTGGTTGATCTCCTCCATGTGCTGCGAATCACTCGGAATCTCTGGTTATGGCCTAGAACATGAAGAAACAAAGCCAGATGTTCTTCGATAGAGGTGTTGACGTTGTCCTTAAGCAAACCCCTAGACCTACCACCCGTTCTTCTGTTAGGGGACCATATTTCATTGTCATCTCGTTAGTCCTACCACCCGTTCTTCTGTAGATCAGGAACATCCATGCCTGAATCACAACGACTAGGGAAGCTTCCTGGATGATAACCTTCAATTGTTGGACCTAAACGGAGTGGCATTCCGTAAGCACTATATATACTACCCTAATATTGAGCTAACTACCTTGGTAAAAACATTGGAGAGAAGGCAAGGCTGATGTTCTTACCTTCATGGTGGCGGATGTCGAGGACATGTTGCTGGGGGAGAAGAAAATGAGGGAGAAGTCGGTGCCACAGATCTACGAGGCAGCAGATGCTGGAGTTGAACAAGAGACGCTAGCCGGTGACGGAGTGGACGTAGCAGCTGCTGCCGGAGATCTAAATCGTTGTGGGATTTGTCTCCCAGAGGGAGGTGGTAGCATAAGAGGGAGGTGAGCCTACTTTTCACGCCATACAACGTTGCAATTTTTTTGGCTCCTGCCATCTCCCCGATGCCTCCTTGAGCACACTGTTTCTCCCCATGCGCTCGCCGGGGCCTGTCCTGGTGGAAACACTCAATTTTGACATTCCTTCAAAGCCAGGATGAGGGCTTCTTTAAGACCCGTGCGGGCCAAATCCCTGGTACACCGCGACACACCAAACAGGCTTATTTCTTTCGGGCCCATGCGAGAAACGAATATCAGGCCAACCAAACACGTCCCATACTTACTTCGTCTTTCAACCTTGGGATGGCTGGGCTATGAGGATATGGTGGTGCCCCCTAAATCCCCTTGTTTGACACCCGTTGATAGCCCACTAAAGATCGATTTGGTCCATTCAACAACGGCTAGCCTAGCCCGACTTGTAGCAGCCGCTAACGAGTGGACCCTTCTATCAGGATCTTCTTCCTCGCTTCTTTTCAAAATCCTCATCACCCCATGCTAAATTTCTAGACTCCCACTAGTCCCCACCAGTTCCCATTGTGTGGCAGCCAAATCGCCCTGTGGGAAGGTATCCCATGACTTCTCATGGAGAACACGACAGTACAAAAAAACAGAAAACCTCAAGAATGTGAGCAAAAACCAAGATTGTAACATCCCAAAAATATAAAACAAGGATCATCAAATTCTAATCACTAAAATTAGGGTTAACAAAAACTTTGATTAATTAAAATCGTGTGAATGCATGTGTAAATGCAATGATTTGAAAAATGCATGAATGGACTTGTGTGATTAGTCTAAATAGAAAGGAATGGTTTAAAGACAAATATAACATCATCTAGAACATTTCCAAAAAGAAACAAAATAAAAGAAAATAAAAAACAAAGCAAATAAAGCAAATGGTCATTTTTGCCAATCTTGCTCACTAGGTCACTTTGAGTGTTTCTAGTCCAAGATTTCAAACAGAAACTTTCCCAATTCTTTTCACCCCTTGATAGAACTAGTAAAAGTGAATCAAGGTCCACCTTTCAAACTTGCAGAAATATCTGGCAACCCCATTTAAATCACAATTCAAAATTGAATGTTACTCATATGTGAAGATCATCCATTTTCAAAACCCAACCAAACCAATGCCCCTTGACTAATATAACTAACCAGACAATCCTAGTATGTGCCTAGCAAACCCACAAATTTTGAATTCAAAATTCAAATTTAAAGTTCTTGTGGCCATTTCATCAAACACCTTGCAGATTCAAATCAAACAAACACTATAGTGTGCAGTAAAATTGGCCTAACTTGTTCCCTCTCTGGTTGCAACCAGCCCTTAGTATATCATCTAGCCCCTTTAACTATCTTTAGCACCACTGTGAGCAAGCCTAGCCATCAATGGTGAGCAGGTCGAGCCTCACCTTGCCACCCACATGTCGACAGCGAGCTAGGAGAAGCACCAAGCCTAGCCAACATGTCTGGAGCACTGACCACCGTCCATCGCCACCCCCTGTCCAACGCCAACGATCAGCAAGCCACTGGATCACCCTAGAATCGTCGCGCCCTACGCCCCTGTGCCATTCCGAGAGCGCGCTAGTGCGCCACGCTCGACCAGCACCCACAGACCGCGCGCCACCCTCGCCGCTTGAAAGGATGATCACCAGCACCCCAGCACCCCGCCAGACACGCCCGTTCGCCGCCGCGCGGACCACGCGCGCGGTGCGCCATCAAAACCTCTATCGGACCCGCCCAGAGCGTCGAAGTGTTTCGACCGATCAGCACCGCCCCCACGCCTCGCAACCACGCCATTGAGCTTCGCTAGGGAGCACATCACCGCCCCTACCGTCGCCCATGCCAATAGCTGCCTGTGCCATTGACCACGACGAGCTCAACCCGCGCCCGTCGGTCCCCTCTCACCACTATAAATAGAGGCCTCCACCACTCGTTTTCGCCACACCAGTTCACTCCCCTCTCACCCAGAACAATCCCACCTCACTACCGGAGCAAGGCGAGCAGCGCATCGCCGGAATTTGGCCGGAGCCCACCGCTGCTGGAGAAGAAGGGAGCCGTCGATTGGAGCCGCCCCAGTAGGAGCTGCCGATACCAGGAGAACCATCGTCTTCGAATTTGTCGTTCGCCCCCGTCGCCGACCTTCGCCTGAGCCCCGGTGAGCCTCCCACGACCCCCACCTGCCGCGTTAGGGTTCTGTCTCGCCGGCGCTGCCCGACGTGGACGATGAACCGTAGCCGTTCGATTAGATTTAGATCGTGCGGCCTAGACTGCCCGTACCGCTTCGCCCCTCCCCGTCTCACTGACGTGTGGGGACAGTCACTTAACCAGCTCGCGTACACGATGTGTGTAATGAGCCGGCCTAGTAAAACATCCCGCGTGACCCAACAATTCAAATTAAGCTTTATTCTTTTAATTTCAAACATAGTTCTGTACCTAGATTCAAAAATCAACCCAGCACGATTCGATGAACCAAAATGCATGAAACCAATTTTGTTAGAAAGGTACTGAAATGCTTAATCCAAGCCCGTTGGATTCAAATCATTTGGATCTGTGGATCAACCATGGTAAAAATAATAAGTCTGAAGCTTTTCTGCATTCAAACATTTTTCAAAATTCAACCATAAAAGCTTTTGAGTTGATTCCAACTCTCAAAAAATCACATTTGATCATACCTTTCAGAATATATAAAAATATATGGGTTTACTTGCAGAAATAATGTTCAAGTAATAAAAGAATGCCACATAGGCATTTCTAGTCACTTTATTTAATTAAAATAAAAATGTTAAACCTTATTAAATTGTGACACCACTTTAAATCACATTCTCATTTACTGAAATATGTGGTGATGACATGTGTCAACATGATCCCATGTTTGAGTTGGAGAATATTAGATCTTAAGTAGTTTTTCAATGAGTAGAAATTACTTTTCTCAAATTAAAATAAATAATACAAATGTTTTAATCCTTGTGATGTTAGTGATGATACTAGATCATCTATAGTGCACCTTTATGTGATGATGGAAAATAGTTAAATATTGTTTGGTGATTGTGTACCTCGTATTTATTTATAGACGATAATACCAACCAAGGATACGAGGAGGAAGGAGGATACTACGAGGAGGAAGCCGAGGAGAACTTCAACCACTGCTCTGCACAAGGCAAGCCTAATACTACCCGTTGAATTAGCAAGCTATTAACTGAGCAAGCTAACACTTGCAAGATACTTTACCTATGCAAGCTTATACCAACATCCTAGCAAGATAATACTTGCTTGTCACCATGATAACCATATGCCTTAAGCATATATGATCATACCCACTTGATAACCCAATCCTAGTTTTACTTGCAAGATTTATACTTTATTTCTTTATCAAAGCTTTCTCTTCAAGTTTACATAGTGAATGGTAGATTCTAGAAAGATAACTAAAGGTAGCATAAAGAGCATAAAACTTGGCCTAAGTTAGATAATCTTGATGTCATCCTAAGGCATGAGATTGAACTTAGCAAATCTCCACTTGTTTACCATCCCTCATTAGTAGTTACCACCACTTGTACATGCTACTAAGCATAAAACTTGATCAACTTTAGATGGGAATACTTGGTGAAAATGGTTATGAAAACCTTAGAATGATGAGTCATTCTACTGAAATGTTTTGGACATATGTTTCCGAACACCAGATGATTTTGATGATGAAAATGTTGAGGCATGAGCCTTAACCCTTTATAAACTGATGGTTGTCTGGATGCGATACCATTCCAATTTTACCGTACAACCACAATACCCAAAAATTGGGTAGGGCTTGACTGGAAATTTATATACTTTAGTATGGGTTCCCTCGCGGCCAAGGTCTGAGCTGAGGCTACCTTGTGAAGATTGTCCACCTGTGCAGTACCCAAGATGATAGTTGGTCATGGTTGGGAGGCCAAACTCACAGGAGAGGTGCCTATACTAGGGCGTGTAATTGAAAGGTTAGGATTGATTATCCGCATACTGAGTATGGTGAATTCAGGATTTTCCTGACGGATGTATCGAATGTTGTGGTGAAAGTGTATAATCCCTGCAGAGTGTCAAACTATTTGAATAGCCGCGTACGCGGTTATGGACAGTTGGAGTGGACATACTGTTCCCCCGTTAGATGTTTTCAAAATGACTTATGAAATGAATTGTTACTTTGACTTGACCATAACAGAGTTGTGATATGAAATTCAAATTCCCACTTAGGTGTTATAAAACTTTCAACTAGCTTTCTTTGCTTTTGAACTTAGTAGAGTTAAATCTGGCTTTTTGCAAAACAACCCTAGAGCTTAGTATCCTACTACAAAAACCCCCTTAACTTATTAGTATTAGTTTGCGAGTACTTAAAGAGTACTCATGGTTTTGTCGCTGGCTATTCCCGTGGCAGACTATGAAGAGGAGTACCAGGATGACAGACCGCAGGAAGGTTACGACAACTAGGATCATCTCCCATCGTCAGCATTGCCTGTGACCCCGAAGATGGAGTTTCGCCTACGCTATCATTGCTATTACGTTATTCCGCTGCTTGAATTGTATCAAGAACTAGATCATGAGATCCTTATTTGTGTAAGACCTTATGACTGGTTTGTAATGGATGATGTACTGTGATATCCAAATCTGTTATGTCTAGCAAAAATGGTAATCCTGGGATTGCGATGTATGGCATAACAGGCATCTGGGATTAAAAATCCGGGTGTTGACAAGTTGGTATGAGAGCCATCCTGACCATAGGAGACCCTAGTTAGAATGGGCGTTTGAATCAAAAAACTTAGTTTCAAAACCAAAGGAAGTGAGTATTTACAAAAACTTAATCTCATTCTTATCACTTGGATTCTTTCATGAAAATTCATGTTCCTCAAAAATTCTTGCAAAATACATAAAATTTGACACACTTGATCCCTTTACTAACTTACTCATCCTATATTCTTATAGATGGACGTGAAGTACAACAAGTTTTATCAGTTGGGGAATGGAGGAGACCTCATCTTTGAGCGTGACTTGGACCAGCTTTCGGAACTTCTGGAGCGTTCGCACCCCGATTTCTTCGGAGCTCAGCTCAATGATCAGGAAGGAGAAGACCTGCAGTGGCTAGTTGTTGCAAGTCTTCGAGGAAAGATTGAACCTCCCACTGCCGAAGGAATTTAGTTGACCTTAAGAGAAAACAACTGGTTCGATGGATTGGCCAGGGCAATGCAGGAAGCTCTTGCCCGTCTGTGTGGGCAGAGTATCAATCAGATCAAGGGTACCCGCTTTGAGTTCTACCCAAGGCGTGATGTTATGGGACAGCCACTGGAGGCCCCACATCATCCCGAGATGAAGAGTCAAATGGACCACCTCAACTTCATGATGTACGATCGTCAGAAGGAGTTGGACAACGCCCGTGCCTACGCCAACCACAAGTACGCCATCACTAAGAAGAAGGATCAGACCCTCGCCATGCTAGTGAAGGATCGAAGTCTCGTCGCCATCAGCTCGACAAGAAGGAGCGCATCATTGCCCGTCTTCGCCACCGGATCATGGATTTTGAGGAGACCATCCACGAGAGAGACATGCAGTTGGAGGAAAGGGAGAATGCCGGAGAAGACCTTCATGGAGATCCCTACTCCCATCTCAGCGATGATGATGACTTTCTAGAGGATCAGGCCATGGACTTCTTCACTGATGAGGAGGATTTTTCCTTCATCGATGACGATGATGATGATGAGTATGATGAGTACACTGACTCCAAGGAGTAGTAGCACTTGAGCACTAGCGTTAGTGAATTGTATTCGGTCCCACTATATCGTAGCTTCACAGAATGGTTCTTAAAACCATATGTTTTTCCTTTGTTGTGGTGTGTGTTTGTATCGTGTGCTATGAATGAATGAATGAATGAATGAATGAAAAGCAAGTTGCTAGAAAAATCTGAGTCAAACTTTAAAAACTTTTCAACAACCTCTGAACCTTAGAAATTTCCCTCTTTTCTCATGATCTATCTCAATCTTAAGATGCCTCACGGAGGAAGCGGTTCATCTCCGGACCCGATGTTGCAGATCTTGCAAATGTTGGTTTCTGACCGCGAAGCTGAAAGAGCCAAACGTCAAGCCAACCTAGCCACCCTTCAACACATAGCTCAGATGGCCAACAACAATCAAGGCCAAGGAAATCAGGACAACCATGGATCTAAGCTCAAGAATTTCTAGAACACCAATCCTCCTGTTTTCACTAAGTCAGAGGAACCCCTAGATGTAGATGATTGGCTGCAAACAATGGAGAACAATCTAGATGTCGCAGGAGTGGAAGCTAACGAGAAAGTTCTGTTCGCCACCCACTATCTGGCCGGAGATGCAAGAGCATGGTGGAACAGTGTTCGTGCAATGACCGGAGGTCAGATGATGACCTAGGATGAATTCAAGGTCAAGTTCAGCAGAACCCATGTGCCACCGGGTTTAATCAAGAGGATGAGAGATGAATTCAGGGAACTAAAGCAAGGAAGGATGACCGTAGTGGAATACCGTGACAAATTCTTGTCATTAGCTAGGTATGCCCCGAATGAGATCGACACTGAAGCCAAGAAGAAAGAGAGATTCTTGAATGGTCTGCACGATGAGATGCAGACGGTGTTGGTCAATATCCCCTTTGTGGATATTGAAGCCCTAGTCAACTCTGCCATTCAGATGGAAGGAAAGATCAACCAAGCCAATGAGAACCGCGAGCATCGCATGATGCACCAACCAGGAACCCACCAGACACCAAAGTATCGCCCCAACCCATCTCCAGTATTTGCCCCGAGAACCAACAGACCCCCGATGAACCGTCTGACCTATCCCAGCCGTGAAAAGCCAAGGCCCGGAGGAAACCACAACAACCCCGGCAACTCTAGCAATTTCAACCGTGCACCACCCAAGTTCAACAACAACAATGCTGCCACCAACGCCAACACTGCTCCAAGGACTGGAAGCAATGTTGTGCCTGTTGCAGCGAAGGACAAGTCGCAAGTGATTTGTTATGAATGTGGAACCAAGGGTCACTAATCCAATGAGTGCCCCAAGAAGAATGACGCAGCCCCCAATGCAAATGCCCCAGCTCAGCAGCAGCGTCGTGTTCAGCCCGGAAGAAGGTTTTCCCCAGGGAATTCGCTCAACCGCAACGGCCGTATTTTTCTCATGCATGCTGAAGAAGCCCAGGAAGCGCCAGACGTCGTGCTGGGTATGTTTTCCGTTAACTCAGTACTTGCAAGAGTGTTGTTTGATTCTGGAGCATCGCACTCATTTGTCACCGAAGAATTTGCATGCACTAGTAAGATTCAACCAACCAAACTGAAGCATGTTATGAATGTTCAAATCCCCAGTTCAACCACCAAAGCTAGGCAAATTTGCAAAGCCGTCCCTATCCGAATCCATGGCACAGATTTTTATGCTAATCTAATAGTACTCGGAACTAAAGATTTGGAAGTAGTACTAGGAATGGATTGGATGTCCAAACACAAATGATTAATTGACTGTGCCAAGAAAGCCATAACCATGACCAGTACAGCCGGAGTATCAGTCGAGCATGTATCTGAAACCTTACCTCGTCAATTCAAGTGTAACAAGAGTATAGCCCAACCTACCATCGACGAAGTCCAGATAGTCTGTAAATACCCTGATCTATTTCCAGATGTTTTGCCCGGTATGCCCCCAGATCGGGATATCGAGTTTATCATTGAACTAATCCCTGGAACAGGACCCATAGCCCAGAGGCCATATAGTATGAACCCGTCTGAACTAGCAGAACTGAAGAAGCAACTGGATGCCATGCTGGAAATTGGATTGATTCAGCCAAGTGCGTCAGCATGGATATCACCTGTTTTGTTCCTGGATAAGAAAGATGGAGGTAACCGTCTGTGTACGGATTATCGGAAGTTGAATGATGCCACTATAAAGAACAAGTACCCATTGCCGAAGATCGAAGATTTGTTTGACCAGTTGACTGGTGCCAAGGTGTTTTCTAAGATTGATCTTAGAACTGGCTATCATCAACTCAAGATTCGCGTAGAGGATATTCCAAAGACTACCTTTACCACCAGATATGGATTATACGAGTATATTGTCATGTCTTTTGGATTAACCAATGCACCCGCTTATTTCATGAATCTCATGAATAAGATTTTTATGGACTTCCTAGATAAGTTTGTCGTTGTTTTCATCGATGACATTCTGATTTATTCCAAATCAGAAGAAGAACATGAGCTACACCTAAGGACCATTCTTGGAACCCTTAGAGAGCAATAGTTATATGCCAAGTTTAGCAAATGTGAATTCTGGTTACAGGAGGTAGGATTCCTCTGCCACATTATATCAGCTGAAGGAATTGCCGTTGACCCTGCAAAGGTGAAGGATGTCGAAGATTGGCAAGCCCCAACCACTCAAACCCAAGTTCGTACCTTACTCGGATTAGCGGGATACTACCGCAAGTTCGTAGAAGGATTCTCGAGTATCGCCAGACCCATGACCTAATTGCTGAAGAAGGACAAGAAGTTTGAATGGACAGACAAATGTGAAGCGAGTTTTCAAGAACTCAAGAGGAGATTGGTTTCAGCCCCAATCTTGATCATGCCAGATATCACGAAGCCCTTCGATGTGTATTGTGACGCATCCAAGATCGGCCTAGGATGTGTGCTAATGCAAGAAGGCAAAGTTATATCCTATCTATCTCGACAACTGAAATAGCATGAACAAAACTACCCAACCCATGACCTCGAGCTCACAGCCGTAGTTCTAGCCCTAAAGACATGGAGGCATTATCTCATGGAAAAACGTTGTGAGATTTATTCGGACCACAAGATCCTAAAGTATATATTCACTCAGAAGGAGCTGAATATGAGACAGAGAATATGGATTGAGCTAATCAAGGATTACGACCTGGACATTCACTATCACCCCGGTAAAGCCAATGTGGTAGCAGATGCCCTTAGCAGATTGCCATGCCGCTTGAACTCCATGATTTTGAAGGAGCAACCAAGTTTGCACAAGGAGATGGAAGATTTCCGAATGGAATTAGTGAGTGAAGGATTTTTGGCTAGCATAGAACTTCAACCCACTTTGATCAGCCAGATCAAAGAGGCGCATAAAGGAAATGCTAGTATCGACGGAATCAAGCGTCGTATCGGTACAGGCAAAGTACCCGGATTCACCGAAGACGAAGAAGGAGTTCTATGGTACAAAGGACGCCTTTGTGTACCAGCAAATTCAGAATTGAAAGAAGTGATTTTGAAGAGGCCCATGATACTCTTTATTCTATCCACCCCGGAGGAATGAAGATGTATCAGGATTTGAAAGAACAATTCTGGTGGCATAAGATGAAGAGAGAAATCGGAAGCTATATCGCCAAGTGTGATATATGTCAGAGAGTCAAGGAGGGACATCAAAGACCCGCAAGACTATTTCAGCCCTTACAGATTCCGGAATGGAAATGGGATTCAGTTGGAATGGACTTTATCACCGGATTGCCTACTTCAAGTAGGGGAAATGACTCGATCTTGGTCATAGTTGACAGATTATCCAAAGTATCCCCTTTCTTACCCTCAAGACCACATACCAGAGTTCGAAGCTAGCGGAGTTATACATCGCTAGAATCGTCAGTTTGCACGGAGTCCCCAAGAACATCATATTGGATCGAGGAACGCAGTTTACCTCGAGATTCTGGAAGAAAGTCCAAGAAGGTTTAGGAACCGGACTAGATTTCAGCACAGCGTATCATCCTCAGACTGATGGACAAACGGAGCGAGTAAATCAAATACTCGAAGATATGTTGAGAGCATGTGTGCTGGAGTATGGATCTAAATGGGAAGACTGTCTGCCTTTCTCAGAATTTTCTTACAACAATAGTTATCAAGCAAGTCTGCAAATGGACCCATTTGAATTCATGTATGGAAGGAAGTGTCGCACCCCTTTGAATTGGTCGGAAGTAGGAGAGAGTCGGATTTTCGGACCCGACATCCTACGAGAAGCATAAGAGAAAGTTCAAAAGATTCGTGAGAACCTTAAGACCGCCCAGTCAAGACAAAAGAGTTACACTGACAAGAGACGTCGAGACCTTGCTTTCAATATCGGAGATTTCGTGTACCTTAAAGTGTCGCCCTTGAAAGGAATGCAACGTTTCCATCTCAAAGGAAAGTTAGCCCCCAGATATATCGGACCTTTCAAGATTCTAAATCGTCGAGGAGAAGTATCATATCAATTGGAACTGCCAGAAGCAATGTCAGCCATGCACAATGTGTTCCATATGTCGTTACTTCGCAAATGCCTCGAAGTTCCGGAGAAGACTGAAGTTTTCAAGAATATTGATCATCCGACCATAGAAATCAATGATGACCTGACCTATCCTGAAGTACCCATCCGTATTTTGGAAGAAGCTTTCAGGACCACCAGGAACCGAAGCATCAAGTTTCTCAAGATTCAGTGGAGCAACCACACCGAAGAAGAAGCTACCTAGGAGCACGAAGATCACATCAGGACGGAGTTCCCCGATCTCTTTAAATCCTAGGTAATCTTTTTCATCCTCTTCAAATCTTGGGACGAGATTTTTTTAAGGGGGGAAGGTTTGTAACATCCCAAAAATATAAAACAAGGATCATCAAATTCTAATCACTAAAATTAGGGTTAACAAAAACTTTGATTAATTAAAATCATATGAATGCATGTGTAAATGAAATGATTTGACAAATGCATGAATGGACTTGTGTGATTAGTCTAAATAGAAAGGAATGGTTTAAAGACAAACATAACATCATCTAGAACATTTCCAAACAGAAACAAAACAAAAGAAAATAAAAAACAAAGCAAATGGTCATTTTTGCCAATCTTGCTCACTAGGTCACTTTGAGTGTTTCTAGTCCAAGATTTCAAACAGAAACTTTCTCAATTCTTTTCACCCCTTGATAGAACTAGTAAAAGTGAATCAAGGTCCACCTTTCAAACTTGCAAAAATATTTGGCAACCCCATTTAAATCACAATTCAAAATTGAATGTTAGTCATATGTGAAGATCATCCATTTTCAAAACCCAACCAAACCAATGCCCCTTGACTAATCTAACTAACCATACACTCCCTAGTATGTGCCTAGCAAACCCACAGAGTTTGAATTCAAAATTCAAATTTAAAGTTCTTGCGGCCATTTCATCAAACACCTTGCAGATTCAAATCAAACAAACAACAAACACTATAGTGTGAAGTAAAATTGGCCTAACTTGTTCCCTCTCTGGTTGCAACAATCCCTTAGTATATCATCTAGCCCCTTTAACTATCTTTAGCACCACTGTGAGCAAGCCTAGCCATCAATGGTGAGCAGGCTGAGCCTCACCTTGCCACCCACATGTCGACAGCGAGCTAGGAGAAGCACCAAACCTAGTCAACATGTCTGGAGCACTAACCACCGTCCACCACCGCCCCCTATCCAACGCCAACGATCAGCAAGCCACTGTACCACCCTAGAATCGCCGCGCCCTACGCCTCTGTGCCATGCCGAGAGCGCGCCAGTGCGCCATGCTCGACCAGCACCCACAGACCACACGCCGCCCTCGCCGCTTGCAAGGATGATCACCAGCACCCCAGCACCCCGCCAGACACGCCCGTTCGCCGCTGCGCGGACCACGCGCGTTGTGCGCCATCAAAACCTCCGTCGGACCCGTCTAGAGCGTCGAAGCGTTCCGACCGATCAGCATCGCCCCACACCTCGCAGCCACGCCGTTGAGCTTTGCCAGGGAGCACAACACCGCCCCCTACCGTCGCCCATGCCAATAGCTGCTTGCTGCCCGACATGGACGATGAATCGTAGCAGTTCGATTAGATTTAGATCGTGCGGTCTAGAGTGCCCCGTACCGCTTCGCCCCTCCCCATCTCACTGACGCGTGGGGACAATCACTTAACCAGCCCGCGTACACGCTATGTGTAATGGGCCGGCCCAGTAAAATATACCGCGCGACCCAACAATTCAAATTAAGCTTTATTCTTTTAATTTCAAACATAGTTCTGTACCTAGATTTAAAAATCAACCCAGCTCAATTCAATGAACCAAAATGCATGAAACCAATTTTGTTAGAAATTTACTGAAATGCTTAATCCAATCCCGTTGGATTCAAATCATTTGGATCTATGGATCAACCATGGTAAAAATAACAAGGAAAAAGCTTTTCTGCATTCAAACATTTTTCAAAATTCAACCATAAAAGCTTTTGAGTTTATTCCAAATCTCAAAAATCACATTTGATCATACCTTTCAGAATATATAAAAATATATGGGTTTACTTGCAGAAATAATGTTCAAGTAATAAAAGAATGCCACATAGGTATTTCTAGTCACTTTATTTAATTAAAATAAAAAGGTTAAACCTTATTAAATTGTGACACCACTTTAAATCACATTCTAATGTACTGAAATATGTGGTGATGACATGTGTCAACATGATCCCATGTTTGAGTTGGAGAATATTAAATCTCAAGTAGTTTTTTAATGAGTAGAAATTAATTTTCTCAAATTAAAATAAATAAGACAAATGCTTTAATCCTTGTGATGTTAGTGATGATGCTAGATCATCTATAGTGCACCTTTGTGTGATGATTGAAAATAGTTAAGTATTGTTTGGTGATTGTGTACCTCGTATTTAATTATAGACGCTAGTACCAACCAAGGATACGAGGAGGAAGGAGGATACTACATGGAGGAAGCCGAGAAGAACTTCAACCACTGCTCTGCACAAGGCAAGCCTAATACTACCAGTTGAATTAGCAAGCTATTAACTGATCAAGCTAACACTTGCAAGATACTTTACCTATGCAAGCTTATACCAACATCCTAGCAAGCTAATACTTGCTTGTCACCATGATAACCATATGCCTTAAGCATATGTGATCATACCCACTTGATAACCCAATCCTAGTTTTACTTGCAAGCTATACTTTATTTCTTTATCAAAGCTTTCTCTTCAAGTTTACATAGTGAATGGTAGATTCTAGAAAGATAACTAAAGGTAGCATAAAGAGCATAAAACCTGGCCTAAGTTAGATAATCTTGATGTCATCCTAAGACATGAGATTGAACTTAGCAAATCTCCACTTGTTTACCATCCCTCATTAGTAGTTACCACCACTTGTAGATGCTAGTGCTAAACATAAAACTTGATCAACTTTAGATGGGAATACTTGATGAAAATGGTTATGAAAACCTTAGAATGATGAGTCATTCTACTGAAATGTTTTGGGCATATGTTTCCGAACACCAGAAGATTTTGATGAAGAAAATGTTGAGGCATGAGCCTTAACCCTTTATAAAACTGATGGTTGTCTGGATGTGATACCATTCCAATTTTACCGTACAACCATAATACCGAAAATTGGGTAGGGCTTGACTGGAAATTTATATACTTTAGTATAGGTTCCCTCGCGGCCAAGGTCTGAGCTGAGGCTACCTTGTGAAGATTGTCCACCTGTGCAGTATCCAAGATGACAGTTGGTCATGGTTGGGAGGCCAAACTCACAGGAGAGGTGCCTATACTAGGGCGTGTAATTGAAAGGTTAGGATTGATTATCCGCATACCGAGTATGGTGAATTCAGGATTGTTCCTGGCGGATGTATCAAATATTATGATGAAAGTGTACAATCTCTGCAGAGTATCAAACTATTCTAATAGCCGCGCCTGTGGTTATGGACAGTTGGAGTGGCCATACTGTTCCCCCGTCAGATGTTTTTTAAATGACTTATGAAATGAATTGTGACTTTGACTTGACCACAACAGAGTTTTGATATGAAATTCAAATTCCCACTTAGGTGTTATAAAACTTTCAACTAGCTTTCTTTGCTTTTGAACTTAGTAGAGTTAAATCTGGCTTTTTGCAAAACAACCCTAGAGCTTAGTATCCTACTACAAAATCCCCTTAACTTATTAGTATTAGTTTGCGAGTACTTAAAGAGTACTCATGGTTTTGTCCCTGGCTATTCCCGTTGCCAGACTATGAAGAGGAGTACCAGGATGACGGACCGCAGGAAGGTTACGACAACTAGGATCATCTCCCATCGTCAGCATTGCCTGTGACCCCGAAGATAGAGTTTTGCCTACGCTATCGTTGCTATTACGTTATTCCGCTGCTTGAATTGTATTAAGAACTGGATCATGAGATCCTTATTTGTGTAAGACCTTATGACTGGTTTGTAATGGATGATGTACTGTGATATCCAAATCTGTTATGTCTCGCAAAAATGGTAATCCTGAGATTGCGATGTATGGCATAACAAGCATCTGAGATTAAAAATCCGAGTGTTAACAAAGATCCAGTCTAAAGTAAATCCAACTAACGAGATAAGTAACACCGAACACAAGGGTAAACATTCACAACGTGGGTTGACGAAGTTCTCCTCGCAATCCATCATTACAACTTATGACACCTCTGAGATTAGCACAGATAAGGCTTGGTGACGTCTCTTTCCTGTTGATCCAACAAGACTAGAGAGAAAATCGGATGAGATCTGGGGCATCAGTACGACGGGGTGGTGGTAATGGTGAAGATTCTCGCAGGCAGAGCTTCACCGACACGCGGGAACGAAGAGGAGCAACATGGGAGGCACCGACCAGGGTTTTTGGTGTGCTTCTTGGACTCTGCGCCCCTTCTTTATATAGGCATGGGGATCGGCCAAGAGGGAGACTTGCCCCCAAGCCTATGCCCGACGGTCAAGGGGGCACTTGCCCCCAAGACTATACATTTAAAAAACCTGAAAAATCATATTTACAAGTTTTAAGAAATATGAAAATAAATTCTTGGCATAGTAAATGTTGTATCCTACAAACGGGCAAAAATTGCAACCCAAATATTTTTTATTATGGGCTACACAAAAATGACAAAGTCAAATAGAATTTTAAAATTTTAAAATATACATACTCATATTGACATTTTTTTGTGTAGGTCATAATTGAAAATTATTTGAAATTGATATTTTTCTTGTTCGTGGGTTACATCGTTTGGCTACATCCGCATATGTTTTCTTAGAAATTTCCTGATACCCAAAATACATGATATATGTATATTTTTTTAAGGGATCACGTGTGCCCATGTGCACCAAATATCTACTCATTTCCAACTAATATCCACAAGAAACTATATTTCTAATATTTTTATCCTTTCAAGGAAAGTCACCTTTGTGTTTTTGTACATAACTTATTCTAGTGATTGTGTTTTTTTAGATTGAACACATGATTTTGGGGAACGGGGAAGCTTGCTATTTTGTCTCTTCAAAATTTTGGAAGCTTTCTAAACATGAAGTGAAATTTCGGGCCTGGGCTGGTTCACCGTGACCCAATAACGCTATTGCGCAGAGAAAATCTCAACGCACTCCCAAGGCCTCCAGCCTGCCTAAAACTGCAGCCCGTTTGGTATGGGTAGCGACTAGCAAGGCCTCCATAGTCCATCCGACAGAGCTGTTTCCCCTGGCCGTACCCCCCACCTCACCACTGCCGCCGTCCCTAGTCCCCACTGCAGCGGTGCCGCCGCCGGTCTTCTAATCATGCCACCGTCGCTGTACGCGTCTCTGGCGCCTCGTCTTCCTTGCAATCCCCTTCCGCCCCAGGCTTCCGTAGCACGCCGCCGGCACCTCATCGCGCTGTCGCGGTCATCCCCGCTAATTCCCTCCACCCGCCGCCTCCAGCTCGGACATCCCAGCCGCGCTCTCCGCCGGCGTTCGTCCCACCAGCCACCCGATATGAAAGGTCGGAAACTAGCTGTAAGGGGATGCTGTACCAACTTCCCCCGCACCTCGCCGCGACTACCCCGTCGGCGCTCCACTTGGCGGTAACCCGTACCCGTTCCTTATAGCATACTGCTTTCATCTTTTTGTGTGCTTGTCAACCCATAATTACGGAGAGCGGCAACAATGCTGTGGTCTGGATAGCCTTTCTGCACCTTTATGTGTAAGTTGCCTCGCGTTTATGCCAACAACGACTGTGATGGGGATGAGGGTCACCCAAATATCAGATGGTTGCGAGTCAGTAAGTCTCGAGAGCTCTGTTCCTCTATTATTTGATGCAGTCAACACAGCCAAGACATGGACCAGCCGCAGTCTCCAATCGTTGCCTGAAACTATGTCTGGCGTACTGGTCATGCTGCCGTGACTAGCACAAAAGTGGGAGTGGTGTTTCAGCTCCAAGCAGAATATCCAGAGCATCTTCATAGACCACTCTTCACAAGCCTATGCGAAGCAAAGCTAAATTAGGATGACTCTCCTACCCCTTTTTATCCTCCTCTTGTTGATTTTTTCCTGCAAGTCCGATGACCTCCTAACACCTTCAAAGCCACTCTTACCTGGAGACAAGCTCCTCTCGAATAGTGGCGTCTTTGCTCTTGGTTTTTTCTCCCTGGAGAACTCCACCACCAACTCATATTTAGGCATATGGTATCACAACATCCCGGTGCGGGAATATGTGTGGGTGGCCAACCGCGACAACCCAATCACCAGAAGTTTGTCTGGTAAGTTGGTTCTGACCAATAGCTCTGACCTTGTCCTGTCAGATTCCAAAGGGCGTATCCTTTGGACGACAGGGAACAACGTCACCACCGGGGGTGATGGAGCTGTGGCACTGCTGCTCGACACAGGAAACTTTATCCTCCAGTCACAGAATTTCACGCAGATATGGCAGAGCTTTGATCAACCGACCGACACCATCCTCCCTGGCTTCAAGTTATGGGCGAACTACAAGACCCACACAGCAGTGCGCCTCGTTGCTTGGAAGGATTTTCAAGATCCGTCCACTGGGAAATTCTTCCTCAGTCGTGACCACAGAACGGGTTTCCAGATCCTCATATGGCGTGAGGCAAGCCTGTACTGGCGCAGCGGACTGTGGAGCAGTGCGACAGCATCGGACAACAATGGATACATTTGGTCCCAGATCGTCGACGATGGGGAGGAGATCTACTCAACGTACAACACAGGCAACAGCTCACGGAGAACACACTGGAAGCTGGATTACACAGGCGACTTGATACTCAGGAGTTGGAATAATCAGTCCTGGGAACCTTTATTCAAGCGCCCAGATGATGGCTGCCGCCACTACGGCTCCTGTGGTCCATTTGGTTACTGTAACAACATGGTGTTCACCGGAGCATTCAGGTGCCTTGATGGGTTTGAGCCAGCGGGCGGGTTCAGTGCCAACTTCTCCAGAGGATGTGTGAGGAAGGAGGCACTGAGATGCCGTGGCGACCACTTCGTGACCTTGACAGGGATGAAGGTGCCTGACAAGTTTGTGTACGTGAGGAACAGAAGCTTCAAGGAGTGCACCGCTGAGTGTGAGCGCAATTGCGCCTGCACCGCGTACGCCTATGACAACTTGAGCAGTATCCTTGCGACGGGTGGCCCATCAAGATGCTTGGTCTGGACAGATGAGCTTGTTGACTCTGAAATGTCCGGCGCACTTGGTGGCAACCTTTATCTTAGGCTTGCTGGCTCTCCTGCTACGTACGGCTCCATGGCTGATTTATTCTTTTGACCTGCGGTAACATTGGTGCCTTAAAATGTGTGCCGTGTTACTGTCACCTATCTCGATGGATCTCTAGAGTAACAGCCTGCATGTGAAACTATGAACACCAACCTTTTCTATCGGAAACATATAATCGTATCGTTGAACATACTCATCAGTTAGCATTTCTTCCAGAATGGTATCGGTGTGCTAATTGGTCCAACTCACACATCGCACTAGCTGCAGTTACTTTTGGTGTCAGCAAATATTTAATTTTTGTAAATATATTTGAGATGCATTTTTATTATCTGCTATGATATTTATGTACATCAGTATATTTTACTCATCAAGAAAAGGGTGAATGCATACTTTTACGAACTATGCTTGAATCTTGATGTTGTACTCTTTTCATCAATTTCCTCACAGGAAACAGTTCTGCAGTAAACAACAAGAAGACCGGTGTCACATCGACTTGGCACATGCTCACGCATTCATATGACTAATCAATAGTCAGTAAGTCTCGATGATTTATTTTGCCTTAGAGTTCTTGTATCACTTTTATGCCATAATTAGTCATGTTTTGTTGCAAGCATGATTATGACAGTTATTTCTCTCTCGTTTGTCGCTCTCTCTATTGCTAGCCTTTACTTGCACTGAATATGTGTTCTACCTGTGCTTCCAACTCCTCAATACCAATATTGTCAGCTGTGTCCACCATTCCTATCTATTAGCATCATTTGCTATTTCAGTGCATATTCCATATGCCGTATTTTCTTTTAAAATAAAATGTTTATCTGTTTTGAGAAAGTTAGTTAGTAAAGCGCTCACGAACTTGATGGCACACTTTATTCCTTGCGCTTAATAATCCTGAACCATTATGACTAGTCCATGAAAGTTATATGCTTTCTTATTATATGCTGGGAGTCAGCAGAACCGTGTTGTCACGGGGAACGCTTTCAACACCTGTTGGATATCTCATCCAGTTGATACTTTTCTCTTTTGTTTAGGATGTTCACGGGGAGTGCTTAGTGTTGACATTGCTGATATTTCTGCAGGGAAACAAATACACAAGAAATGACTGATCCTGCGACATTCGAGCACTTTGCAAGAAGTTTGGGATCAAAATTTGGAACTCCGGTCTATTAGATTCGAAGATATCGCTGCTACAACAAACAGTTTCCATGACACACGCATACTAGGAAAAGGAGGTTTTGGAAAAGTCTATAAGGTTGTATAAAACTTTGACCTTATCAATTAATTGCAATCATGGAAAGTCCATATAATTTTCTCCTTGTTAATTTATTTCAATAATGATGAAATTACACAGGGAATACGTGGAGATGGAAAGGAAGTTGCTGTTAAAAGGCTTGTGAAGGGTTCTGAGCAGGGGATAGAGCATTTTAGAAATGAAGTGGTTCTTATTGCCAAGTTACAGCACAAGAATCTAGTTAGACTTCTTGGCTGTTGTATTCAAGAGGATGAGAAGTTGCTTATTTATGAATACTTGCCCAACAAAAGCCTGGACAAGTTTCTGTTTGGTATGTTCTAATCACATACTGTAAAAAGTTATCTTCAATTGACCAAACAAACTTACTTGCCTGAACAGCTACTACATGCCTTTGCACACATGTACGTGCACATCCTGTTCTTGGCAGATATTGCAAGGAAGTCTATGCTTGATTGGCCAAGGAGGTTCAACATTATCAAAGGGGTAGCTAGAGGACTTCTATATCTTCACCAAGATTCAAGAACGACGATAATCCATAGAGACCTCAAACCAAGCAACATCCTGCTAGACGCAGAGATGAACCCGAAAATATCAGATTTTGGAATGGCAAGGATCTTTGGAGGCAATGAGCAACAAGAAAGTACTAAACGGGTTGTAGGGACCTAGTAAGTAACTCTTGCATTAGCTCTTGGTCTCAAAATTGTATCTGTGCGCCTGAAATAACTCAAACTACACATTCTTGCTTGTGAAATGATTCAAATAGCGGTTACATGTCTCCTGAGTATGCCATGGAGGGCATTTTTTCGGTCAAGTCCGACACCTACAACTTTGGTATTGTGCTACTGGAGAGTGTAAGTGGATTAAAGATCAGCTCACCTCATCATCTTGTAATGGACTTCTCAAACCTCATAGCCTGTGTGAGTGTTACTTACCGCATTATGAAATGCTTCAGATTCTGAAAAACTCAACCAGAAATATATATAGTACTGTATTACCAAATATAAATTACAAACTTCGCTGTGATATTTCAGGCATGGAACTTGTGGGCTGATGGAAAAGCAAGGGATTTCGTGGACGCCTCGGTTACGGGGAGCTATTCGTTTGATGAAGTGTCAAAGTGCATCCACGTTGGGCTCCTGTGCGTGCAAGACAGCTCCAGTGCTAGGCCACTCATGTCGTCAGTCGTGTCCATGCTGGACAGCGAAGCTATGCCTCGTGCCATTCCGAAGCAACCTATGTATTTTGCACAGATAAATCGCGAAACGAAGGAGGCGAGAGAGGACTTGGAAGACTCTAACAATGGCGTGAGTCTTACGGCGATAGAAGGGCGCTAGCTGGCTGGCCTAGGAACTCAGTTTGATTGTTGGAGTAATTGCATAAATTTCTTACCGATTAAGCGAGATTACCAATATTTAAAAGGCTGTAACCTATGCAATACATACATGGTTTGCGCTCTTCCTTGGCTCGAATTTAGGGGGTTTTGCATATGGTGCTTTGTAGGTTGATTCGATCATTTTTGTATGCAATTTCCTTCTTGGTCGACTCGTATTGTCGGAGGAAGAACAGAACAATACGATGTGCAAATCCATCAGGAATGGCCTTGTACAATGAAGAAGGGGATGCTTCGGTGCAGCTACCGCACATGCTGGAACATATATAGGCTACAAGGGTGTTGCTCATTTTGGTGATTTATACAGGGAAAATGTGAGAAGAGGCAGTGATTTTGTAAGATGCGATGTTGAGTAGTTTGGCTATAAGGGTGTTGCTCATTTTGCTCATTGCTGCTGCCGGCAGGTGGTTGCTAGGGGTAGCGTGCTTGAAACAAAGAAGTGGTGCGGCTGCAACTCAGTGGCTCGCTCGTGCGGCTACGACACAAGAGAGAATATCGAATCACGTCACTTGAAATAGATGACAAGTCGTGGCACTTGAAATAGATGACAAGTCGTGCGGCCACGACTTAGCAGCAACTGCGGGATCTTCTTCCTACGGTTTTTATTGGTGGAGATGATACTTGTAGTTTTTTTTTTGAAAAATCCACAAATCGATTAAGAACCATCCAGAACATTAAATCACCTAGCCACGACTACAATCCCCTATACTGATTTGTGTCGTTTATATTTTTTCATCATCATCATGCCATAATACATGTGTTTTCTAGAATAAGTTTCTCTCTAATTTTTTTCAAATTAAATCCCCTTTTTTTTTGCTTATTTTCCTTGGCTAAAAACTATGATCTAAAAATAAAACGGAAAACCTCTCCATTTCTATACCGGCCTGGCCAAGTGTTCCACCAGCGGCCCAGCTGAACCCACCCGGGCGACCACCTAATAACCGACTAACAAACCCACTAACGAGAAGACACTTGGACTGCAAGAAACAAATGAAGAAAAAGATCGCCTCTTACCGTGTGTAATGACAAAAAAGAACTCAGCAAAGTTTGGAATACATTTTTTTGGCAAAGAAGTTTGGAATACATGGAAAAAACATTTTCCAGTAGTGAATAAAACAATACTAGTATATATTTTGTCACAACCATTTTCGCATGTTGTTTTTATGCTAGTTGTCCCTATAAGATCACGTTTTGGTGTACTTAAACTCTTGATGATTTATTGATAGCTCAAAAGAGCGATGCTATGGTTGGAGCTGCGCTTCCATATAGGACATGTCCAACGTTGGATGCTAAACGAGCCGCCAGTCATCCGACGGCCTCACTCTCCTCCCAAGCGTCCTGGCCGCGTCGGGGACGACCTCTAGCATTACATTCTACCTGGCGTACCGGTGCGGCAACGCCATATAGATACAATACCCGTTCGATCGGTGGCGGCGATGACACTGCCAACGCCTCCTCCCCGTTGGCTACGCTGGCATGTGCCTGGAATGCCGTCGTGGCACGCAGACGCCCATACTTAGTTTCCCGTCGGGCAACTACGCCATGACGAGTATCAAGTACGACGACCGGACAATGACGCTCTTCGACCTGGGCGCCTCCAGGAACATGTCGTGCCTACTACAACCTGCCGCTGTCGCCATTGTCTCTGACTAATCAGGACATCAACGTCACAGTCTACATAAACTGAAAGAATGGATAGTGGGCTAGTGGCATAGCACATCACTTCCCGTGGTTGCATCTTTGGCTACCTCCAATGTCTCAAGTCCTAAAATATTACATTTAGAAAACAATGATGCATTCTGTCATACCTTATCTTTCTTCCCAAAGAAGTCTATGAGCCTTTATATAGTGACATACTAGTCATACAGTTTGTTACTTATTTGGTTTTTTATCACACATTTTAGCGTAGTGTAAGAAGTGGATGCAAACACATAAGGAAATGATGATTCTATTTGTTCTAGTTGGGTCATATCAAATAAATGTTCTCAAATGTGTAATAAAAATAAATGGTGCACATATTTGAATATATAACAGGATAATCAACAAGATTTGGTGTGAGTGTGTGACCCACATATTTGCACGGCTAGCTAGATTCCCTTGATATGGTTATTATAAATACTCTGCTTATTTTAAAAGGCAGGCATGTATAGCACTATAAATATATTGTACTAGGAGAAACCGTGACAAATAAAGCAACACCATCTCTAGTTGACCAACCTCAATATTCTATTTGTATCGGTATCCAGTTTAGTAAATCCTAGTTGCATGCATGTTTTAGGGATGGTGTCTACTTCCAAGCAACAAAAGTGTTGGTTTCATGCATTATGGGAATGTTATAATTTTCTACCTACTATATGCCCATGCCACTAATTGTTAATTCTCCACTATATATGAGCTTTTGGAAATCATAGAAAATATCGAAACTCATAGTAGGAAAATCAACTCTTCACATTGGGAGCCGTTGATCCATAGGACTAAAACATTGTTAGAAATATGGGCTAAATACTTTGGCCCATGTGATATTTCAGATTTTTCCTAAGTCTCAAATGCCATGTGTGTGGAAGTCCATTTGTGATTTGGCCAAGTTGGTGGCAGCTCACATGTGTGTGTGGCAAGAGGAGTGAGAGATAAAGTTTAGCCCCACATGAAAAGTTAAAAGAAAAATGTATCACCTTATAAGGTGGAGTGTTTCACCACTTTGTAAGTGAGTGACAATAAGAGAGCTAGACGTGTGCTCCTCCGATGATGCCGCTCGCTTGTCTCATATCGTCTCGACGCTCGCGCGCCACATGTTGCTTTATTTTGTTGCATAGGAAAATATATGCGGTTCGATAGACGTGTCCACCACAATATCGAGAACCAATCTAGGGTTTTGCCATCCTCTCTATTTGCGTCACCACTATAGTCTACTCCATCCTGCGCGCCGGTATGCACTGGCAAACGGGGAGAGCAGGTATCTGGAACCACTCACATTTGCGATCCTATACGGGAGAGGGCGAATTAGGTTTTTGAAAAGCGCTCTGCACGACAGGTCAAGTTCGTCATCATGACGCGTCTTCCTAAGAGATCTCCAGGTTCACGGGCGACTCGTCTTCAACATCGTCTTCTTCGAGAAGCTATTGTCGCCGCTGCTCAAACGACGAGTTCATCGGCAACCGATCAGTAGGTATACCGTGGTCCTATCCATTGCTATACTATGACTGTTTTTGTATGTGCACTGCTACTATTTGTGTTGATTAATACATCTAGTATGTTAGAGTTTCACATATATGTAGATTCTATAGTCATGTTTTATATTATGTAAATAATTATGAAAAATATGCCTAATAGTCCAATAATCTAAAAACCTTATTTTAGGCAATTTCCTGAGTTAAGCATAGGACACTTGGCCAATGCAATGAAGCCAGAAATTTTTATCAATGTTCGTTTTAAGAGATGGTAATATAAGGCCACTATGTGGCTGCAAGATCAGGCCTATTAAGGCCCCCCGACGCACACGAAAAACCCTTCCCGTGTGTGGCGCGAAAGAGTGCTGATGCTATAAAAATTTGACCATCTGTCGGCAGCCCATGCAGGCCCCTTCGCGGGTTTGTCGCACACCAAACTCTTTCCTGAATCGTGACATATATGACACACACGTCTCACTCTGAGAGAACCGTTTTATTAGTAGCAAAGCATCACCCATATTTCCTCCACCGATAAGTGTGTGCCTTGTATTTGCAATGTTTCATAAAATTTCCCATGTTTCTTTTTTGTGCCTTTTCTCACACGGTGAGTCATAAATCATTGTGTGATTTTCTCGAATTTTGTAATCATGTGCGTAGCCTCTTGTCCTTCCACCACATGCTATGTGTTGGGGACGATGCAACTTCCCGGACGCGTGGCATAAAGAGTCGTGCCCCGCGCCCTCTTGGCACACACCAGATCTACGGTAGACATAGTTTGATATGCCTCGCAACAAGAAGACAACTCACCTTTTTTGCATGTGCCAATACTGCTGGCAAAGAGTAGCCATGATGAGCAGGACTCTCCTGAGGTGAAGGAGAAGCAAGCTCTATAGGTTGGTGAGGAGGAGCACCCTGTCCCACCACCGGACCATGATGGAGGCTCCTCCCCCTCGTATTCCGGCTGGACGTCCTCGGAAGATGATTGTGAAGTTAATTTGGAGGAGGACGAGGACACGGAGACTTCGACTCCGAAAGATTATTCTCCATAGCTCGAATGGTGGGTGAAGGCTGAGCGGAAGGCCGAGAAGGAGGAGGACGGGATGCTCGAGGAGCAGGCGTGGCTACTCGAGGATCAGCTTATACCATATAAGCAGTCACTTCTATATGCATGGACTCCCAGAGGATAAATACATTTGTTTTCCACATGTACTTTTTCTAGAGCTGCTTGGTTTGATACCCCCTGGTGCATTCGCCCTGATGTTTTCACTCAAAATGATAACTACTTGGCCGACACAACTCTAAAACTTACAAGACTTAACAATCCTTTTGCAAATATTTTCAATGTATCCATTTTATCTTGTGCCTATAGAAGTGCAGGAATGAAAAACTATTCAATAATAAGAAGACATGGCCCCACCAAGTGCCATCATAATGCATGCCCTTCTGAAGGATCTGGAGATTTCGGAAGACGCCTCTTTCCAAACTACTCGGCTGGAACCAAAATTAGGTTTGATTAATATACCCTAAGGGGAATCAGTATCCTCTAATGTTGTGTTTACATGCCCAAACTTTACACGGATACGACTTGGAAGCAAGGACCTGAAGGAAAACCGTCAACAGCAGATTTAGGGGTATACCTGCACTTCAAAGATCAAAACCATGATTCTGGTGTCTTCCTAATGGCAAAAATGGTGAACACCAAATCAACTCTCGAAGCTGAATCTTTAGCTTTGCTGCTGGCAACAATGCTTGCAAGCCATTTGAATTTATAGGAATCGGTTTTCTTCACATAGTCCATCAATCTGACAAAGTTGGTAGCTTTGGCGGGAGGAACTAATCCAGCCATGTTCTAGGAAATAAGAAGATAATCAATCTACTACTAGGAACTAATGGCTCCTATTCAGGCTAGGATTTATCATGTTGGCAGGTCCATCAATGGAGTAGCTCGCTGTTGTGTGATGCGCTCAGATCACTGTAGAGCTTCATTGGGAAACCCCAAGAGGAAGGTATGATGAGCACATCAGCAAGTTTTCCCTCATAAAGAAACCAAGGTTATCGAACCAGTAGGAGGAAGGAAACGACCCAAAGGTGTTGCTAGCAACTTGGAAACCTGCACAACACAAACTCAAGACTTTGCCCCAACGAACAGTGAGGTTGTCAATCTCACCGCTTTGCTGAAAACAAAGGATTAACTGTATGGTGTGGAAGGTAATGGTGGTTTGCAGAAAGTAAACAGGAACAATGGAAGGTGTATCAATGATAAAGATTGGACCGGGGTCCATAGTTCACTAGAGGTGTCCTTCTTAAGATAAACAAAATAACATGCTGTTAAACAAATTACAGCAGAGCAATTGACAAGACAGAGCAAGGCATAACAATGCAATACTAGATATTCATGATCCTATGAGATTTGATTGGGCAATACAACAAGATACATATACCGCCATCCAACTGTATCTATGACTAGTAATCCACCTTCAGGTTATCATCCGAACCCCCTTCAGTATTAAGTTGCAGGCAACGGATAACTGTTTTAAGCAAAGTGTGTAAGGTAAACAATCCACTTGTTCCATGAACAAGAGATCGTTGTTTTCTCCCTAGTAGCAACAGCGCATCTACAACCTTAGAGATTTATGTCACTTTCCCATATTAAATAGAGGCATGAACCCACTATCGAGCATAAATACTTCCTCTTGGAGTACTAGCATCTACTTGTCCAAGATAGCTACTAGAAACGGAGAGCATGCAAGATCTCAAACAACACAGACATGATAGAATCAATAAGATAGAACCATTAACCAATCTGACATAGTAATCTCAATATCCATCGGATCCCCACAAACACAATATGCATGATTACAAATAGATGATCTTGATCATGAACGGAGCTCACAAGATCTAAACATGGTAGCTGATAGAAACAACCATCTAGCTACTACATGGACCCGTAGTCCAAGGTGGAACTACTCACGCATCATACCGGAGGCTGGCATGGTGATGAAGAAGGCCTCCGGATGATCTCTCCCCTCTGGCAGGGTGCCGGGAAGAGCTTCAGACCCCCCGATCTAGGGACGATGGTGGCGGCGGATACGGGCTGTTTCGTGGAAGATTGATCGGGTCCTTAGGGTTTAGGTATCGGGGGCTTCTTATAGGCGAAGAGGGAGACCGGGGGGGATGCCCGAGGCGGCCGCATCCCCCCCCAGGCACAGGCCAGGCCTGGCCACACGGCTAGGGGGTGTGGCCCCCTCGAGGCCCTCCTCCGTCTCGTATTTTGGCTCCGTGTTCCCCCCGGTAAATTATTGACTTTGGCTTTTGTCCCGTCCAATTCCGAGAATATTGATTTTCTGTCTTTTCTGGAACCAAAAACACAAGAAAACAGGCAACTGATACTATGGCATCTTGTTAATAGGTTAGTCCTAGAAAACATATAAAAATACATCAAAGTGGAGACAAAGCAAAGCAAAGTAGATACTAAACATGCATGAAACATAAAAAATTATAGATACGTTTATGACGTATCATTGTGCACATCATGCAAAAAGATATTCAGGATTTGAGCCTACTAGTTCTTGCAGGAACACTGCCTGTTGCGGCTTAGAGTGTCCAGTTCTTGCAGTGAAGAGTCATTTGCAAATGCCCGGACTTGTAATATTTGATGTGCAATGCTTCTGACTCTAAGCTGAATGGATTTTTGGGTGCTTCACACCCTCACTTTGTTAAAAAAACATACAAATTTCAACCCTGTGAGTGCCTCTAGTATTGCTCCCACATGGGTTACGTGACAACGGTGATGCTTTGGTTGGGTTATGTTTAGTGTTAGTATTGTTACTTTATACTTGTTGCCACTTTGCAACGCTTTATCCATTGGTTACCAATGCCTACGTATGTGTTGTATTACATCCTTGCATTTCGCCGAAAACACAACGCATAGTAAATCCTAGGTAAAGTTTCTAGCAACGTCTATAAGACCATTTAGATACAAATTCATGTGTTGTTATAGGGGGATCCTGTTGTAGTGCCCCTATAAAATCCTCACAATCATTTTGCATCACTGTGATGTGATTCTTATTTATCCTACCAACAACTAGCGCTGGGGTGAAAATACTTGATATTTCCATCTCCCTCTTTAGGAGCCTTCTTTTTTTCTATCTTTATATCCATTTCAATTACTCATCTCTCAAATAGCTTCTTCAGGTTAGTATCTAAAACTAACATAAGTTGTGTTCATGTTCACCTTTTATTTATCAAGGATACCAAAATTAGCTAGGATTTTTTGTTTGCCCTTATACACACACCATCCAAATTAGTCTGACGGTCTTTGAGTGCTTTGTTCACCCTTTTAGCTATCCCATGACACTTTTCAATGTCAAATTTATAGATAATTGCAACACTCCAGAGTTTTATAATACTTCATGAAAACCATCTCTCTCTATAATTAATTCTCATATCTAAATAAGTTATAATGATGTGGTCATAAACCATTAGCAAGTACAAAAGGAAGGAAAGGCTAAACGCCACTTAGAGGAAGCTAGAACAATACCTAGATTTTCAAAAGTAGAAACCTTTAAATTGTTTGCCGCACTCAGAGGGGGCACCGGCCACGGGGTTCGGAAGAGGACGGCAATAGGGCCAGTTACCTGCTCTAGTGTTTGGGACGATGAGTACACGCGAGGGAGGAGTTCTAGGCTGATACGGAAGTGGGGCTTCGTATTCGGTTGTGCGGATGAACAAGAGCATGCGCAGGGGGAGGGGGCGTGGAATTGGGTCTTGTTTCTAGGCCCCAATCCTAGAACAAACCAAACACTAGAATTTGGTGTCAATTCAGCAATACCAATTCGAAGGCCAATTATATGCACCCAGACACAACATTAGTCAATTAGTCTCGGTAATGGAATTGGAAATAGGACACCACTTAGATAAGATACATGATTTGTGTTCACTCGTTTTATTGATGCCACTAAAATCGCCACCCATTATTATGTTGTTCCTTTACTTTTATTGCGCACTTGTGCGAATTTGGCAGGAAATCCCTTTTGGCTCACGGGTGCATTTGCACCCATTGTGAGAAAACATATTTTCAAATGTTAACAAATTCGAAAAAATGTCTACATGTTCATTCAAACATTTTATGTTCATTCACAAGTTTTCGGAATGAAAGAACATTTTATGTATCATGTATAAAAAAGACAAAAAATGTCACGTGAGTACGACTATTCACAATACATTTTTTTTGTCTTTTTTGCACGAGACACGTATAATGTTATTTCATCCCCAAAACTTGTAAACAAACAGAAAATGTTTGAATGTATATATAAACATTTTTTTAATTTTTTAACATTTTTAAAATATGTTTTCTCATAATGGGTGCAATTGCACGCCGAATAGCCACTTCCGAATTCAGCAATGAAGTGTTGTTCTTTCCTTTCATCTAAGGCCCATACACCACTACCGAGTGCCAAATGTAGCTTGGATATTTTGTCCCATCAGTAGCATCTTGATAAGACTGTCACCTAGCTCTGACCGAATAAGATCAAAATCAACAACATATGCTCCTAACAAAGTAACAAGAGACCTCAGGCAACATGCTGTCCAATGGAGTTTATGTTTTCAAATATCATCATATATAGTATTAAACCACTTAGTGGTGTAAGACAGCACCAATAAAGGACTTTTAAATGTTTAGGGGCATGCACCAACACACGGTGCAATACATTAGGGAACACTACGTACCGCCGATCGACAGAGATAACCACACATGACGTATTGGAACTTTGGAAGCAGCTAGCTATAGCTAGCCTACACACGATTATTTAGTTGTTTATTTATGTATTTATTTTGTGTAACACATCTGGGGATGGAGATCGTACGTCGTCGGGGCATGTAAGTAGGTACACCGTAGCTTCACCTGTACCTACGGCCACCGCAGCTGCCCTCCCTCTGGCAGTTGAAGTAGGCGGCTGCGACCGGAGCGCCGAGTGTGTAACACTCGGCCAAGTCTCGGGTGATGAAGCTGGAGCGCCACCCTGGCGCATAGATCACCTGCGGCGCCGCCTGCCGGAACACCACGAATGCTACACGGTGGATCCCCGCCGTCGGCTGAGGCCTCTCGTACTCCACCACCTCAGTTCCTGGACACACAAAAAATTCAATCGATGGTAAATTAGGAACTGCTGGAGAGGATGATGATTGATATGATACACATGCAATTCTGATCCGTGAGTTAATTTCTTACCATGGCTCACGTCACGTCCTTCTGGTATGTCTGTGACCAACCTATAGTATGGGTATGCAAAGGAAAAGGGAATCAATTAGCTTAATTTGCTAGCTAGTACTAGTACTATATAAACTCCCTATGTATGTCCCAAATTAGATGTCGCAGAGTTGTCTGCATCTAGTATCTATATACTAAAACATGTATGAATCTAAAAAATGTGTGACATCTAATTCGGAACATAGGATAGGAGTGGAGATTTTTGGCTCCCTCGAGTGCTATTGATATTATTTTAAAAAATCATATTTGTGAGTACCAAAAAAATGAAAAATTGGAGGCAGCCCATTATTTATCCCACAAACATGCAAAATATGAATTTCAAATACTTTGTATTCTAAGTTGAACAAAAATGACAAGAGTGTAGATCTGTACAAGCATATTATCAAACCCCCAAATTTTAATAGATTTGTTATTTTTGTGCATGCCAAATACAAAGAATTTCATGTCACGGTTTTGCATGCTTGTGGGATACAACAATGATTATCCTCGGATTTTTTTTCCAGATAATTTTAAAACCTGTAAACTATGGTTTTTAGTTTTTTTAAAACGAAGAGAACACTTGTGTTCGGGAGTCAGAGACACTTTCCACATAGAACATATCATATAATCTTAAGAAGCGCAATTGGCAAGGGTGTGAGAAGTGTTGATTCTGTAATGATAATAAGACAATTGAACATTTATTTATCCACTTGCCCTCTTGCTAAAATTATGTGGTGTATAGTTCATATCTCTTTCAATATTGCTTCCCGGACCAGCATCTCAAACTTGTTCAGTACATGGTTACAAGGGGTTAGTAAAGACGTTAAAGTACAAATTCGAGTGGGTGCATGTGCTTTACTTTGGGCGATTTGGTCCGTGCGTAATGACTTTGTGTTTAACAAATCTTCAAAAACTACTTTCTTGCAGATTATCCCGTGTACTACGCACTGGATTCATATGTGGTCTTTTCTTCAGCCGGAGCAGCAGCGCCAGGCCACGGATTTTGGGTGCAACCGTATGGAGACGGTTGCACGGGACTTATTCCAACTCTGCAGTTGGCGGCCTGTTTCTAGAATTGCTGCCTGATGGATCAACTTTGCTTATTTTTCCTTTCGATTTTTGAGTGGTTGATACATACTTCAAACTTCCGTGATCCTTGAGTTGTAATGACTATCTAATAAAGCAATAAAAAGGCTGCATGCATCAATCGATGCAAAGGCCGGGGGCAAACCCCATTTCGAAAAAAAGAAAAAAAAATTGTTGAAATGACAATACCATAATATTTGCATGCATGCAACGTACCAATGGAGATACTCCCTTTGGGTGGGGTTGCTTGGGGTAGGTACATCAGGGTCCACCATCACCTAGTAGTAGTAATAACAAAGAAAACATGTCACACATATTGTTAATGATGCACGGATGCGCCTAGACAAACATGCATGCAAATATTAACTCTGGATAGGAGTATTTAGTAATTTGTACGAGTGACCACTCACGAGCGTGTAGAACGATCCGGACCGTCCAGTGATCTGCACCATGGGCTGGTTCACCACCTGCGACGGCCTCAGCTCCGACCCATTGGTGATCTCGCGGTTGCCGTACAGCACCCTCAGCCGTGCCGAGGCGTTGAAGTAGTCGACGATGTCGCCGACGATCCCCCCGACGATCAGCGGATCCCTCGACATGCTCAACGACGGCGGCGTCTCTCGATTAAGCTTAACAACTTAGGGTTCAGAGTACGTGAAAGCTTGTTGGTATACGGTATATGCAGCGGATGTACTGCTATTTATAGGCCTACCTGGCTAGCTTCTACTCAAGTCCCCCCGTGCATTTTCAGTGTTGACTACTGTTCGAAAGATACGACGTCTGCCTTTGCGCCGTCCTAGACTAAATCCGAACTTGAAAGTGCTGAGATGTGACGTCGTAGAACCTGTTGCCGCTCCCCTGATTTCTGATCGGGCGGCTCAAGTCTTGCCGCCAGAGAGTCTGGGTTGCGATCGGACGACTGAATTATTGCCACCTGGCACCAAGTGGGAACCTAAAAATACTTGATATGATTCCTTGTGCTTTAATTTGTGGGCTTCTTCTTGTAATCTAACTTTCTGGAAAGCTCCATCTCAATCCTCCAGCCCTAGATAGGTACCGGACTCCATTTCAAGAAGAAAAAAAGTTAGCTACTGGACAGGCCGTTTGGAGATATGTTCTGTACTTTCCTCTCAACAAAATATGTATGGAAATTATCACCCCTGCTACACAGTGTAGTTATTTCACCAGTATAATCGATTGTGTTCTTGGGACTAATTATAAAAATTCTTTTCACTATCCAAAGTGAGTCAAAGTTTGAAAATACCTTTTACAGTTTTGCCGATATGAAACTATTTTAATAGGTTAACTTCAAGGAGCGTGTGTGATGAATTTCATGAGTGTCGGTCTCTACTTCCAGACCATCTGTCTAGCTCCCTTCATTGGCGCCCATGACGGTGCTCACCTGGATCTCAGGAGGATCGATGCCCACCCATCATTGATCCTCCGATCTACTTAAGTTGAGCCAAACAAATACGTGCTTTTCTAGATTCTGACTTCCTTCTATATATGCATTGCATCTGGACCATTTTGTGATGATTTGTCACCATTTGAGCACTTAACTTTTGTTATGATTGCATATCAACTACTTCTTGATGTCTAAAGTTCTTGTTTTTTTCTTTTGTTTATGAATAACTTTAGGATTGTGGTGGGGGGAACAGAGGGTGAGATTGGTGGGGAGGAGCGGATTAGGGCGAGATAGAGGAAGTTTTGAAGAAGGGTGAGTTTGTGGGAGAGGGGTCAAATTCTGGTAGTTTAATAATGGTTATGGACATATTTGGTATAAATTGGTAGCAAGGAAACATTGGGGGTGGGAGTGGACAAATCTAGGCATGTATAAGTTTCTTACTACTCCCTCTGATGCATATTACTTTTCACTGAAACGGATGTATCTAGTACTGAAACATGTCTACATACATTCATTTTTGCGACAATTATATTATTATGGATTCAAGGGAGTAACAATCTTAGTTATAATGATATGTTCTATGTGTGATGGATTGAAGCGGTCTATACGATAGAGATAAGAACAACACCATTTGTCTAAGACATACGTGAATTAATTATTGGATCAAGGTTCTTTTTGTTCTGAATTTCAACATCCTCGCGTATTTGGATCTCTCTAGGAAAACCTGTTGGAGATATGTCCTAGAGGCAATAATAAATGTAGTTATTATTATATCTTTGTGTTTATGATAAATGTTTACATTCATGCTATAATAGTATTAACAAGGAAACATTGATACTTGTGTGATTTGTAAACTTAAATTTGAAGTCCCTAGTATAGCCTCTATACATCACTAGCTTGTTGGTTGATAAATGATTGTGGTTTCCCTATCATGAACATTGAGATGTTATCAACAACAAGATCATGTCGTTAGGAGAATGATATGGTGGACATACTCCTATAGATAAGCTTAGCATAAAGATCAAGTCATTTCATTAGTTCAATTGCTATATGCTTTCTGATACATAGTAACCTAATTCCTTCGACCATGAGATCATGCATATCACCTTTATCGGATGGATGCTTTGATGACATCAAACACCACACCGTAACTGGGTGGCTATAAAGGTGGCATTGAGTGTTCGGAAAGTATTGGTTGAGACACATGGATCAAGAGTGGGATTTGTCCATCCATATGACGGATAGATATACTCTGGGCCCTCTCGGTGGAATGTCATCCAATTAGCTTGCAAGCATGTGACTGGCTCACAAGGGATCACATATCACGGGAACGAGAAAAGAGTACTTATCGGTAACGAGGTTGAACTAGGTATGCAGAGATACCGACGATCATAACCTCGGATAAGTAAACTATCGTGAGACAAAGGGAAATTGGTATCGTATGTAAGTGGTTCATTCGATCGCAAAGTAATCGTAGAAATATGTGGGAGCCATATGAATTTCCAGATTCCTCTATTGGTTATTGTTCGGAGAAGTGTCTCGATCATGTCCGCATAATTCACGAACCGTAGGGAGACACACTTAAGGATTCGACGTTGTTTGAGTAGTTATGGTATTATGAGAAAGAGACCGAATGTTGCTCGGAGTCTCGGATGGGATCCGGGATATCACGAGGTGATCCGGAATGGTCCGGAGAATAAGATTCATATAAGGAAAGTCCCGTTTCGGAGTTCGGGAATGATTCCGGTGTTTTCATCGGGAATGTTCTAGAAGGTTCCGGAATGTCCGGCACTCCGGAGGGGAAGGGGTACATGAATGTGTCATTGCATATTGGAATGGTTGCATCATGTACTAAGTGTTCTCGTTGTTCCAAATAAAGGATTAAATTGAATCCTAAATTGAAAAGTCAAATAGCAAGTTTGAAAAGTCAAACGGCTAAAATTGGAAAGAGGGAAAGAGGAAGGAGAGGGAAACCGAGTTGGGGAGGGAATCCCTCCTCCAACCGGCGGCCCACCTCCAAGCCGAGTTGGGGAGGGACTCCCCTCCCTCCCCCTTGGCGCGCCGGCCCCTCCACCTATATAAGGAGGGGCAGGGCTCCCTCCTCTAGACACACAAGTTCCTATCCTCTAAATCTAAACCCTAGCCCTAGCCTCCGGTTTAGAGCCGTTTTGGTTTAGAGCTTCTAATTGCCCTAGCCTCCGGATTAGAGCCTTCTAATTGGTGTGTCTAAACCTAGACCGCCGATGAACTCTCTCATACTCCACCATACCTGCTCCGGCTTAAGGCGAAGCCCTGTGGGATCTCCCCTCTACTTCCGGTACCACGCCGTTGTGCTGCCGGAATCGCGAGGAGAGTGCTACAACCTCCGCTGCCTGCTGGAACAAGGGAGAGGAAGGTCTTCGTCGAGTACCGAACGTGTGACCGACTGCGGAAGCGCTGCCGGAACGCAGCGCCGGAAGGATCGTCTACACGATCTTGAGATCGGGAAGAGTACGACTACATCACCCACGAGAATCCGCTCTCGTTAAATACTTTGGAATCTTCGAGGGTAAGTTATTCCATCGACTCGTTGCTACAATCTAGTAGATAGATCTTGGCTTGTTTGTTTGTATGCGATAGAAGATTTTTGTTTTCCATGCTACGAAACCCTACAGTGGTATCAGAGCCGTGTCTATATGTAGATCTGTTGCACGAGTAGAACACAATGGTCATTGTGGGCGTTGATGCTTTTATTGTCGATTGCTTCTTGTGTACTTTGCATCTTGCGGTATGTTGGGATGAAGCGGCCCGGGCTAACCTTACATGACATCGTTCATGAGACTTGCTCCACGCTTGACATGCAACTTGTATTGCATAAGTGGCTTTGCGGGTGCCTGTTTCTCCTAGCATAATTAAGATCCAATTTACAACGAACAATGCTAGTATCAATGTTGTGGTTCTTGTTCGTAAGTTAGAACGACACTTATTGAAAACCCCAAACCACGTAAAATATGCAAAGAAAGTAGAGGCGTCTAACTTTGTTTTGCAGGGGTGTGCAGTGATGTGATATGGCCATGATTGTGATTATATTTGATGTATGCAATGTTCCTTATTGTAAGTTGGCAACCGGCAGGAGCCATATGGTTGTCTTTAATTTATGCTAAGACCCGCGTGTCTATTCAAAGTAGTTGTAATAGTTGAAGCCGGTGGACGACAACCATGGAGAAGTGTCATTGACCTTGATGCAATGCCGGTGATGATGGAGATCATGTTTGTGCTAGAAGATGGAGATCGGAAGCACAAAGAAGAAATGCCATATCATATCACATATTATGAATTGCATGTGATGTTAATCTTTTATGCATCTTGTATTGCTTAGTAGACGACGGTAGCATTATAAGATGATCCCTCATGCACATGAATTTCAAGTCATAAAGTGTTCACCCTTAGTTAGCACCGTTGCTAAAGCTTGTTGTTTCGAAGCACCACGTGATGATCGGGTGTGTTAGATTCTGCAAGTGTATACAACGTGAGCAAGCCAGATTTGCTCATGCGAAAACTAAGGTTTGATCTTGACGAGCCTAGCATGTACAGACATGGTCTCGGAACACGGATCACCGAAAGGTAAAGCATGAATCGTAGAGTAGATATGATGAACATGACGATTGTTCGCCATTGAAACTATATCAACTCTCGTGTTGATGCTACGAAACCCTACAAAACCATAAACTTGCATTGGAGATCATGGTGCATGCTTCTAGCCCAAATTTTGTAGCTTTGCCAAATTATTATTTTTAGAGAACTCCAGACCGTCATGGAAGTAAACACTAGAGATATATACCATGCATTTTAAAATATAAAGAGAAGTTTAATCAACTTAATAGTTGCATCATTGCGATACAAGCAAAAGAGACTTAATTTGCTATATGTACCATGTGAACCTATTATAAAAAACCATCAATCTTTTTTTTTCAAAGTGTCAACAAAATCTGAAAATAATTTTTGCACGGACATCCAGACACTATGTTCGCACACAAGTTTTCGAGAGAAAAGAACATTTTATGTGGCTTGTGTAAAAAAGATAAAGAAAATCTTTGTGAATAGTCATATATTGGAGCTATCGAGATTTGTCTTTTTGACATGGGACACAAAAATGTTTTTTCCCTCAAAAACTCCGCGGCATAGAATGTACGGTTATACGTGCGAATATAATTTTTTATTTTTTTTGACATTTCAAAATATGATTCCAAACAATGGGTTCATTTGCACCCGTGCGCCGAATTGGATTTATGAAACCGCATTACCGAAATTGCTCGATATTCATGGAAAAAGATGAACATAACAAACTGGTATATACTCCAAGGTTGACTTGTAATATCTATCACGTGCTGCCAGAATTATTTTGCCCAGAAAGAGCTTTCTTGACCACTTGACCATATATACCCAAGATAGACACGCAATTTTCTTGACCACTCTCCCCATCGTCGCCGCACATTCTTGAATATATCGAATTGGTGAGCGAAACCAAGGACCGAATCCGCTGCGATTTTGCATGTAGGCACGTGAGCAGGTTCGTTGCCGACAGAGTCCCACACTATACAACACGTGAGCAGTGAGCTAGCTGCAAATCCATCAGACCCAAGGACGAATAAGCCAGAGGTAGATGGCGACGGGCCGGGAGAATGATTAGACAAAAGGTTTTTTGATCGGATCAGCGCGACCGAAATCAGAGTGTGGCTGCAGCTAGCTGTAAAGATGATCAGCCACATAATGTTGCCGCGCGCCGCAACAATATCTATCTATGCGCGTGATCCCGTGATTGGAACTTGAGATGACGTGTATACAGCTAGCAGGGCATGCAGCAGCCGTAGCTCCCTCGCAGCTGCTTGATCCTGATTTGCCGACGAACGCTGTTCGATCGTGACCCATAGATAGGAATCTTCCGTGGCCGATCCGTCGCGTGAGAATAACGGCATGGCATGCAGTGGGTCATACCATATATACGGCATCACAGAATAGAAGTTGAGAGAAGAAACGTCGCAGGTCAGCACGTTTGGGCGTAATGTACATTATCTAAAATGTTTTAGTTTTATGAAGCAAATGTATCTAGACTTCTTTTACTATATAGGTTCACTCAGGTTTAAAGTGAATCTACACACTAAAAGAAGTCTTGATACATTTTTATTATAAATCTAAAACATCTTATATTTTAAAACGGAAGGAGTAGAATATAAGCTTCAAACAACAAACTTAGGGTGTCAAGTGGGATTCCACCAAAATCCCACTTTTAGTTCATTTGTCAAAATCTAGTTCAAAATTTTGCTCAAATTTTACACTAGATTTTGGCAAATGAACTAGAGGTGGGATTTTGATGGGATCCCACTTGACACCCTAAACAAAATGATGCACAAGCTCATGTCTTGTGCCACTCAACCTTTACTCTAACTAGATCGAGTCTGTGACAATCACGCGTAGGCCAATTTTCGTAACATGGGTACTCCTGATCCCGCATGAACAAAAACAAATACTAGAAGAAATCAAAGAAAATACAAAATAAATTAATGCTTATAGTAAATGTATGCATGTATGCAAAGTTCAAAACTTCAAAACAAAAGTATGTAACTTGTGCAAAAAGACAAAGTGACTGAGGAAGAGTACAAACGCCAGAATTTTCACCGTGCAAGTTCCATTTTTTAAGGCCACATACAGTCATATTTTCTCTCAAAAAATTGAAAGAAAAAGTTTCAAGTCAATATGTGCAAGCTTGGTTTATATTTTTGTTAAAATCCAAAACTTAAAATATGATGTTTGCATGTTTTGAAAATCGGGATCATGAGTACCTAAGACCTTCATATATTTTCTCAACCATGTGATGTTTGTGCATGCTAGCTAGCACCATATTTCTACACCAAGATACATCATGAACTAAGATAGTAATCAAACCCACATGTTTAGGAGTACCTAGAGTACTTCTACATATCCTAGAACTTGCATGAACAACTCAGTTTTTTTAAAAAAAGGGGAGCATGACCGCTTCCTCTGCACCAATCGATGTACACAACCAATTTATTGCAAAGTTTAACACACAGGGTGCAGATGCAAATAAACCGGCAGAACAAGATGGACAAAAGGCTCATGTGCATGAATGGCTCAGTAGATGCTTTCACTCGTATACATCTTGTTGGCGGATAATGCGATGAAATATATGCTTGATTGACCAAGAAGGTTCCAAATAATGGAAGAAGTGGCTACATGACTCCTATATCTCCAACAAGATTCGAGCACGGCGAGAATTCACAATCAAACAAAGCAACATCCTTCTACATGGGGAGATGGAACATAAAATATAAGATTTTGGAATGGCGGGGATCTTCGAAGGAAAAGATCAACAATAAAGTACAATGCAAGTTGTTTGGATGTAGTGAGTAACTTTTGCAGTAGCTATTGATCTCAACAGTCCCAAACAAGCTCCATATCGAGAGATATTTTTGAAAGTTATTGTTTTTTTCATGAAAAATTAATATTAATGCTCTCTTGATAGACAAGAATTATAATTTCTTTTAGTAAATATCATTCCTTATAAGTTTCAAACAAGTAATAATTGTTGATAGAATTAAGATCTCCTAAATTATTCATTTTGGATCTAAATTCCATTATTTTTATTGACATGACTTCTTTGAAATTTACATGTATGTGTGTCACAACTATGTTTAATCATAATCCATAAAGAAAGTCATGTATATTTTTGCGGTTCAACCAAATGACTTATTTGTATTTCCTATTTTTCTTGTAGGTGATTTTGAAAGTCATGTATTTCCTATTAAATAGTATGGGCAATAGTGGATCCGCCTGTCTTAGTCCCTTCTTGGTCTAGAAGTATTTGTCAGTGTTATCGTTTACTTTTATGGCAACACTACCACCAGATAGTAACGATTGTAGGAGAGCACGCCACTCCTCCGAAAAAACTTTTATACAGAGTGTTTGCTGAAGGAAAGACCAATTAACTTTATCGTATGCCTTCTCAAAGTCAATCTTGAACACCATTTAGTTTTTTTGAGTGTAGTTCGTGGATTGTTTCATGCGGGATTACTATAACATCTTAGGATATTTCTTTCTTGCATGAACGCAATTTGAGAAGGACGAACAATATGGTCAACCATTGAATTTAGTCTAATCGTGACAACTTTTGTAAAAAAATTAAAACTAACATTAAGAAGACAGATTGATGATATTGTTCTATATATTCTACATTATAACCTTAGGCAGTAAAATTATGTTGCCAAAATTTAGTCTAAAAAGATCCAGTTGACAAACCTAAAAAAATTCAAATAAAGTCATCAGATCCACCTTGATTACTTCTCAGAATTTTTGGTAAAATTCTTCTAGGAAACAAACCATCCCTGGCGCTATGTTATGTTCCATTTAAAAAATAGCTTTCTTGACCTCTTCCTCCATGTAAGAGGCGGGTAGGAAGTTGTTTTCCTTAACAGAAACTTGTTGGATATCCATTGTTTAAAACTCATCCATAGAAAAAGAGTTTTTCAAAGGTACCCCAAATAAAGATTTATAATAGCTTGTAATATAAGACTTAAGTTGTTCCTGTCTCTCAATCATATATCCCTTTATCCTGATTAAGAGAGTGAATAAAATTTTTCTTATGCTTGATGTTGGCAACATCATGGAAGTACATTGTATTCGCATCTTCTTTCAGAATGAATTTCACTTTTGAGCGTTGATTCCATTTGAGTTTCTCCTCTCGTAGTAACCGGCTATCTCCGCATTCGATTGGTTTTTCATCTCAATCTCTTGTGCAGATAACGACCTAGTTTCTGGAGAAGCTTCTAAGTCATTAATGATAGATGAAAGGCGTATTTTCTCTTTCTTAAGATTCATGCAGTATGTCTAGCACAACCTCGAAAAAACTTACATAAAGCACGTATTTTATTGTTCCATCGCTATATAGACATTTGACCAGTAACATGTTTTTCTCAAATAACCTTCACCATCTTATCGAAACCATCACGAATCATCTAACCAAGTTTAAATTTAAACCCATGCTTAGATTTTCATGGCGGTAATCCAATAGATAATAATAAAGGAGCATGATCCAACAAAGACTCAATAGCTCTAGAGCGCGAACAGTTATCATAGGAAACTTCTCTTCCACTCGGTATCCATAAGCATTTTGTCTAATTTTTCATATGACAACTAAACTATTAGCCCAATTAAACTATCTTTCTAACATGATAATCTCTCTTAAGCCCAAGTTGTGTATGGCAACGTTAAACAAGAAAGGCTAATGTTCGTCAAAACGGCCCCAACTTTTCTTACGAGGAAAACTTAGCAAATTAAAATCGCCACCTATAAGAATAGAATATGGATTGTTCTTTGCTAGATTCATCAACTCACATAAAAATCCAGCCTTATAGACATCCTAGGCAGCTCCATAAATGGCGACTAAAGACCATGTAAAATTATCGGTCTTGTTACGTATATGGAGTTTTATAAAAAAAAACTTCAACCAAACTAGCTAAGACTTTTATATTCTCATCTCGGACGCCTAACAGGATTTCCTGGATCTACCATGCGGAGGACATGATATCCACGTAACACGTAAGAGCATCTCCACTCGCCTACCCAGGACGCCGATCCGGACGCCGAATTTAGGTCTGGATGCCGAAAATCGGCCCAGTCGCGTACCTAGGAACCTGTTTTCGTTCGGATTTGGGCGAACTTTGGTCCAGGCTTCCCAGGTTGAACCCAGGTTCCCGGATACACCCTGGGAACGCCGGACGCAGCGAACTCAGCGAAAAAAACGAAGCGGCGCGTGTACCCGCTGAGTCAGCGATGAAAGGCGAGTCATCCTCATCCTCGGAACCACGCGGCGACCGCCGGACATTAACTGTCCGTTGCGTCGGCCACGCGTCGCCGAATTGCTGCGCCACCACCGCTGCCTCGGCTACCGTGACGGACCGGCGGGCGCTAACCTCCCGCCGTTTCCCCTTTTCCCGCCCTCGCAGCTACACCCCTCCCTTCCTCGCTGCTCACCTCGGCCTTTATAAGCCGTACCCCCTCGCCGGAGTTCTTCACACTCTCTCACAGCTCCCCCAGCCCACCAGCCTGATACTCCGACGAACACTCTCACTCTCCCCTCCCCAGCCATGGCCGGGCGGTACCCGGGCGACGGTGCGGCGGTGAACGGCTTCGGCCGGCACACCCTCCAGGCTTGGGAGGCACGCCTGCTCTACGAGGCCGGCTATATGGCACCGTCGGACACACGGAACCCTCCGGGGTGGAAGCTAAGTGCCAGCGGCATCCCTATCTCACCGGCGCCGACGCCATAAATACTGCCGTACGAGATCCAGGAGTTCATCGGCGCCATGGATGACCCCTCCGCCGCTGAGAGCCCCGACAACCTCCTGTACTGGGAGCAGTTCTTTGCTGACCGCCGCGCCTAGGAGCTCGCCCGCCACGAGGGGCCGCCGAACGAGTCGCCGCCGAAAGCCCCGACAACCTCCTGTACTGGGAGCAGTTCTTTGCTGACCGCCGCGCCTAGGAGCTCGCCCGCCACGAGGGGCCGCCGAACGAGTCGCCGCCGAAGCGCAACAATGCGGTCGGTCGCCGACGTTTCTAGAGCGCGCCAGGCCGGACGCTCAAGGCGGTGTTGGAGCACATCAATGCCGGGAACACGCCGCGCCTCAGCTTACCGCGCACACCCACGCCGGTGTCCAGGTCGGGGCGGCACCCTCCGGCGAACTGGATGCCGAGGAGGATGGCCAGCATGAGCTCCTCGCCGCTTCGTACACCGACTGGGCCTTCGCCGGGGCATCGTACGCGGCATCGTCATCGGCGAGCCACGCGTGTCGGCTTGCCAACTGGCCACCTTCTCCTTCGCCGCCCAAATACTGAAGGCTCGGCGCCACCCGACGACAGCGCCTTGAGGATGGCGTTGGAGCAGTCGCTCTGCGACTCGGCGCCGTAGCCGCCGTTGGTGGAGCCCTTCTCGCCGGACATCCTGGAATAGTGCGGGAAGGACTGGGAGGAGGCGGAGCGGCAGCGCGTTGTAATGCCCCGGAAAATATTTCGTAATAAAATTGCTTGCTATTTCCTTTTTATGCATCATCGTGACATCATGCATATTTGGTCTCTAAAATATTTTCGACAAAAGCCTATTTTATTTTCCAATTAATCCCCTCTTTTCTTTCAAATTAAAACCCCAGTCTTTTCTAGATCCTTTATTTGTCTAAAAAACTATTTATAAAAGTCTTTTAAAACTAAAACAAATAAAATAAAAATGTTTTAGTGGGGGAGGCAGTCAAACGACCAGGCCCAAAGGCCCAGTCGGAAGACCACCTACGACCCCAGTCTAAACCAAACCCAGGCTCTAAACCACACACCCACCTGCCGCCGCCAGCCACTCACGCACGCATCCAACCACCAGAGTCCATCGCTGGACACACAACACCACAGCACGCACACAACCTGTCACGCCACACACGCACACACGCGACACAACACACACACACGACGCACCCAATCCCCACGCTGGACTCACACCACGCACGGACCCCGTTTCCCCCAGGATTCCGTCGCCCAGGCCTCGCATCTTCCTCCATGCCGAGCGCCGCCGCCAAAAAATCCCCATACCTCGTCTCCTTCCTCGTGATCCCCAACCTTCCTCCCCCCGACGTCTTACTGCGCTGCCGCCAGCGAGCCCTCCGCTGCGCCCCGTCTGGCTCAAGCTGCTGCCCCTCCTCTCCGGTTGGCATCACGCCGCCACCTCGCCATGGCCGGCTCCCTGCTCCGACCGCGCGACCAGTACCTCGCTGTGCCTCCCGCGTCGACCTACAACACCACCAGGGAGGCCTCCTCCGATGTCCACCCTCCGAGCTCCCTCGCCATCCTTCGCGCCTCCTCTGCCCGTCGGTGGCCTCGCCCGTTCCCCGCTGAGCCGCCAGCGGCCGCCGCCCTCCTCTAGCTCTTACGCCGCCCGCGTCTACACCCTCTGCGCCGCCATCGACCGTCGCCTCCTGCCGCCCGAGCCCCGTCTCTGCAAGCGGGCAGTCCCGCAGCTCCCTGCCTGTCGCCATGTTCTGCCGTTCTAGGCCATGGCCAAGTTCTCTTTGGTTGACCAACACGTGTGCAAGCCTTGGCTGTTCTTGTTCTGGTACTGTGTGGTTGTCTGACTTAAGTATTTGGTCTGCCTGTGTGTTTGTTCTACTGATGCTACGCAATGACCAGGGGCTTTGATTCAACCAAGAGGTGCCATGAGTCACTCCCGGTTGATGTGAAGTGTGGTGGTGCACGAGAGATGTTGGTGTAGCAGTGTGGTGTGGTGGCATGGCGCTGTTGACCGTGTGAAGATGAGCCTTGCCCGCTGCCACGACTACATGACTCCGACGATGATGTTCCGAAGAACGAGCACGGTGCCACTCGTAGGACCACTGACAAGATCTTCGAAACCCAAATGTGTGACCTCTATCCGAGACCTCCTATTTTTTTAAATGAAATATATATTATTGGATTTAAAATATGCATGCTTGCATCACATCATGTGGGTTGGGGATACTTTGTCGATTCACCTTATAATTAAATATTAGGATCATATGTGGGCAAATCTAGCCTTATATTGGTCTCATTTAAATTCGTGTAGCGAACCAATGTCATGCTTTGCCTTGTTTAATATGCGGATAGTTAAATAACTTGAATCTACTAATTAAATGTCGGGATCCTGATTCCGCTTAATATTGCTAAGTTAGGCCGCATATTGCCATACCATGCATCATATCATAAACATGCCGGATCTTCCGCCGTATTATTAAATAGTGCATCGGGTGTTCTTTCTAGTACTTTGCTTCTTCACCGAATAGGACGATGAGTGGATGCGAGTTGCGACAAGCCTCCGGCTATCCGACTTTGTTCCTCAGGCGAGCATTTCTCCCCCTTCTACCTATTTTGCATTTATAGTCTTTACTTCCTTCCATTGATCTATTGCTATCCTTATTATCGATGCTTTAGTATTGTCCCTTTAATCACCTGCTCCACTATATTGCCTTGGTTATCCTATTGCCTTGTTTGAGTAGCTAGTTTGTCCTTGCGAGTCGTAGGCATGCTTAGTACCGCTCTCATACAGGTGGAACATATTACTTGGATATTTTTGGTGATAAGATAATTAAATTGGCGATGTTAGTTATGGTTATGGTTTCACCTAATGATAAGGCCCCGGCAGGGACCACCTTTGGGAACTACTTGAGCCGACCTAGGACCCGTTCGTTCTACGATATCAGTTCTGAGTTGATAGCGCTAACCAAACGTGGGGCCTCTGGGAACCCCTCCCCCTCAACTATCGACGCTATTCGTATATCCAGAGGGTTATAAAATTGGTTTTCCATTTGGTGCATACGCATAATATGTCCTTGGACATGGGTGAGTTGATATGTCTTCGGACTTGATGTTTTGGTGGATTGCCATGGCTTGCATACATAAATCGCGGTACACGGTGGCGGCACCCACGGTGTGTACAAGTTATCCCGCAGGGCCCGATCCTCCAGTAGACGCAAACGTTGTGCCTTCCTTGAGAATCGTCGTACCTCTTGGTTGGTTCCCCACAGTAGGTGATGCCTCTGAATATGCGTGTATTTATGGGACAGTTCTTGTTGTGAGATTCGGATGGCACGCGTAATATGTTGCCTGATGGGTTGAGCATGCGTTTGGGTACAGTAGTGCACCCCTGCAGGGTAAATCTTTTCGAGAAGCTATGTGTCTACGGTTATGGACGCCTCAGGAGTACAGTGTCATGATCATAGACAACGTCACTAATGTTTTACCTTTAATAATATGAATAGTAATTAGCCTTATCAACTAAACACCTGCTTAACTAAAATTGTCACTGTGTGTGTTCTGTAAGAGGACTTCCTCGACTGGTCTTCGAGGGGGAAATCTTCGGATGGGTTATGTTTGGTGTTATATTATTGTTACCTCATAGCGCTCTCTTATCTCGCTCTAATAAACGAAGTTGTAGCGTGTCTCCATAAGTTAGATAGTGCAAGCTTTGCTGCCGCTAACCCCACCACACCTATGTAGGCGAGGACCGCCGAATTCTAGTCTCGCCGTGTACTGACCTTAGTACCGACCGCTCTCTTTCTGTTTTCCTTTGCCCTTTGTCGGCACCCCTTTGGCTTGACAGGTATGTGATTAACGACGTTAGCAAGGTTACCCTTCCGGCTTGGCCTGGGCAGGGTTATGGACACCGCTTGGTTATTCTTCAGGACTCTTAGTCCCATTTGGATCTTGTTCGTACTCGGATACTATTTGGCTTTCTTTATGATTTGTATCATTTGTATTCTTGACTCGTTGAGTCGTTGTTGTATATATAAGTTCTTGTGGACTCTGTTGTAAACTACTGCGATGTAACTACTTGTATTCAAATCCCACCCACACGAAAGTGTCTGGTGCGCGTATTTGAATCGCTTCTATGTGGGTCTTGGCGGGAAATGCTGAGATCTGCATAGACCCGATTCGGGGGCATTACACGCGTCCACCGCCTGCAACAGCAGGCCGAGGAGCAGGCGGCCCGGAGACGGGCGATGTCCAGGCGCGCTCGCCTACTAGGGAGCCCCGCTCTTCGTCCTCGACGACAATGAGGAGGACAACCCTTCTTACCAGTCGTGGAGGTGCGGCGAGCCCGGCCATGGGCTCCTGCCCGCCCCAGCCGTCGAGCGACGACGACGACGGCGGCGAGGATGATGGCAGGGCCAATCCTGGCTACACGGTGTTCTACAATAACTTCGGCATGTAGAACGGAGCCGGTGTCGGCGAAGGCCATGGCGGCCTTTTAAATGTTTTTTTAGCTTACTATGTACTATTTTAGTTTAAATTTGATGTAATCCGCCTATATTTGCCCATCTTTAACAAAATTCGCCCATCTTTAATGAAATTTAGCCGAACGTGGGAACTCGGCCTAGGTACGCGAGTGGGAAACTCGGCGTACCCAGGCCAAAAACTTGTTCGTCCGGCGAAAAAAGGGTCTGGGTTCGCCAACGAGTGGAGATGCTCTAAGCGAGGAGAGAAGTCCATGATCGGAGAATAGCCATGGCCCGATAAATAACCTGCAGAGAAGAAGACGCAATGTTATTAATTTTTTGTCATTTCTACATAGCCAAACGACCATATACTTATGGAAAGCACTCATATCCTAAACAAAGTCATGTATTTATCCTCAATCCCATGCAATCAGTTACCAAATACATTATCCACCAACCATGGGAGAGATAAACCAGAAGCTACTTGGATGATTGATCATATAACACGAGCAAATTTACACTGGAAGAATAAATACTGGATTGCTTCATCATGATGATAAAACACCCATTAACTTTCATGCCAATTCCTCTTAACAAAATTATCATTCTCGAACAAAGAAAAAATTAATCTCAATATGCTTAATACGAGCATTAAACACTGGGTTAGCAGACATGTAGATGACATCAAGATTATCACAATATAGATATGGCTTTTCATTAAGTGGCTTTTCCTTGAGTGTCACACCAAGTTCTTAAACAAGAGCTTCAACCAAATAAGCTCGGCTCTAACATTTGCAAGAGCCTTGTATTCAACAACTGTGCTAGAACACCGTAGTTTACAACATCTTGAGGTATCTCCTTAAACATCCTTCGAACACAACAGGATCGTATATTTTATGGTGTAAACCAAAATCAAATTTCAACACGGAAACCATCAAATTGTAGATTGTTAGAGCTGAAACTGTAGACTGTTAAGAGTGTAAATTTAGGGAGTTAAAATAGTCTACAATATCTCAACCGGATTTTTGAGAGAAACCATACTTCCTCCGACCCATATTACTTGACTTTGATTTACAAAATTTGGATAAACCTATATATTAAATAATGTCTAGATTCATTTAAATTTAGATAAATTTGAATCAATTAATATGGGTCGGAGGGAGTAGCTATTTTAGATTAGCCCCTAAGTAATGTAATGGCCCAGGCCAGCACCAGAATCTGTCTCGCGGCATCACGCGGAGTTGCGCAGCCCGCACCCGAGGCCCACACTTCCACATTCCCCTCTCCCGCACACGGCTCGACTTCCTTTCAGTTAGTTACCGCCAGATGCTTCTGCCGCCGCCGGCAGCGGTGGTGGCTCGTCTTGCCAATCATGCCACAGCCGCCTCATCTTCGTGGCTTCCCCTTTCCCTCCCAGCGGGCCATAGAGTTAGGGGAGGATCTCATCGCCCCGTTGTGGACATCCTCCGCTGATTTCCCCTTGCTCCGCCGCCCACCATCTCCAGCAGCGATGGGCCCGTCGCGCTTACCGTCGGCGTTCCGCCCCTACGCCACCGCGAGCTATTCACTCGGAAATCCACCTGACGGTAACCCATTTCTTAGCATCTTTTCCTGCTCCTGTATCTGTGGTGTTCTTGTGCTTCTTTCTGAACACAATCTTCCTGTGTCAATCTGTCAGATCGCCTTGCAAGCTTGAATCCACCTTACCAATGCCCCGCTGCTCAGTTGGGGCTGCCTGATGGCCACGGGTCCGTCTAGTTGTCACAGGTCATTTTCTCGAGTTGTCCAGTTTCTCGGTGCTTGATACTGACAATAGAGACGAAACTGTAGACTGTTAGATATTTGTTGATGCGCAATTCAACACGGAAACCAGCAGACTATTCTGAATAATACTTACTCTTGCACCTTGTGTGGTCCTGGATTCATCAACGTCCTGGGGAAACAGGACATTCAACCCCTCCAGATATGATGACTGACCGGCTAATTTTCAACAGAAACCACTCAAAGGAAGAGCAGCCTGTCGGCTTATCACCTCGTGGCATTAGATCATCCATGCAAACAATACTACTAAGCATCTTTTCCCCAACACAATACTAAGCATCTTCATACAATTCTCCTTCTCCCTCGTTGGCTCCGTCTGGAGAATCTTCTTCTTTGCTCTTCACAAGCAGGCATGACCCCCCTCCCTGTTTTTATCCTCCTGTCATTGATTTGTTTCTGCAAATCCGATGACCGCCTTACTCATGCCAAGCCACTCTCCACCGGCGAGAAGCTCGTTTCGAGCGGTGGTGTCTTTGCTCTGGGCTTCTTCTCCCCGACAAACTCAACTGCAAACTCATACATCGGCATATGGTACAACAACATCCCTGAGCGTACATATGTGTGGGTTGCTAACCGCGACAGCCCGATCACAGGTGATTCTCTCGGGAAGTTGGTTCTGACCAACAACTCTGAACTTGTTTTAACTGACTCCAAAGGCAGCACTCTTTGGACAACCATGGACAACATCAATTCCGGAACCACCGGAGCTGCTGCTATATTGCTCGACTCTGGAAACTTGGTCGTCCGTTTGCCGAACGGCACGGACATATGGCAGAGCTTCAGTTACCCAACCGACACCATCCTCCCTGACATGACTTTGCCGATGAGCACAAATGATCCTCTCTACGGACGCCTCTTTGCTTGGAGGGACCCTGATGACCCAACCACCAGCGATTACTCCATGGGAGGTGACTCTAGCTCGGACCTTCAGGTTGTCATCTGGAATGGGACGAGGCCGTATTGGCGCAGATCTGCATGGGACGGTGCATTGGTATCTGCCCTGTACCAAAGCAGCACTGGCTACATCATGTCCCAAACAATTGTCAACAGAGGGGGTTCATTCTACTTGACGTTCACAGTCTCCGATGGCTCTCCAAGCATGCGCATTATGCTGCACTATACAGGCATGTTTCAATTCCTGGCATGGAACAGCAGCTCATCTTCTTGGGATGTTTTCATAGAGAGGCCAGGTCCTACTTGTGACATTTATGCCTCTTGTGGCCCGTTTGGTTACTGCGATAGCACTGAAGCAGTTCCGAAATGCAACTGCCTCGCTGGATTCGAGCCTGATGGTGTTAACTTCTCCCAAGGTTGCCGGAGAAAGGAGGAGCTCAAATGTGGTCATGGATATAGTTTCTCGATCTTGAGTGGAATGAAGACACCCGATAAGTTTGTATACGTCAGGAATGCAAGCTTTGACCAATGCGCAGCAGAGTGCAGCAACAATTGCTCTTGCTCCGCGTATGCTTATGCGAACCTGAAAAATGGTAGTGTGACATTCGACCAGTCAAGGTGCTTGATTTGGTTGGGAGAGCTTGTCGACACGGGGAAGTACGGTGATGGTAGTGGAGAGAACCTGTACCTCCGCCTTGCCAGTTCAGCAGGTATTTATCTTTCCCCATGTGCTTATTGAATGTACGTTGTAATCAATGCCTTTTATGTTGAATGCTAGATGTGATTAGAAGGACAATAACGATAAAAAGTAACACTTGCCAGAAATGGATTTTTAATGTTGGAAGTGTCATCTCTTTCTTGACTATATTTTTGGTTTTCTACAGTTGACAAGGAGAGTAACATATTGAAGATTGTTCTCCCAGTAGTGGCTATTCTGCTGATATTCACATGCATCTGCCTTGTATGGATATGCAAGTCAACAGGTAGAAAAGGACTTACCTTACTTTTCAGGATGCAATGTTCATGAGGTATCCATGAAAACAATATTGATATGAAGGTTTTTTCTGTCAGGCAAACGGCGAATGAAGAAACTTCAGAACAGACATACACGACAACAGTCGAAAGATTCCAAATCCGACCAACTTGACAATGAAAATATAGAACTCCCATCTATTTGCTTCGAAGACATTGTTACTGCAACAGACAATTTCTCGGACTACAACGTGCTTGGGAAAGGTGGTTTCGGAAATGTTTACAAGGTAACAAGAAGGTTTATCCTAATAATCTTTGTAGGAGTTTTTTTCTTCTATCTCTGGTTCTATTGAAGAATCATGCGTTGCTGTAGGGACTGTTCGGAGGTGGCAAGGAAGTTGCTATCAAAAGGCTTAGTAAGGGTTCCGGGCAAGGGGCAGATGAGTTCAGAAATGAAGTGGTTCTGATTGCCAAATTGCAGCATCGGAACTTAGTCAGGCTTCTTGGTTACTGCGCTCATGAAAATGAAAAGTTACTAGTCTATGAATATTTACCTAACAAAAGCTTGGATGCCTTTCTTTTTGGTATGTTCTAACTTATTGTCACATCTTGCAAAATACTCTTAGATGAACCGAATTCATGAAAACTGATGATGAATTTCATTTTGCACTGGTCTTGGAAGATGCCACGAGAAATTGTGTCTTTGATTGGCCTACCCGGTTGAAGGTAATTCAAGGTATAGCGAGAGGCCTTCTTTATCTCCACCAAGATTCAAGGCTAACAATAATTCATAGAGATCTCAAAGCAAGCAATGTCTTGTTAGACGGAGAAATGAACCCTAAAATATCAGATTTTGGTATGGCAAGGATCTTTGGAGGAAATGAGCAAAAAGCGAACACTATCCGTGTTGTTGGGACATAGTAAGTGATATATGCACCAGCTAAGGCTTAACATGGTAATTGTTTACTGCTTAACTAATAAACTGTCTTGGAATGATTCAAACAGTGGTTACATGTCTCCTGAATATGCATTGGAAGGCTCCTTTTCTGTCAAGTCTGACACCTATAGCTTTGGTGTTCTACTGTTGGAGGTTGTAAGCGGGCAAAAAATCAGTTCATCACATCTCATAATGGATTTTCCAAGCCTTATAGCTTATGTAAGTGCACTAAAATGATTTAGTTTTCAACAACCAAAGCACTCATAATGACTTTGGGATTTCATTGGTTTAGGCATGGAGCTTATGGAAAGATGGAAATGCAAGAGAACTGGTGGACTCATCCATTGTGGAGAACTGTCCACTTCATGGAGTTCTACGATGCATTCATATAGGTCTTCTGTGTGTTCAAGATGATCCAAAGGCTAGGCCACTCATGTCATCCACTGTGTTCATGTTAGAAAATGAAACAGCCCCGCTTCCTACTCCAAGGGAACCTGTATATTTTAGGCAACGAAATCATGAAACTGAAGACCAAAGAGACATGGGAATATCTCTGAATAACATGACTATCACAATACCAGAGGGACGTTAAGTGTTTAATTGCACTTTTCTCTTTTTTGTGAACTTCTCGAGTTTTAACACTTGAACAGTGTAGCAATATATGTTCCTAAGGACAAACAAATAATACATTGAGTTGTAATCCCCGATGTGTTCTATTTTCATAGAAGATTTTCATATTTTATGAACTTCACTAGTTTGTGCATTTGTTTTCACCTTGTCAAGTGGAAGAGGATACCTAATAATATCTGGATCACTATTTATGCAGTTGTTTTCTCTTCATGATTTTTTTGCATCCCAGCTTCCTCAATTAGTCAATGGCTCTGATACTCTGAATTGCTTTGTCCTTTAGAAATTTCATGTTTTTTTTTTTCTGAGCTGAGATACATGCATCTCACTATATGAAATCCACTTCTTATCTTCTGGTGCTAGTGGCAAGTAAGCTAAGTTTACACGCCTGAAGTCTGCCACTGACCTTTCATTGCCGAAACTTCAGGTATAAAAACTGTTGGAATTTCAGGTCCAGCCTAAAGGGAAAAGTCAGAATGTCAGTATCTACAAGGAAGGTAGAAAGGCCATTTCAAGTGAACCTGTAAGATCAGAATAAATCCCAGCCTAACTCATCCAGAGTGATTTTGGACACTCAGATGATATTTCAGAAATTCATTTCAAGATTGCAATCTAACTTATCTGATACTTCTGAAATCACATTCAAGTCATTTGCACCACCTCTTTCGTTGTTCAGATGGTGGTTATTTGCGCTTCAAAACAATAACCTTGAAGAATGTTCTCATACGGTCAGCTGTGATGGTCTGGTAACTTTTAGAAAATCTTCTCAAAAGACAAGTCTTCAGTATATCCTTGGTGCTGCTGAAGAATCAAGAAAAACGCGTTGAATTTTACTGTAATTCTCTGCATGATGTGGTGTTGAACTTTTTCTTGGTGCTGGCTTTGTGATTTCGACCATTACACTAGCGTAGGATGTTGAGCTGCATGGTGGTAGCTTTCATCCAAGGCGAAATCAGAGTCAAATTCAAAGAATTCTTCCCGTGGCAAGAAAACCGAGTCAAATTCAATGAAAAGTACAAAAGTTTCTTTTGTCCCAAGAACAGGAAAAATCAGTGGTTCAACTTATATCCATGCCACAGGAAAATTAGTGGGCTAGGGAGAAATTAAGTATACATTTCAAATATGATATATCTCCTCCAAGTGCTTTATTGCATTTTTTTAAGAACAACTGATTTTATACCAACCATCCCACTATGATGTTCAGTTTTTTCTATGAAAAACTGGTGCTTTACTCTTCTTATTTCAACTGTCGTCCACACAGGTAGACTCCGCAAGACCTAAAAGTGTATTGGATAATGGTGCGCTGCCACCAAAGCGTAAAAGCTTGTTGCTAGGGCAAGACTGTTGTGCTCAGCACTTCAGCAGTCAAGTTTCAGTGCAAGACTGCAATTGAGATTCAGTCGTTTGCTATGCTCTCGGTATGCCGATCTTTAGCTGAATTTTCTACCACGATTTGCTTTTGGTTTGAATTTTAAAGTTCATATCCCTGAAGAGTCAAGTATGTACTACTACTACTGCTTGTTATGCTACAGTTATTCTTTACCTGCTGCAGGGAGAGTTGTGCTGGGTTCATCATGCCCAAAACTCCAACCTGGATATTTGGGAACTGGCTTGGTTGGTACAGACGAGAAATGCAACGTAGACCACATAATAAGGATCCTACGGAAGAATATGCCTGTGCAGAACATACTACGCATGCCCGATATCCACTAGTACATAACTGGAATAATTTAGCCCGAAAGATTCTGGCAATATTTAAGAAGAAAAAGACAGGCATGCACAAAGTCTGGAAGCCCTGATTAATACATAGGGAGTGCCTAGATCTCAGGCGCCTGAGAATTAGTTATGTCTAAGTCGTTGATGTCATCCTAATATTTGTGCTAATTCTCAGTTGCAACCTAGTTGCAACTCCTAAGATTTGTACTAGTTCTCAGTTACAACCTAGTTGCAACTCATTAAATTCTCAGTTACACCCGAGTTGCAACTCATGTATAGCACGAATCACGAGGTAAATCAAACGGTGAAAGAGGCGACTGAGAAATAACTATTTCTCAGGCGCCTGAGAAATAGCAAAACCGTAATACATAGTAGCACCAAAACATGTGGTTGCATTCAAAAGAGAAAGCCAGCAAAAAGGTAGTAGCTAGCTGAGATCACTCAAGGAGAGATCGAAGCCACTTTTATTTGGTACAATCCATGGAGAGCTAAACCTGCTACAGACAGACTTTGATCCGTCGCGCAGTGATTGAGCTAAAGTAGTAAACCATTAATCAATCCTTAGAGACACAACTGCTCAATGATTCAAACCTAACAACCAATCATACGAGCCCGGTCGACTATCAGTAGTACAACACGATTCACCATCTCGGATAGCTAGAGCAGATCCCTTAATAATTAATTAGCTGGCTGATTATTCCTGATGAACCTGAAGAATGAATCCAAGTCTTGAAGCACTCATTCCAAAGGTTCATCTAGCTAGTAGAGCTACCTTAGTTTTCTTCCTCGGCAGCGCTATAAGTTACACATCATGCATGATCATAGTCTACTAGATAATTAACTCATTAGGATCAAGGAACGTCGTCGGATCGATCCGTGCGTGTTAGCTTCTGATCGATCGATTGACGCTGAAGAAGCCGTCCGTCTACCTAAACTGGGCGCCGAAGGGAGTCCAGAAGTCGACGGGCACCTCGCTGGCCACGGCGTAGGTGCTCGAGATCGGCACCAGGCACAGCCCCCGCCCCTTGAGCGACACCTCGCCGCCGTCCTTGGACTGTTTGTCGGAGCTAGCACTCGAGCTCTGAAACCAAACACAGAACACATGTGTGAAAAAGCTATCAGAAGACATGAAGGAAAGAAAGTGAGAGCAAGCGTGCAGCAGCAGGTAGCAGCACTGGCAGGTGTGCAGCACACCTTGAGGTACTGTGGCACTTGATGCTGATGATGGCCGTTCTTCAGGTAAGGAGCGCTGAGCACCTGCATCAGACAGAAACAAAAATATGTTTGGTTCAGCTTCAGCTAGCTCGGTCTCCGATGGATCCAAACCAGTCTCCTGGTCGATGATTCCATGGGAGGAAATCGATAGAGCTCGTGCGTGCGTGCGTGCGTGCTCCGGGTGCCATGATTAAAGCGTATATGGGGGTTAGACTTACACCAACTTGGTCGTGGAGGAACTTGATGTACTCGATGGTCTCGTGCAGCACCGACGCCGTATCAGTCTGCACGCGCAACAAGAAATATACATCAAGATTTTGTTGCTACATGTGCATGTCTTGTGTTAGATCCTCGAAAGGAGGAGAGGAAAGGAACAACTCTTTTTCAGAGAAGATGATACTTCTATGTTGTGGCTCCAACTTCCAAGCAGCACGTACTCGTACTTGTTTGTGTAAGAATATGTTTAATGCACATTGGACATGAAAAGCATAGCTAGCTAGCTTAGGTTTGCTCACCTTTCCGAAAGGAGAGACGAGCTGTTGGAGTGCTGTGATCCTGTCCCCTAGCTTCTCCTTCCTAACCTGGAATGTGTTGCACAACTTTATCATCAATAAAGAGATGCATGCATTGATCTTGGCCTACTATGTGATACTAGCAGTATCAAATAATGTATGCACGAAGTTTAATCATGAGAACTAGATTGAGCTAAGTTAACCATGCATGCATGCATTGTAGATTGATAGAGAGGCATGTTTGTTTACCTTGAAGGTGGGCAATGGCGATGGCGTCTCCATCCTCGGCTTCTTGAACGCCGGCTCTCCAGAAGCCTTCTTGGTGGTGATTGAGCTGGAGTCTCCTACTCCTTCTAGCACATTCTATACACATATATATGTAGTAGATAACTAAGGTTAACTACAATCAAACAACGTACACGTAGTAGTACATAGCATATACTAATTAATATACAGCATCAAACAAAATACTGCTGTTCCATATGAAGCACTTGGGTATAATCAGCACAACAAACCTTTAGTGCACGCGGCGCCGGCGATTGTTTGACGGCAGCACGTGCTCTGCTGCCCTGATCGGCCGCTGGCTGCGCTGACATCGCCATGCCGAACCCGGCGGCGCTAGACGCGTTCCAGAACGCCGCGTCGTTGGTGAACTGGAGTGGCTCCCTGCCCCCAGCTGCCTGGCCGCCCATCTGCTGGTACTGGTACTGCTGAATCCCCGCTGCCGCCGGTGCCTGCTTGGCCGTCGGCTCCATTAGGCTCCTCAGCAGCGACGACTGGAACCCGTACGGCGAGTTGGGCGACAGAAGCAGCTCGGGGGCGCCGAGGCTGGACAGCAGCTGCTGCTGTTGCTGCTGCTGGTGGTGGTGGCCTTGCAGCGCTAGGTCTAGGTTGTTCGGCGAGGGGTCCATCGTCATGCTCTGATCGGTTCTTGAGCTCATGTCGTGGTGGCCAACTTGCAGAAACCCAGGCATGTTACCAGCGCCGCTGCTCCTGTTAAAAGTTAAAACAAACGACACATACACACATATAGATTCCATTAATCTCAGTGTCACTTCCCTCAAAAAAATTAATCTCAGTGTCACGGGAGGAGTACGTATGTATGTGTATCATCGTCATATCATATGATATATAGTATGAGTTCACGGGAAATTAATCCAGGCAAGGGGTGGGTAGAGACGTACTGTAGAATAGAACAAGGACTTACATGTAAGGGTTGTTCCAGTCGGTGAACCCGGCCACGGCGCCGGCGCCGTCGTTGGTTTCTTGGAAGGTTACGGAGCTGTTGTTCCCGCCGGGGGACTCGGAGGAGGCCGTGGTGGTGCAGCTCTTGGCCTTGCCGCAGCCGTCCGCCGCCACGTCGTACCCACCAGCAGCCAGGGCGGACGATGGCCAGGTGTTGAACCCGGCGAGCTCCGTGGAGCACGCCGCGGGAGGCACCGCCGCCGCCGTGTTGGTGTTCCACCACATGCCATGCGAGACAGCTACGCCGCCACCCCCGTTGTACATGGCCGGAGCAGCGTGCATCAGCTGGTGATCTCCCATACCCGATCTGCGAACTGATCTGTATTATGTGCACGCCGTCTCTCGGTCGACCGATCGAGAGGAGCAAGAAGGGAGTGGTGAGTGCTTGTTGGGTGGGCAAGGATGGAAGGGGAAAGGGGTGAAGCAAGCAAGCTAAGCTGGGGGTAGTGGTAGTGGAAAAGATGGGGTTGTGAGGCTTGGCTATATATAAACCGTTTGGAAAAGAACGGTGAGGAGGAGAATTTGGCCTACCCGCGCGCGGGGTTGGGTCGTTGGCGGTCTCCCGGCATTGCGTCAGCTGGCCGGGCGGGTAAATCGATCGATCCGGTGCAACTGATCATGATCCAGCAGTCGTTCAACAACCCCGGATCACTAGCGAGTAGAGCACTACACTCAGCTAGCCCTCCGCAGGTCTGCATCTTTTTAATTCTCTTGTCTTGTACTACCTCTGTTCGGGATTATAGCTCCTACGCGTATAACTAGGTTGTTAATTTAACCAACAAAATATAATTTATATATCACAAAATTTATACCATTAGAAAATATAATCTCTAAAATTTCTAATAATATAATTTTTATGCTATACTATTTATATTTTGTTGTTCAAATTGATAACCTAGTTATCCGCGCGGGACTTATAATCCCAAACGGAGGGAGTAGTTGTACCTCTTAAGAGTCTTAGGGTTTTGACCCGACGTGCATGCTTAATTGCATGATTTTTTTGTTTTTAGAGAATGGAGGAGGTGGAAACATTCGGCATCCACTAATCGTAAGTTTCACCGTCAACGTGCGTACAAAATTGACAAAATGCACAAACCTTGTCAAATCTCTACTATCTAAAAAAAGAGGAGAGTGTTCCGTTTTCTCCCAGAACCCACTATGCCGTTCGCTTCGTCACCCGCGACCTCTTCCTTTCCCTCATCTCTTCATAACCCAAAAACACATATCAGTTTCCTACAAAACCGCTTGCTGCACTCTCAATCAAGATCTCCAAAAATGCCCGCTCGTCTCTAAACGAATCTTGCACGACGACGTGCCTGATCACCTGGCCTCAGACGCACAATGCGCCCTAACCAAGGGATCTCACCCTAGCTAGACGAGCCAGTCCGTCGTGGTTGAGGGCGTCATGTCCTCTTTGCCGCCGTCGGTCCGTTCCTGCATTTCCATGATAAAAGGTTGATATCTTACTACATGCATGCAGGTGCACCACCATGTATGAAACGAAATTCTGCATAGAAAACAAGGTCAGACAAAATAGAATTTACCTATTCTCTCTTTGTTCCAGACAAGTCACGTCTAGCTATACTCTCAAGAAATTCTGTTCTGATCCTCCAATCTTCTATTTCATGATTCTTCGGCCAGACCACTAGCTAGGTTACTAGTATATATAGGATTTAGGAATATTGAGATGACAATGCAGGGATTCACTAATTGATTTATGCCGGGCGCCATGTTTCACACACTAGAATCAGGATAAATATGTCGAATCGGTATATATATTATATGTTATCTCTTACAAATGAAACAAAGGAATAAGACTAGGGAATAAATCCCAAGTAATCAATCAAAGGCACGCATTGACCTCCAAAAAGAAGTCTTGCTGGTGATAGCAACATGAGCAAATAAATTACATTAACTGGAAGGAATGTTTGATGAAATTGCCTAACTGCCATAAAGGGGAACGTAATGAACTCTGCTAGTAGTTTATTGCACTGTTGCACCTAATCTTTGTACCAGGAAGTCTTGTTTCTGCGTGCTATTGTCGCCTCCAATCGGTTTATTCTAATCCTAGTGAATTACTTTCTCGCTGGTAATTATCACAAGAGGTTCATCAGCATCACTTTATTGTTCATTTCCGACCACTAGAAGATAAATTCGAAGTCACACTCTGATTGAAATTACATGCATACCCTGATCTCTACAAATTGTAATTTATGTGTGGCATCACTGGCATGCGTGTCGATCATTATGGCGTATGTTCATGTTTACTGGTACTAGCTTTTCTTTTGGTGGAATGTTTAGCGATAGCTCGCTAAATCGTAAGGATGTTAATTCAGTGAAATAATAATAATGATCCATGTGTGTAAAAGATTTTTGTATACATGGATATACTAGTTTGATTTGTTGTAAGATTAAGTCGGGTGCTCTAACCACTTTACCCAAAAGTTTTGAATTGACGGAGAAGCACGTGTAATAAATTTTAATATTACCTTATGTGTCTAGGCTCTACTACACGATATACGATATACGTGAGATTGATGCATGACATAATATTTATTAGTAAATATTGCATTCTTTGGCTAGGTCTTAAACTGGAGACAACTTCGCCATTATACATATTGAATTGCATGCAGAATGTTCACCTAAGAGTCCAAAGTCTAAATTTGCGGGGAACGCAGACAATGAACCTGGACAACTATGATACTCCAGCTCACATGGGTGGTGAATAAGGATCTTTTTATTTACTTCAATGCTTACAAGTAGTAGTTCTTATTCTTTTTTTTTACTTCAATTCTTACAAGTAGTAGTTCTTATACAACGACCCATATATTGGAATGAAGATGGAAATTGAGATACACGTCGGTTTCATTTGTGATCGGTGACGTGATAGAAGAACCCCCATACCGCACGCGTTAGGCACCCCATGTTTGTCTTGGATCGTTATGATTCCCCCGCTCCTTTTTGGATTTTTCTCCGGGTACTTATATTCGTTTTTGAGTTCAGACCAGCCACTCTAAGTATGCGTACAATGAAAATATTTTTTGTTCGTCCCTCCTTGTGCACATAATTTAACAGAATCTTTAGTCAAGAGCTTAAGACGCTAGCGGTCGCACGGTGCATTACGAGCCAAATGGCGCAGCTATAGCTTACCATGCACGGTCAACTTTTCTTTTTTGGGCGAATATATTACGGTCAACACGATTTAGCCTTTCTTTTTGGCGAGTATGCATCAACATGCATGCATGTGGTCTGGAAATCGTCGTGTTCACGGGTAGCATAGGGACAAAATCAAGCAATTAAGAAGCTAGGAAGTTCAGAAGTACTATCTTTTCTTTCAAAATGGGGATAAGCCGGCTTCATGTACACGGTCATTTATTACTTAGTTTAGAAATATTAAAATTTACATCTCATGGTTCGGAGAGAGTCCATAGAAGGATCAACCAACGAAAAATAAGTAAAATGCTCAGCAATCTAAACATCTTGGATCCTATTTATAGGCTGCCCGTAGCCTGATAGAAGATATCCTGAACAATCATTGGCATCCGGTTAGAAGTACTATCTTTATTACATAATGTAAGCCTTTCTAACAATTTAAATTGAATAGCTAAAAAGTCTTATATTTTGGAACATATAGGAATAAATTTTAGTGCAGGCAGCACGAATACATAGAAGTATACCGAGTTCTGTAGATGACTCGACATCTCGCCCTTCTCCTAATACGTTAGTGGCTTTAATGCTCGGCACCCATCTCCAGTCTAGCTCCGGTAGCATCGGACCCGTGGTGTATGACAGGGCGAAAGCCCTGCTCGGCATTGGCCGATGTTGACAACGATGACTCTTTTGGTGTCGTTTCCTTCCTAGTCTCCTAGAGGCGCATTCATGGCTTTCACTATGCTTTCCCTCCCCTTGGATGCTGGGAAAACCCTTGGTTCGGTTCGTCGGACTAGGCGGTGGTGTCATGTTGTCGTTATCTTCATGAAGACGGCCTCTAGGACACCCGGGAGAGGCTGGTGCGACAATTCGACGCTGTTGGCAATGTGACGCGCTGCCGGTGCCGGCCCTTGCCTAGGGCGCATTGTACTGCATGGCGTATGCATCTTGGTCGATGACTTCCCCGAGCCCGTCAAGAGCATGCTTTCTTCTTGCCGACTCCTCTAGGCACAAGAACGGAGGTACATTGGTTCGGGTTACCATGGAGCCGATGTGTCGAGCTACGGTGGTGTCTTGCTTCCTTGACGAGGTCCTGAAACCATGTGGGTCCTTCTTCTCGTCACTTGTGGTTGGATGTTGGGCAAGACAAGTCCTATATCATCATGTTTGTAGAGGGCGTGCTATTTGCCGCTTGGCAATTGTATCGTGTTAGGTGCATGGAGTTATATCCTTGTTGATGATGTACCGGCCAACTTTCCTTTTTATACTCCCTCTGATCCATATTACTCCCTCCGCTCCGGTATAAAGGGCCCCTAGAGTTTTTGATCGTGTTCCGATTTGTGGAGGAAACAAGGCCCGATTGAATTAACTGATGTTTAATTGCCCTCCTAAAAACACTCAGGTCCTTTCATTATCACATGCATGCGCTTCCTCCATCGTAACTGCCAGGGAAAATCTTTCGCATGCATAGGCTCTTTCGGTATTCTCCTTCTTATTCACACGCATCGAGTTGGATATAAACGGATTGTCGGAGGAGAGAACCGCAGGGACACTCAGATGGCCGGGGATGAGAGCGGCTGGACATGGCCAAGCGAGAGGTGGATAGAGAATTTACAGTCTGCCGTTGAGAGGTGGCTCGAATCCATGGAGGTAACAGAGGCGGGGCAGGTCGCAGCGGAAGAGGGTCCTGGCGTGGTGGAGGAGGCGGGGCTGGTCACAGCGGGAGAGGACCCTGCCGTGGTAGAGGAGGCGGGGCAGGTCGCTGCGGGAGAGGCCCCTGCCGTGGTGGATACCGTTGCGGCACATAGATGGGAGAGTAGTGCATACTGTTGCGTACCTGGAAGAACGACGAGTTGATGTCGATGCTGAAGCTGCCGCCTACGTTGAGGGTAGGGTCGACGGCGATGCCGCTGCTTGCCTGCTGTCGGCCACAGGCTCCGCGACCTCTACCAGCGCCGCCTCCACGACCTCTCCCAGCGTTGTGGCCACGCCCTCTCCCAGCACCGCCACCTCCTCCCGCAGCGCCGCGTCCTCCTGTCACACCAGCGCCGCCACCTCCTCCACTAGCGCCGCCACCTCCTCCCCCATCGCCACCTCCTCCACCAGCACCGCCACCTCCTCCCGCAGCGCCACCTCCTCCACCAGCGCCGCCACCTCCTCCCCCATCGCCACCTCCTCCCGCAGCGCTGCCACCTCCTCCCCAGCCCCGCTTCCTCCTGTCACGAGGTCGGAACCGTGCGGCCGCATGAGACCGACGCGGTGCACAGGGTTCGCCGGAGGAAAGAAGGAGCGGACTGGCGTATATCACCGATCGGCGGAGTGTAGGAGGTTGCTCGAAACCCAACGAACCCAAGGAGTGGAGGTCGTCGGGAAGAGCTTCGTGGGTCTGGCTCCATTGCTGGAAGATGAGCTTCGGGATGAGGTTCGTCGGTCTAGCTCCGATGGAGAATTGAAGTGGAATCGAACCTACAGCTCGCCGCCTATTTAACTATGGATTTTGATTGCCAAAATCACACACGTAGATGAAAGAATTGGAGGGAGAAAAAACCGGGAGGGAGCCAATTCCGCGCGCCATTGCTGGAAGGTTTGGAGGGAGAAGTCCTAACCGCGAGGGATTTTCGGATCGCATGCAAATCGTCCGTTTTTTTCCAAACGTGGCCTGAGGGGCCGTTTTGACTGCCTAATTCTCGTACGCTGGTTGGCTCTGTGTCAATCTCCTTCCTTCATGTGAAGCCAATCAACGTATGTCTTAGTCCTGCCGCTGTGTGCTAGGGGTCCTTTATACCGGAGCGGAGAGAGCAGTTGATTAGATTCTTCTAGATACGAGTGTATCTAGTCAAATTTTAACTAATATGGGTGTGAGGGAGAGGAGTAAATAATACAAGCCATTATTGAAGAAAAAAAAAAGGACTCGACGTGACGACCTTAACTAGTTTGGGGCAAACATTCTTTCGGCGTACGCACGTAGCGGAAGATTACCTCTGGAAGGCGGCGGCCGGCCTAAGGGCTAAGGCTAGGTAGCGAGACGACGGACGGGCGACGACCCCGTTGACGTCATGCTTATGACCGCCGATCTACCTAGCTAGCTAGTACTAGTAGAAGAAGGGCCAGCTACGCTACGATTGAGGGAGGGGAAGGCGTCAAAAGCGCGGGGCCGGGGAGCTCGCACGCGTGCCCGGAAAAAGCCAGCCGCCCACTCACCCCATCCACACACACACACACATACAGATTACAGAGACACCGTACCCTGAATCCCGATGGATCCAAGCCAAGCCACACACCACTCCGCTCCACTCCAGTAGTCGGAGGCCGAGTCAAAAGGTCGGACAGGGACACCATCCTTCCGATCCTTGGCTCGCTCGGCTCATCGCCATCGCTTCGGGCCGCGACACCATCCATCCACGTCGTCGTCGTCGTCGCCGCCACGTATCCACAAACCTTTGACCCACCAGATCCGAGGATCATCATGCATTTTGGGTTCGGTAGCTAGATCCAAGAGGGGTCAACTTCTTATTCATTTCGTTTTTCATCACTAGTGTAGCAGATTCATTCAGAGATGGATTAATAATGGTTGTATAGTAGTAGTACGAGCAAGGCGAGGAATGAATCATTGGGCTTTTGGGGAGGTCAACTCGCTGTTCATTCCATTCCCTAGCGCGCGTGACGGCCAGTTGCAGAGGTGAGTAGATGGTGTTAGAATATATGTCGAGGCAGAAGCTCACATCTTTTCTGGTATCTTTGCCCCTGCTGCCGCCGGAGTAATTTTTCAATCGCAACAAGGAGAAAATCATTCGTTCGTTTGCGGAGGTCAACGTGTTGCTCATTTCCAGCCCTACCATCATGGAGGTCAACGTGTTGCTCATTTCCAACCCTACCATCATGGTAGCCACTGTATCGAAGGGTAAAAGGAGCGAGAGATATTGCGAAATATAATGGTCGTATTATTGAGCTTTTCGGACGAGTATATATAGGCGTACAGAGACCGATTTGGAGTACAAGAGAAGTAACCTACTTAGAGTACAAGACAAGTAACCTAGTCTATCTCGGACAGATACGTATACTCTAACATTTCCCCACAGTCGTAGCGGTAGCATCGTGAACAACTGAAACATCGCGAACGGTCAGACTGGAGAGCCGAAGTAGACCAGTGCGCTGACATCCCCCCGTAGTGGTAGCGGAAACGTCATGGACGGTGTCACGTCGCAGAAGCTTGGGCCGTAGAGGATGCCGGTGAGGAGCTCAGGCGAGGTGGTAGCCCTTGTGCCGCTGTCGAGTGAGCCGAGAACGGTGGGTGCTGCAACCTTGGTCGAGGTAGCCGCGCGAGGGGTCGCCGTGGTCGGGGTTGCCGGTGTCGAGGTAGCCGCATATTAAGCCATGTGCGCGTAGTGCAGCCAGTACAAGGACGGAGACGCGTCACGGCAGTCGTCGGAGAGAGCGATGCCAAAGCCGATACAGTCCGAGCCAGGACAAGGTGCGGCCATGGCTTTGCCAAAACCAGGCGCATGTTGGGGACGAAGGCATACTCTGGTTGTGTCAAAACTGAGTATGCGAAGACAAAGTCGGTATGACGCAGTCGAGGTAGACATAGAGGAGGTAGTCGATGGCGATGAAGACGAGGCGCTACAACCAGGCTTGCCAAACTCGGGAACGCGTCGGGGACGAAGGCACGCACCGGTGTTGCCAGTACCACGCATGCAAAGAACGGGGCCAGCAGATACAACTTCACACCATGTCGGAGAGGGACTCTACGACGGTTGCGTTGCGCAGATCGGCGAAGTGCCGATGTAGGCCGCGGTAGTCGAAGTAGACGAGTAGGTGTGGTCGAGGACGATGGCGATGAAGTCATGCTGGACGAAGACGTAGAAAGCGGCAAACCAGCGACGACCAAGAGTGGTCATACTGGATGCCTAGACGGAGGGGTAGTCGGCGGGACCTACGACGGCCAGGAGTGGCCATGCAGACTACCTGTGGAGATGCGGTGGTGGTGCTCGAAGTAGGCGAGGAAGAACCCGACGACGTGATGAAGACCATGCGCGGATGGCGGCGACCCGCGCCGAGGGAGGTGGCGCGGTGAAAGCCTGCGACGTCCTTGCGGGATGATGGCGCTGACCGCGTGCAGCGACGCTACTGCCCGATGGGGCGGCGTAGCTGCAGGGCGTGAGTCGGTGCAACGGCGTGAGAACCACTAGCGACGGACACGCCTTGCAGGGCGATGCAGCGCAGCCCGATGCTCGATCGGTGGTAGACACGTGCTCGGGGACGTACTCGGCGGAGACAAGCGCCAGATCGATGGATCAGACCGACGGCGGTGCTGTACGCGCCAAGTCCGTGACGACGGCAGATCAAAATCCGCGACGTCGTTGTCGGTGCAATCCCGGGCGATGACGACGAAGACAATCCGAGGGGGGTCGGCCGCGGCAGCCTGTCGTGAGGCCGCGACGGCTTACCGAGGAAGGCACAGCGGCGCAGGTGACAGGCGCACGGGCGCGGTGTAGATCGTTGATGCCGATGACCGGAGTAGAGGCGCGATGCGACGGCGATGGGCGACTCAATCCGATCTAAGATCGGTAAACCAAAAAAGAAAACCGATCAAGAGATTGGAAAAAAAGACTTTCAGGGCAGCCGATCACGGATCGGCGAACGAACCCTGCGTACGAGTCGTGCAGCCTCCGGCGGAGATCATGGAGATTGACCTCCCCAGGGACGGCGCGGTGCGGAAGCGGAGGCGGGAGCTAGGTCAAGGACCGTGCCGCTCTGATACCATGTTGACGGGTAAAGGGAGGAAGAGATTGTGGAATATGATGGTTATATTATTGACCCTCTCTGGTGTGAGTACATATAGACATACATAGACGGACTTGAAGTAACAGACAAGTAATCTACTTGAAATACAATACAAGTCACTTATTCTATCACTAACAGATATGTATAGTCTAGCACACTGCAGCTAGTGCAGCAGATAGAATCGAAGAGCGGCTAGTATTATACTACGTTGAGTGTCTTGGGACAAACGGAAACTCCAATCTATACAGATCTCTTTCGTGATTCTTCACCAACTCTATACACTAGAGAAGAAGAAAAAACTAGCTAGCGATCGCGCGCGAGATCATGGCTTTTGCCGGTTATATATATACGTGTTTTCGTTAAGTGATTGGTCATTACCGCGAGCTGGATGGAAGATTAGCCCATTCTAATTAGCAGCTTAATCGCGTTTGTGGCGTACGTACGTGCAATCGATCTCTACTGTTCGTAGTGATGGAAGCACGAAAGCTTCAAGCTTGGTATGGATGAGAGGAGGAGTAGTAACTTCCGGCTCGCTCCGTATCGATCATCAGCCACAAGCAGCACGTACGTAGTAAAAGTAGACATAGTTTACTCGCGAAAGCGCGCGGCTGCTCGACTCACTGGACTCGATGGTTGGTGCATTGCATCGTGCACATGGACACGAATTAATGCATATGCCCAGACTCGCGCGGTCTCTTTCCTTTAATTTGTTGGTGGGTCGATCGAGCCGTAGACGGCAAGCCGCTCTCTCTGCCGTGCGACCCAGGGAACTCATATGAGCCCGCCTCGCGCGACGGAGAATGAGAATCCCGCCGTTCTCGATCCGGTGTGCGACACACGGCGCGCTCCCGGCGTGCGCACGGACGCGCACGGCGACAACCAGCCAGCCAGCCAGCTAGTGCGCGCACGGCACATCACACCAGTCACCACGCCGCAGCAGCAGCAGCAGCAGCAGCGGGTACAAGTACACGCCCTCCCTGCAACACGTGCCTGCAAACCAGGCACGCGCGCGCGCCGGCATCGATCATGTCATGTCAGGGTGGAAAAAGGCGAGAGTGTTGACGTGTTTGGACAGCGCGACGGGGGTGCGACTTTCGCGCTGTTAGGCCGGCCCCGCGTTGACACGGCCTAGCTAGCAACGATCCATCAGATATTTTTTCTATTCTAAGTACTACTGCTAGGGGATCTGGTAGTAGACATTACAAAGCTGTCGTGTTTAGTTTAGTGGGTCAAACTAAGCGTGGTCTGACTTCCGATCGTCACTCACTCGCGCGCCGGGTCTACTGGGTTTCTCCTCCCCTCCCCGACAGCTGCCAAGATCCAAGGGGCAGATAGAACTTGCTTGGACCCTAGCTACCATGGGTTGGTTGGTTGGCGTCAATCTCTTGTTTTCAGCGTGACTAAACCGCAATAATTAACTAGCACAAGCCCGTGTATCCGCCTAACACACATGATCTTAGGACTTGTGAGTGACATCCGTGACTGATCACTCCAAGCAAAAAGGTCAACCATCCAATGATCCCAAGCAGTAGAATCGGTAAACGCCTCCCCGTGTTGTGATTCACAATGTTTGAATTATTATTGGGCTACGCACATGTTGATAAGTCGTGTTGTAATTCCCACATAATGTCCAATACAGCACGGTTGGCAAGGTTACTTGTGGTGGAAATAGCATAGTCCTCTTATAAGTGCAAGAAATAGACTTGGTACGGGCATATCTAGATTTATTTCAGAATTTAATCGGGCGGTATCTCTTCAAGTACTAGCTAGGTGGCAATCCCGTGACAAGTGAGACGCATGTGATGACTTGGCCAACGTCAAGATATGTCAACTCAGTCACCGGGATGTGGTCGCAGAGTTTCTTGTGTGTACACGTGCCCAGTACTACGGATGAGTGTAAGTACATGTTATAGAAAGGCATGTACAGTAAACCAGTATTCCTAAGAGCGAGCAAGAACAATAATATAGCCAGCAACTGGCTATATACTTCTGATATACTCCACACAAGTCAATCTCTTGTTTTCAGCGTGACTTCGTGCAATAATTAACTAGCACAAGCCCGTGTATCCGCCTAACATTATGGATAGAGTTTCTTGTGTGTGTGTGTGTGTGCACATGCCCAGTAATACGGATGAGTGTAAATACATGTTATAGAAGGGCGTGTACAGTAAACCAGTATTCCTAAGGGCAAGAACAATAATATAGCCAGCAACTCGCTATATACTTGTGTCATTTCACATATAGCCATCATAAATATGAATTGTTATAATAAGCTGGTTATAGTGTTGGCTATATAAAACAGTTAGAATTTAATGGTTGTATGGCATGTAAGAATCACTACATGCTAATATCTCACTTATAGTACTTGATGCGTGCTATAGGCTGGCTAAAGCTTCTTGGTTCTAATGTTGCAGCCGGCTGTAGATGAAGAGGCCGTTTTCTTCTCTTTTCTTGCTTCTCTCTCCTCCAACTAGGATTTTGCTGATGTCGAATAGCTTATAGCCAGCTGACTAGAACTTATTGTACTTTCTCTAATGTTAATTCAAAAGTTTAAATAAATTTGGAAGACGGACTCCTAGGACAAACCTAGAGAGGGTGACTTCTGGGAGAAGCCCTCCTAGACGGAGCAAAGAAGTCACCCTTAGTCACATATTACCACCATTGTATTGCAGAGGGAGACTGAATAACAAATAAAGGTTGACATTCTACATGTCACGGAGAGTTTGAGATGAGGATTGTTACACGAGCGCCTATTCTACGCCGCGCTGGTACACCACATGAAGGTTCTGGCGAAATGGGGTAGGATTAACATTCCAAACATTTTCTTAGGGTGGAGGTGTGGGTAGTCGTGCATGGTAATTGTACTATCGTGTCTCTGTCTGTTATGGATCTGCAAGGGGTTCATGCTCCCACAGACACAAATGGAACATATAAAAGCTTTAAAAAACACCTGGATATTCTCCATCTCCCTTCTCACTGTGCGACGTCAAATGAGAGGATTCGCATCCAGAACCGCGTCTCTTGAGAACCCGTATGTGATAGAGGCAATAAGGTTTTTAGTAAGCACACTCGCTTGATAATTTGCTCATACTCTATAAGAGTTTGAGAAGAGGGCTGATACACGCGATGCTCCTTCTCTGTCGCACCAGCGGACACATCATATTTTCTCTTTTTTATGTGCGTGATATTAGTTGGAACTTTTTATCAAGATGGAGGTTTGAGTGGTAATTACAAGTCAATTACCACATCTTATGTCATGTGTTCATTACAGATCTCTAAGTGTTTGCTACTCCCGTAGACACTAATGCAACACATCAAACCTTTAGGTATTCATATCCAGCTTCTTGGGATGCACCGCGAGTTCAGAGAGTGCACCTCCAAAACTGTGTCTCTTGAGATCCCGTATAGGAGAGAGGCAGTAGAGTTTTGGGAGCACACTCGCTTGATAGCCCGGGCGACTCTATCGGCATTGTTTGCGCCCGACTTCATGACTACTCTGACCGACCCCAACGCTAGCACGATAGCCTCTGAAGCCGTTGTGAAGGTTGTTTCGTCCTCTTTTCCCTACCATTATGGACAGACGTTGGGACTTCGGTACTAAAATGTGAGATAGCGTATGTTGTGTTTACCTTGCTTGACAAGTTGCATCTTTAGTTTGTTCAATACTACTCCCTCCGTTCAGAAATATAAGACGTTTTAACTTTATAAATAAATGTATCTAGACGGCTTTTAGTGCGTAGGGTCGTAGAGGTTCGGAGTGAACCTATACACTAAAAGACGTCTAGATACATTTATTTCATAAAACTAAAATATCTTATATTTTTGAACGGAGGAAGTACATGTTTAATTTATTTTTCTAGATTAACATAGAAATTTTTCTCATGTATTGAACACACTAGACTTGCTAGCTATCGAGCACACCGGGGACACTTGCCATTTGTACATATATATACACTACACTTTACTTTTATGGATAGATGGTACTATACGTTTTGGTATGTCTTTTCAACATTCCAATACACGGTTGTGCCGTGTGCACGTCATGCACACTCGTAGAACAGATAACCATAGTCCATACCGTTGAAAGAGGTAGTCGAAAACTAGTACGTAGTACTACTTACTAGCAGACGCGGCAAAAGTGAATAATAATGCAGTGCCTTTTCATGTTTCGTGAAATTCTCCCGCTTTAATGATGCACCCCGGTGTGAACTCACTCCACCTGGACGACGCTTTCTTGTCCTGCTGGACCCCCAAAACGGCACATGCGGACAGCTCCGCCAGGTGGGCTGTGACGGCAGCCCAGGGAGGCCCACCATCCTCCGGGTGCCCGGGCCCGCACACTGTTCGTGATCGCGTTAGGTACGCTGGGCCAGATGGGCCTGTCGAGGCAGTGTCTATCGCATTCACAGCCTGGGTGCACGGGTCAAACCATCGCCCTTTTTTGCCCTTTTCGGGTTTACATCGGTCGAACTTTGCTCTCGAAATTCCCGTCGAGTCACTGTCGAAGTTTACATCAGGTTCCTGTGTAAGTGGCTGTTCATTCTTTGCTGATGGAAACATTACGTGCATCACGACGAGAAAGAAAGATAGAAAATGCTACAGTAGTATTTCGATCAGAACATTTCAGTTTCTCGGTCTTTATGTACCTTAAAAAATTCTCGTCGAGGTTGGAACTATTGAGCTAATTAACGACTGAACTGGGCCTGCGCGGTTGCCGCCGGTGAGCCGTCCGACGATCGCGGCGGCAGTACGGGCCGCTGCACCATGCATGCAAACGGCCGTATGTACATGCATGTCCCTACCTACATACGTACCGCACGTACGTCCATAAGGCCTGGAGTGCGCTACCATGTGCATGGTGCTTCGTAGCTTATTTGGCACTACCAACAGCATGAACAGGCCTAGCTAGGGACAACTCGCTTACTCCAGTGCGTTTTGCGAGCTGCTACACACAAGGGGCAGAGGATCTTGCTTGGCTAGCTAGGTGTGGTTGAATTTCTGCGGATTCCATAGCAACGGCACCTGCATTGCATTGCATGTGCACGAAAATCACCACGCAAAATCTGCGTTTACATGGCCCTGGATTTGATCCACGAATCATACGGGGTCCATGCTTGGCAGTAGTACGTGGAATCTAGCTAAGCTAACAGGTGCAGGTTGACTCGTAACTAATTAATGCGATCGTGTCTGTAAGACTTAGGGTTTTGGAGAACTAGCTCAATCCTCTAGGGGTGGCTGTCTCGTATATTTATAGGAGGCCAGAAGCCGGTACATGTACAAGTACAATCAGGTTACTGTTAGGAAAACTATACAGAGTCTAACACCCTCCCTCAATCTCAACTTACTCCTGATGCATCAAGAAGGTTGAGATTGCGCCTACAGACCTCAAACATAGGCAAAGGTAGTGGCTTGGTGAAGATGTCCGCAAGCTGATCTTTAGAAGAGATGAACTTGATCTGTAGTAGTTTCTGTGCAACACGTTCCCTCACAAAATGATAGTCAATCTCGATGTGCTTGGTCCGTGCATGGAACACTGGGTTCGACGATAGAAACGTAGCCCCAATATTGTCGCACCATAGGACCGGTGGATGTGGTTGAGAAATACCCAACTCCTGAAGGAGAGACTCAACCCATATAAGCTCGGCGGTTGCATTGGCAATGGCTTTATACTCGGCTTCTGTACTGCTGCGGGAGACAGTGGCTTGCTTACGTGCACTCCAGGCGATCAAATTAGGACCCAGGAACACAGCATATCCCCCCGTGGAGCGCCTGTCGTCTGGGCAACCAGCCCAGTCAGCATCAGAGAAAGCAGAAAGGACTCCTGATGAACTGGGACGCAGGTGAAGGCCGAAAGACGCAGTGAGGCTCACATAACGCAAGATGCGTTTGACAGCAGACCAGTGCACGTCAGTAGGAGCATGAAGATACTGGCATACCCTGTTGACTGCAAAGGACAAATCCGGACGCGTGATCGTCAGATACTGCAAACCACCAACAATACTGCGGTACTCAGTCGCATCCTCACGGGACAAAGGAGCACCATCAGCAGCCGAGAGCTTGTCAGTGGAGGACATAGGCGTGGGCGACGTCTTGCACTTGAGCATACCAGCACGGCGCAAGAGATCAAGAGAGTACTTCTTCTGTGTGAGAGCCAAACCAGAAGACCGGTGAGTGACCTCAATACCCAGGAAGAAGTGTAGCTGGCCCAAGTCCTTGACAGCAAAATCAGCACCAAGAGCAGAAATAAGAGCATCAGCAGCCGTCGATGAAGAACTGACCAGGATGATGTCGTCCACGTACACAAGCAGGTACATGGTCACACTCGGCCGCTGGAATAAAAACAGCGAAGTATCTGCCGTCGAGGGAACGAAGCCATGAGCATGAAGAGCAGAAGCCAAGCGAGCGTGCCAGGCACGAGGCGCTTGCTTCAGTCCATAAAGAGCCTTCGTCAGACGACAAAGATGATGAGGCTGAGCGTGATCAACAAATCCAGGTGGCTGCCGCATATAGACCTCTTCCTCAAGGAGACCATGAAGAAAAGCATTCTGCACATCAAGCTGACGGAGAGACCAACCTCTAGACACTGCCAAAGACAGTAGGAGCCGAATAGTGGTAGGCTTGACAACAGGGCTGAACGTGTCCTCATAGTCCAGTCCATGACGCTGTTTGAAGCCTTTAGCCACAAGACGCGCTTTATAGCGCTCAATAGAACCATCAGCATGTTTCTTCACCTTGAACACCCACTTTGAATCAATGATGTTAACACGAGGTGGAGGAGGAACAAGTGTCCAGGTCTCGTTCTGCAACAGAGCCTGATACTCCTGTTCCATAGCAGCCCTCCAGTGCGGGATGCTCATAGCGGCCTGATAACTGCGTGGTTCAGACGTCGGATCCTCCACGGCATGAGCCATGCAAGCTGCCAGCCAGGCAACAGTACCGTCGGTGCGCCCCTTGGAGCGGAAGATACCACTCTGACTACGTGTGCGCGCACGTAGAATAGGAGGTGCAGGAGATACCGGCGGCGAAGGCAGAGGCGACGGTGACGGCGAGACCAGCCCAGGCGTAGGGGACCGGTCAGGCGACGGAGGCCCAGGCGATGGCCTGGGCGGCGAGGCAGATGGGCTGCCTGGAGGCGTAGCTGGCCCAGGCGGGATGGGCGACGGCGAGCCTGGGCGCCGCATGGGCGGCGGGGACGCGGAGCGCCGCATAGGCGGCGGCGTCGTAACACGCCGCGCGGGCGGCGGGGAAGCCGGGCGGCCAGCGGGCCGCTCCTGGGCGGATGCCGTGCTCGGTGGCGGAGGCGGCGCACCAGGCGCCGTGGGAGGCGAGGCGGGCACGGGACCCGGGGCATGCACATGCACCCCGGGAGCAACGAGAGGCGCTGCAGTAGGCTCCAGTGCATCCGTGAGGAGTTCCAGACGAGCTCCGCGACCAGTTCCTGCACCATGATTAGGCAACAAAGCAGGCGAGTATGCAACATCTTCAAATTGGCCAGGCAAAGTAGGAGATGAATGCATGGATGGATGGGTGGTGGGTGTTTGTGGCATAGCTGAAAAAGGGAAATTGTTCTCATCAAAGATAACATCACGAGATATGTAAACACGATTAGTTGGCACATGAAGGCACTTGTAGCCTTTATGGAGAGAACTATACCCAAGGAACACACATTTTTTAGACCGAAACTCAAGTTTTCGACTATTATATGGGCGAAGATGAGGCCAACACGCACACCCAAAAACCTTAAAGAAGGTATAATCAGGAGTCTCATGCAAGAGAAGCTCAATAGGAGTTTTCATATTAATGACACGCGTAGGGAGCCTATTAATAAGAAAACATGCGGTGGCAAAAGCATCACTCCAAAACTGAGAAGGTAGAGAAGCATGAGCAAGAAGTGTAAGACCGGTCTCAACTATGTGACGATGCTTGCGCTCAACGGCGCCATTCTGCTGGTGTGTATGTGGACATGCCAAACGATGAGAGATCCCAAGCTTATTAAAGAACGTGTGGAGGTTGCGATACTCGCCCCCCCAATCGGACTGGACATGAATAATCTTATGCTTGAGAAGACGTTCAACATGCTTTTGAAACTGAACAAAGATATCAAACACATCAGACTTACACTTAATAAGATAAAGCCAAGTAAATCGACTATAAGCATCAATAAAACTGACATAGTAGTTGTGACCACTAACAGAGGTTTGTGCAGGACCCCAAACATCTGAAAACACTAACTCAAGAGGACTCTTAACTTCTCTAGTAGATGAAACAAACGGGAGCTGATGACTCTTGCCTTGCTGACAGGCATCACACACAGCTATCTCTTTATTGCTAGACTCTAATGGCAGCTCATGACGATGGAGTACATGACGTACGATAGGAGTGGCAGGGTGACCAAGGCGAGAGTGCCACTGTGAGGAGGACACGCGAACACCGCTGAAGACTCGAGAGACCGAAGGATCCTCCAGACGGTACAAGCCTTGGCTCAGGCGACCACTAAGCAGAATGTCCCGAGTAGCTCGATCCTTGATAAAAAGATCAAAAGGGTGAAATTCACATAAGACATTATTATCAAGGTTAAGCTTAGGAACAGACAAAAGATTACGAGTAACTGCTGGAACCCGTAGGACATTACGAAGGTGAAGCTGCCTATTAGGATGACTAGTGATGAGAGATGCTTGGCCAATGTGAGAGATGGGCATACCTGCGCCATTGGCGGTGTGAACCTGGTCGTGCCCATGATAGGGCTGGTGGGTGGTGAGCTTGCTGAGCTCACTCGTCAGGTGATCCGTGGCGCCAGTGTCCATGTACCAGGCGGGATCAACGGGGTAAGATGGCGTCGCCCCCTGCTCCTTGCCCTTGGCAGCGACATAGGCTGCAGGTGCAGGTGCGGCGGGGCCAGAAGAGGCCATCTGAGCTTGGCGCTCGTTCCCCTTACCATTGTTGCCGATGCCATTGAAGCTGGTCTGGAAGCGCTTGTGGCACTTGGACGCGAGATGGCCCGGTTTACCACAGAGCTGGCAACACTGGTTGAAGTCGTAGCGTCCCCCACCCGAGGTCGGTGCAGAGCGCGGGGCGCTGGGAGGCGCCGAGGTGCGCGGGGCGCCGCGAGCAGCCCAGTAGGCCGCGGCAGCAGGGTCGACGGCGATGGCCTGGGCGCGTCGTGCCTCGACGCGCTGCTCGGAGCTGAGGAGGCGAGAGTACAACTCGTGGGGGGTCATTGGCGGTTTAGCACCATGAACAGCCTCCGCCAGCATGTCGTACTCATGGTCGAGCCCCTGCAGGATGAAGCCGGCGAACTCCTCGTCGCTCAGCGGTTTCCCCATAGACTGAAGGGTATCCGCGAGCACCTTGATCTTGTTGTAGAAGGTCGTGGCAGAGGAGTCCAGCTTCTTGACATCGCCAAGCTCACGGCGTATGGCCATGGAGCGAGACGTAGAGACCGAGGCGAACGCGCGCTCCAGGATGTCCCAGACCTCCTTGGAGGTGGAAGCGAAGAGCACGAGACCAGCAACGCCCTCGCCCAGAGAAGACTGGAAGGCGGAGAGAATCGCTTGATCCTGCTGTATCCACGCGCGATGCTCGGGGTTGATCGCCGGACCGTGCACCGTCTCGATCACCTGAGGAGGACACGGAAGAGAACCGTCAACGTATCCAAGAAGGTAATGGCTGCGGAGCAGCGGCATCACCTTGGCACGCCAAAACAGATAATTTTCCGGGGTCAGACGGATGGTGATGAGGTTGCCGAAGTGGAACGGGCCCGAAGGCGCGGCGATGACGGCAGGTGGCGCGGCGAAGGCGGTGGCCGCAGCCCCGTAGGACACGGCGTCGTGGGGCGCCGCGGCCCCGGAGGGCACGGCGGCGTGGGGCGCCACTGCCCCGTAGGGCACAGCGGCGGGGAGTGGGGGCGGCGGCGGCCAAGTCGGCGCGGCCAGGCCCCCCGAGGCCGTCATGGCGGCGTTGGAGGAGTCGGCGGACGGGGCCGCCTGGGAGCCCATCGAGGACGTCGTGGCCGCGGTCAGCATCGGCGCCGTGGCCGCCGTGGTGGCGACAGTGAGCGCGGAGGTGCCCGGGGCAGTACTCGAAGGCGGGATCGGGGCCGAGAGCATCGAGCCCACGGAGGTGGTGGTGCCGAAGAACTGCGGCACGGAGGGAGCTAGTGAACGTGGAGGCGCGGAGAGGAGGGCGGCGAGCGACGCGGGAAGGAACGCATGGCTGGCCGCATCGGAGGCGGAAGCGGTCATGGCGGCGGCGGCGCGGCGGCCAAGAAGGGCGGCGGCGGCGGCGGCCGAGGGTGGGGTGGCGGCGCCCCTAGGGTTAGAGGCGGCGGCTGGTGGGGTGGATCGGTTTGGCTGATACCATGTAAGACTTAGGGTTTTGGGAAACTAGCTCAACCCTCTAGGGATGGCTGTCTCGTATATTTATAGGAGGCCAGAGGCCGGTACATGTACAAGTACAATCAGGTTACTGTTAGAAAAACTGTACAGAGTCTAACAGTGTCAAAGGATCGGAGTTGGCACCATGCCGTACTGCTTCTACAGGCAACTAAATGAGTAGCGACGAAGGTCAGATCAAGTGTCCTAGGTCTGATTGTGTGATGAACTACGCGCCAAGCCGGCAATTGCTCCCTAACCTCAATAACCGTGTGGGGCTGCCATTATTTCATTTTTCGGTGATGCGAGAGCACGGAAGTCAGAGGAGCACGTACGGGGCCACTCATGGCCATGGATGGACCGACCAGGCGACCACTTGTTGACTCATGGGATCGATGAAAACCATGGAGTGGCCGCACAGTACTACTATGTGAATTATCATCACGGGCTCAGGCCGATAGTCAAAGGGCTCATCAGTTCATCCCAGAAGTCTTTCTCCCATTGGCAATACAATAAGAGAGAAAATAACGAAAAGGTCACAGGCGTGCGTGAGGAGTCTTGTTCGAGAAGTGAATGTGCCGTTAGGAATCTCATCGAGGGCATGGGCGCATGGCCGGTGCCAGAGGAAATCGGTGAGACCGATCGAGTGAGACACGGCGAGGTTGGGCCTCTCTGGCCGTACTGTGGAGTGCATGTGCACGAGACCTTTTCAGAGATTAGTCGTCGTAGTAGTAGATCGAAGAGGATTCGATCGGGGGAAAGATGCGTGTAGTGTAGCTGGGCCACCGCCGGCCGGCCGGGGAGACGCTTTGCAGCGAGACATATGGCTCAATCAGCTCCGTATCCGCCATTAGCTTGCCTCTGGCCCCCGCCGCATGATGCAGCAAGAAAGCCGGGAGCACACCGGCCGTGTCTCGCTGCAGAAAAGGCTTCAGTCTTTCGGGAATCTCTCGCCGGGCCATGGGGCAGCGTCGGGTGAAGCTTGCGGTTGATAGCAAGTTGGATCCCTCGAAAAAAGCTGGAGCAACTTGGATCTTGAGGACTACCGTACCATGATCAAGAGCTCTCTATCGTGCAGTGCAGCTGATGGCGCCGCATACATGGCAAGCTACATTAATTTCCTAGTAATAATTATTGCAAAAACGCAGCTAAAAGCTTTGTTGAAATGGGGCAAAAGGAAAAGAGATGGTCCGGCCCAATATGGTATGATGTTCTTTGTTCTAATCCGGGCCGTGTTAGCAGAACAGAAATTCGGCAGGCCAGGTGTTTGGGCCTTGGTCGCAAATATAGACGCTAGCCAAGAACCAGTAAGATCTTTCTTCTACAAGCGGTTTCTTAATCCTTACTGTATCTCGGCATTTCTCGGCCGAGCCAGGCTCGAACCAGGCCACAAAAAGCCCGTCCGCACATTTCATAAAAAAGATTTATTTGAGTTACAAGTTTAGCAAAACACCTAGATTTACATCTCTCAAAACATCATAGGAATATGGAGTGTTTGAGATTTGTAATGAAACCTTGTTTGACATGGTTGGATCAAAGGTGTTATTTATAAAACTGTCATTATGTTTTACAAAGATTAAATCTTTAGAGACTACCGCTTTTTCACTGAAAAGAGCTCCATCTAGATCCGTTGAAATGACACCATGGAAGTTATGGTTTGGGGTAAAACCCAAGTTGTCATTTCTTAAATTTTGGTATGCTAAACATAAGTAAGATGTTTACAACCAAAGTCGGATGAGCATTTCTTTATAGGTTATTTCGAATAATAATTGGTTATTCCTCCATAACACCGAGGACAAAAGGGTTTGTCGCTTGAAATGTGAAGTTTCTTGAAAAAGGAATTTTTGGCAGATGTTAAGTGGGAGGACAATAGAACTTTGATAAGGTTAACGAACCTTAGCTAAATGTGCTGAGTTGCGCAGCGCCGGAAATCTTTCCGAAGGCTGCCATAATGCTCATAGCTTATGTGCCTCAAAGGTTGTGGTCACGGAGATCTAAGTTCTTATTCAACCAAGTGGGTCGGTTAAACAATCAAATGCTAAGATTTGAGAGTAAATCATTATTGTCTGACAATGATGAACCGACTACATGCAAAGAAGGGATGATGGGCCCTGACTCCGTCAAATGGCTTGAAGCCATAAAATCTGTCATAGTTCCATACACGAGAAATCAAGTTTTGAACTTGGAAGACCCTCCGAAAAGGTGTAAAAACCTATCGGTCGTATTTGGATCTATAAAGAAACAGATATGAATGTTTCACATCTATGAAATAGTCGACATGTCGTAAAGTATTTTATGACAATGTTCAAGGAGTTGACTATGACAAGATTTGATCTTTTATAGTGATATTTAGTCTGGACGGATTAAAGTAGCAACCACTACATATAATTTGGTATATGGTAGATGAATAAACAAAACAAAGTTCTTCTAATAGAATGGTTACCTAGGACGTGTATATAACACGGTCCAAAGGGTTTTGTTAAATTCAAAGTATGCTAAAAAGGGCATGCAAACTTCAATGGTTGAAGTAAGCATCGCGGAGTTGGAATCTTCACCATTTCATCAGGAGACGATGAAGATGCTTGCATTTGCAAGAAATTAAGTGGGAGCGCTAAGACATATTTCTAATACATTATGTGAAGGACATCTTGTTGATTAAAAATGATGTATATTTTATTGACAAAGGTTAAGAATTTCATTTCGATGAAATACTTAGGCAAAACCAGAATATTTAGCATGAATGTCTATAGTGGATAGACTGTGACGCTAATATGGTTGTGCCAAACGTACATATATGAGATATTGATGGAGTTCAATATAGAAACGACAAGAAAAGGTTCTTGTCGCATGGAAAAGGAGTTGAATCAAGATTCAAGATTATCGACACTTGATAAGTGAAACAAGATTCAAGTGCTTTGACACTTGATGAGTGAAATCACGAGAATGTTTTGATCAATCATACCATGATATGTACACATCTAGATATGTCCTATGCTCTAAGTGTTATGAGCATATACCAGAATGAATCATAAAATAATCATTGGACTATAGTAAGGATATTCTTATGATCTTTTGGAAGAACTAAAAATATATTTGTGTAGAGGTGACAAACAATTATAAATAGTTCATTGTAAAGCGTTACATTGATACTAGTTTTGTCGCAAGATACAAATTAAGTTTATCTCAATTTAAACTATGAGTGGCACAATGAAATGAAAAGGAGTTTTCATGATGGATTTGGGTGTATTCCAAAGTTAAGACATTGTGACGAATACTACAACAAAAGGCTAAGGATATGACTGCTATAGTAGCAGCAAAGGAGGGAATTTGTGTCAAATAGTTTGTTATCAAACTAAGGTGTTGTTCGCAATGGGCTAACACTAAAGATATATTGTACGACAATAGTATCGACATGGTTTAACCCCAAGGAACTAAAGGTCTCACTAAAAGACCAAATTTATACAATGTCATCTCATTGGAGAATGAGTGATGCATGAAGACGCAAAGACAAGCAAATACACACGGACCTGAAAGCATCAGATCCGTAGATTATGTTAACCACTTGCAGTTGCGTATATGGAACACCAGAAAGCCATAGGTGTTCAATACGCAAAGTTTTCAAACTAGATTATTGTCTCTAGTGCAAGTGGGAGACTGAAGGGAATATGCCCGAGAGGCAATAATAAAGTGGTTATTATCGTATTCCTTATTTATGATAAATGTTTATTTTACATGCTATAATTGTATTAATACGGAAATGTTAATACATGTGTGTTTAATAAACAAAAAGGAAGTTCCTAGTTATGCCTCTCTTATAAACTAGCTCGTTGATTAACATGATGATCAAAGTTTCCTGATCATGGACATTGGATGTTGTTAATAACAAGGTCACAACATTAGTGTAATGATGTGATGAACATTCATCCGAAGTATAGCATTACGATCAAAGTCATTGATTTTATATTGCTATAACAACTTATGAAGTGATCCTAATCCTTAAACCATGAGATCATGTCAATCACTAACACCGGAAGAGTTTCTCGATGACATCAACCGTCACACCGTAACTGGGTGATTATAAAGATGGCTTCAGAACTATTAAAGTGTTATGTTGAGACACATGGATCGAGAGTGGAATTTGTTCATCCCAATGACGGATAGATATGCTCTGGGCCCTCTCGGTGATATCACATTGATTAGCTTGCAAGCAAGTGATTTGATCACTAGAATGTTATATCACGGGAACGAGAAAAGAGTGCATGTCGGTAACGAGATCAAACTAGGTATGAAGATACCGATGATCGAATCTCGGACATGTAATATATCGTGAAACAAAGGGATTAAGATACTAGCGTAAAAGGTTCACACGATCACAGAAGTCATCGTTGAATGTGTGAGAGTCAGTACGGATCTTCAGGTCCCGCTGCTGATTATTGATCGGAGAGGGGTCTCGATCAGGTCTGCATTATTCGCGAACCGTAGGGTGACACACTTAAGGGATACCGACACCATTCGGAGCAAATGATATGCCAGAGAAAGAAAAAGGAAAGCGCAGGAATTTATTTCACTAGACACCGAAACTGTTTCGGTTGAAATTGCTGAAACTGGTTCTGCATGTGAAATGGAATACTAGCAAGGGGTTTTATGTGAATGTTTGTTAATTAAAGTAATTAACAAAATTCTGAATAAATAAATAAATAAGTTTTATTTAAATGAGAGCTTGCATTACATTTGGTGGAAATTTAATGCGTGTGAGTGGATTTTTGAGTGGAGGATTTATAATAGGAGTGGAGGCTTTTCATTTTGAGTGGGAGCTCCACCCACATGAATGTGAAAGAGGTGGGGGCAGCCCCCATGGCTGGGCGCCATGCCCCTTGGGTGCCCCCCTCTCCCCTATAAAAGGCCCCCCTCTCCTCCTCTCAAAGCACACCTCCTCGCGAATGATCTCTCTCTCCCCCCTTTAGAATTTCCCCATGGTCTCGGATCAGCGATATACATGTTCCCGGTGGGTTTTTTTGGAAGGATTTGTTGCTTCCGCTGCTTCGCTAGAGCGAGGGCACGGAGGTTGTCGGGGTACCCGTACGTGTGTGCGATCACGGATGCACCACTGCTTTGAGGTGCTGGACTTGATCGTGATGGACCGGCTGGACCAGATGGACTTCATCACGATCTTGAGATCGGCAAGCGTTTGTCTACATCATCCACGAGTACAACCTCGTTAACGCTATTCGGTCTTCGAGGGTATGTATTCTATGGATGTGTATCCACCCGTTGTTTGTATCTAGTAGATAGATCTTGGTACATATATGTTCCCATCGTAGGATTTTTTTTGTTTTCTATGCTGCGAACCCTTCAGTGCGGAGAAAGCTACGGGGCGACCTTCCTAGGGCCCGCAGATGGCTCTTTTCGATGGAGAATGACCCCCGCATGCGATTTATACTTAGAGAAGTGGTGGACGTGTCGTTGGAAACTCCCTCTCCGGGTCCAACGGGGGGAAATCGGTGGAATATTGGGCCCAACCTTGGTATTCTATGTAGATATGGCCTAAACAAACAAAAAATCACATTGCACAACCCTCGTACGAAGAGAGAGCTAGGGGTAGATCCCCGATTGCCCCGAAGTCAGTAGGGTTTCGATGGGAGAGAGCCGCTGGAGCTCCGAAATCCGACCAAACCACATAATTATAATGTGCTGGGCAAACCATATAATTAAAGTGTCCATAGATGCAATATGGGTTATATTTGAGATAGCTAAAAGAAAACGAAGGCAAAGAAGAGATGGAAATGGCAATAAGCAGGTCTTTGTCGTGGGTGGTGCACGGCAAAGGCGTTGTTGCCGTGGGAGGTGCACGGCAAAGACACCTTTGTCGTGTAGAGTTCACGACAAAGACCCTCGCTCATTGAACAAAACTCACGAAAATATTTCGCACTTCGAACAAAATAAATGGCGCGAATGTTTCGCGCGTTGAACAAAATAAATAGCGGAAATATTTCGCGCAGAAACAGGAATTTGCAATTCAAAACTTTGTTGTGCCTGACGGTGAGACACACGGCAAAGCCCTGCCGTCACCCCGGGCCGTGAACTGCGCAGTATGGTAGGCCCAACGATGACAGTGTGCCGTGTGATTTCTTGTCGTGGGCCGTTTTTGGGCTTTGCCGTGAATTTATTATTTGCCGTGTGTATACACTGAGGTTTGTCGTGAGGTTGTCTGATGTCGTGTATCATATATGGTGCCGCCGTGCAGTGCTTCTTTGCAGTGCGTTGTAGTGTGGGTTCGCACGGCAAAGAGAGCTTTGCCGTGCATCGACGCACGGCAAAGCCTAAGTGCACGACAGCGTCCAATTTTCCCGTAGTGGATCATCACTGACTCCATCTCCATTACGACCGCCGCGCCCTGCTGCTGCCCCTCTTCCGCGACCACCACGTCGTGCTGCTGCCCCTCTTCCGCGACCACCACCTCCGGCAGCTGCCCCTCTACCGCGACCACCACGACCTGGTGCTGCCCCTCTTCCGCGACCACCACCTCCGGCAGCTGCCCCTCTACCGCAACCACCACGACCTGTTGCTGCCCCTCTTTCGCGACCACCACCTCCGGCAGCTGCCCCTCTTCCGCGACCGCCACGCCTTGCTGCTGCCCCTCTTCCGCGAGCAGCGCGTCCACGGCCGGATAGCCCAAGACGGCCTCGTCCGCCGTTGTACGGACTAGTGAACATGAAGACACCCTCGAAGAGAGGGTAACGAACGAGTGCGGGCTCGTCGTCGTCTCTTCCGCGACCACCTCCGTCGGGGCTGGCGTCTCCGTGAACTGCTCGCCGCGACCTCCTCCATCGGGGCTGGCGTCTCCCGTGAACTGCTCGCCGCGACCTCCTCCGTCGGGGCTGGCACCTCCCGTGGACGGCATGCCGCGGCCAGCACCGGCAGAGCTCGACTCGCCAACGAACAGCGGGCGACGGCCAAGCCCTGCGTTGCTCGACTCGCCCACGAACAAAGGACCACGTCCAAGCCTACTGATGCTTGAGTCGCCCGCATTCCATCTTTGGGCTGATCGGAGACCAGTGAGGCCAATAGTACCTCGCCCTCGACTGTTCCCTTCTGCAGAAAAACCCATGTCCATGTCCATCATCTGCCGTGGGTGTTCGTCATCACTCCCCTCATCTGCTCATAAAACAAAAACCGTTAAGAACCAAATCATCCAACAGATAAAAGGTGAACTGAATCGACCAACAATTTACCTTCGTCACTCTCGACCTCAAAGAAATAATCGCCAGCAAGATGCCGAGCTTCCCCATCGAAGTCATCGAGTTCATCCCAGTTGATTGGATCATTCAAATCAACGCCTGCCATAACGAAGAACAAGAGGAAGAACAATAGGGAGAGGATGCAGAATTGGGCGTCCATGGCAGGCAGAAGTTATAGGAGCTCGAAATTTGGGACGTCCATGGCGGGCAGAAATTTGGGGCGTCCATGGCGGGCAAAAGTTTGGGGCGATTTAGCCCTCTAATCATGATCTCCACCGTTAGATTTGGGAGCGATCCGTGGCAAAACATTGTTTCCCAATGGATGATCATCCTATTCCCCATCGATTGGGCACAAATTTTTGCCAAGGATCACCATGACGACGTGCGCTGGGAGAGAAGAACGAGGGGAAGGAGACGGCGGGCGCGGCGGCTCACGAGAAACGAGGAGGCAAGAGATCATTCGGGATACGGACTGAACTCTTGTATGCAGGGGTAGGAAAGGAAAAAAGGGATTGTTTTGGTCCACCAAAGAGGTACGTTTAAAAACTGTGCTGGATATTTCACGCCCTAAGCCACGCCCTAAGCCCTGAGAAGGAGGGAGTATATCTGAACAAGCTAATGCCTGGAATGAAAAAGTGAGTTATGTTCTGCCCCATTAGCTCCTCCAGATGCCGCGGCACCAATTTCCCAGTTCCGTCGTATGTTTCGTTAAAATTTAACTTTTGCCAAAATTTGCCCTTCGTAATGCTTCTCAAGAAACAGCATTGAGCATGATTGGTGAATTTGGGTAGTACTACTTTGCACACCCTCGGGCATAGGGATTCTGTCTGAGATTGAAACCATACAACAAACACAGGGCTAATCCATATAAGTAGATACGAGGCATGTCCATTATACATTATTACAGTTAGATTATATGCGACTAAGAAGAATGGTTGCTGGCACGCAGAGAAGGAGAATGACATTGCACGTCCTGTTAATGTTCTCATGTTGCTTCCGAAACCTTTCCGTGCCTTCAGCATCATCAGCCCTGCAAAAAACACAAGGCAATGTTTGAGTATATCTCACTCAAGAGGTGCTCAAAGCATGGGAACAAACCTGCAAGTTTCACCAAGAGCAGCAATGTCACGTTTAATTTCCTTCATGGTCTCGTCGAACTCTGCGCGCAACTGATCTATTTCCTCTTGAGAATAAACTTTTCGCCCCTCCTACAAATAAAATTAACCCAATGGGTGGGCAAAATTAATCTCTGGATCGGCCTAGCCAATCTATCTAAACAGAGCAAAATCGAAGCAGATCTGACGACTTGCTTACCTCTGCGGAGGGGAGATCTGTAGAGACAAGTCGAGAGCCCGCCGCCGGCGACAGCTTCTGGACGGCCCCCATCGCCGTCGGCCAAGACCTGACACCAAGGGCCGGCGTCTTCCTAAGCAAAGAGCGCAGCGCCATCAGGTGACACAGGCTTGTTATTACAGCCGGCGGCGGCGATGGCGGTGTCTAGGGTTTCTTCGCTGGACTTGCTATTTCCCCCCTTGGCTGCTGGCACCCAACGGAGACAGACACGACCTTTTTATCTGCAACCGACGGGCCCAGCAAGCTCTCCGACTCCTCTCCTCCTCTCTTCCTATTCCATCTCTTCCACCGACTGAAATATACGGCCCAACCCGGCCCATATATGGCACCCAAAAAACATATCTTGTAGTATAATAAAAAATATTTCACAAAGGTGGTAAAATGCCAAATATATTTATAAAATAACCTCACCCAAAAGAAATCACGAGATTAACCCATTACAGTGCGAAGAAATTAAATTGCGAGACTAACCTAAATTACACTTTGGAGTGTAACTTCTTGTAAAGAGCGTTAAACATTGTGGAATATAACTTCTTTATAGAAAGCGTTATACCCTAGAGTGTAAATGGACGTTACACACACAAGGGTTAGTTGACCAAAATTTGTTGGACTAGCCAAAGTTTATTTTTAATTTTTTGTCGTCGTGTGGGCCATAAACTTTTAGGCCTGCGCTACTAGAAAACCAGCTATAGATAGAAGGATTTTTTGTGGCACATATGCGTGACCGTGCGCCATAGACAAATCTCAGTGGTGTATTTCAGGCAATATGCCAAAAAAAATATTACTATTCGCCACAGAAGTTTGGGGAGGGCCGACACTAGCTATAGATAGAAGGATCTTTTATGGCGCATATGCGTGACCGTGCGCCACAGACAAATCTCAGTGGCGCATTTCAGGCAATGTGCCACAGAGAACTTCACTATTCTGTGGCGTATATGAGGAAATAATACATCACAGAAGTTTGGTGGGGCCAACACCTGAGTTGAGCATATACGCCACAGAAGTTGTAACTTATGTGCCGCATACGACCATATGCGTTACAAAAAGTGAGGATAGGTCCCACCATAGAATCTTGTTAACCAACCATTTGTGGCGCATAAGTCTATATGCGCCACAGGAAATGATGTTTATGTGGCGCATATAGATGTATGCGCCACAGAATGTGGGAAAACAGATCACCCCCAACCTTGGATCGCCTTTTAACTTTTGTAAAAAATAAACGAAAATGATAAAAAACTTTAAAAAAACAATTCCTTTGAGATGTAGTTATATTTAGGGGTATAGTTGTAGGAAAATTGATAAACATGAATTACAATGTATTTTGCAAAAAAAAGATCATGACACGATAAAATAGCCATAATTTTTGCATACGGCGTCGGAAAAAGTTTAATATATCAAAATAACCGTCTCGAAATTTTCTACTCGATTTCAACTGCTGGAAGCCATTGAAGATTTTACAAATTTCCCAAATTCGAAAAGAGTAAAAAGTTATGGCAGAAAGAAGATTTTTTTATGCAAAAAATAAATAAGGGGAGAAACTTCTGTGGCGCATTTATCCCATATGCGTCACAGAAGTCTTGGGCAGGATTTGAAATTTGAATCCTGTTGACGCCCCTTCTCTCTCTTTTATCCTATTTCTCTCCTCCACACTTCTCCTCCCTCCACTTCTTCTCTCCTTCTCCTCCCCTTTTCCTCACCTTCTCCTCCTCCTCCTCCACCACCCCGGTGAGATCCTCCTTTTCCTCCCTCCTCCTCCACCCCGGTGAGCTCCTCCTCCTACTCCGACGACGGCCTCCTCCACCGGCCGCCTCCTTCTACTCTGGCGACCTCCTACTCCGGCGAGTCCCTCCTCCATCCGTGGCCTCCTCGTCTCCTCCATCGGTGACCTCCTCCTTCGGCCACCATCTTTCCCTCCCCCGCGACCCCCACCTCTGGCCAGATCTGGCCGGGTGTTTTTTTGAAATTTGAAAAAAAAACTTTAGCGCATATTGGCAATATGCGCCAGAGAAGTTAGAGATTTGGCCTACTTTTTTATTTTGAAAAACACTTTTGTGGCGCATATTTCCAGTGGTGTTACTTTAGTGGCACATTTCCATATGTGTCACAGAAGTGCAAATCCAATGTGCCACTTATAGTCGTTTTCCTAGTAGCGTTGTTACTGTTTCGGCCTATTTAAGGCCCATGGCAACCCAACACTGTGCGGCCACTTGCGGCCTGTGCCACGCTGGCCCGGTACCGTTTCGGCCTGCTGTCAATCCGGCATTCCACTGTTTCGGCAATGTTGTGTATCCAACCTTTTACTATTCCAGCATGATGTGAATCTGTCCTTCTATTGTTCCGGTATGCTGTAAATCTGGCATTTTACTATTCTGGCTTGCTATAAATCTATCCATTTGTTGTTTCTGTCTGTTGATCATCTGGTATTTTACTGTTCAGGTCTATTAGTATTCAGACATGTTGCTATTCCAACATGACATGATTTTGGCCCTAATATTGTTTAGGCCATTTATTATTTTGGCTTTTTGGTTCTTCAGGTCTGTTACTCTCCTGGCCTTTCACTGTTCTGGCCTGCTACTGTTCTAGCCTTTTACTGTTACGGTTTTTTTGTTGTTATGGCCATTTGCTGTTTTGGTCCTTTAATGTTCTAACTTTTTACTGTTCTATCCTTTTACTGTTTGGCCCTTTAATGTTTTGGACTTTTAATCTTTCGGTCTTTAACTATTCATACTCACGTTGTTTCATTGATCGCTTTGTTCTGGCATGTTACTGTTTTGGACTTTTTTTGGAAGCGCGGACTTATTTTGCATAACAACACAGGAATGGCAAGACGCAAATTAATATACATACGCAAATTTAAACTACTTATTACACGACAATACAAATTTATTACAACAGATTATTAAACAAGATCTGTATTTTAAATTATTACAAAGTGCTGGTATCCTCAATAAGAGATCGGTACATGGTAATTCGCTTTAATGTATCATTTGTCCTCTTTTTTAATATTTCAACTACAGATCTAAGAGCAGCTAAACCCTTTTTTCTGCATGTCACACGACCTTCATATATCTATCACCTACAGAAGGTGTTTTAGGTGGATTGATAAGTAAGTTGTTTGCTTCAGAAATACAATGGGAGGATGAATGAGAAAAGGGATCACAACTTTTAGTCCTGCCTTCCGAGTACTCCTACTTGGTTTTAACTTCAGCCTAGTAAAATATGGTGAAAGGGGTTAAAACAAAGAACAAGGGGGAAGTAATAGGTCTTGTACTAGACCTGGGCTCTAGAAAAACTTAGCTAGACCCACCCTCTCTAGTGTTTAAACCTAGGTCTAGTAAGAAAAATACTCTCTTTGACACCCCAAATTTCCAATGATGCACATGTTGGACATCCACTATGTATGAATAAATCACACCATAAGCCAAAACGTGCAACTTCAGAGCTATCTATATACTATACATAGTGGACCGTGTCCACAAGCCAAAAAGCTTAAGGGTGACACATAAGCTTTAAGTAAGTTTGAACTTATAGTAGCTCGTTCAGGTTGATAGTAGATCCTTCTCAAGCGGGTGCGACTTCTGGTCAATCTGCTAGTAGTATCTGAGTCAAGCATCTGGAACTCTGGTCTGTGTACTCCATTTTCTCTACATTAAGGCATGGCATTTAAAACCGAGTTAGCTATTTTGGAAGGATGAAAGAACTTGAAAACACCAAAAAAGATAGCATTAAATATGACCAGATGTATGATTCAAACTAGCTAGCTGGTTTGGAAGGATGGAAGCAATTGAAAACACAAAAAGATAGTATTAAAACTGACTAGATGGACACTTTTTGAATTCAGCATTCGCAGATAGAAACACAACAAAACATGAATGGAAATGTCATGGCAAGTTTTCAGGTAGAATGACTTATTAACTTAATATGCATACACACATGATATAACTTATTAACATGACAATAAAATGGCCTAAGTAACACACAGAAACGTCACACTTCAGCCTCGATTGGCGTTAAATTGTCAGTGTTGATTTCTTTATGAGTTGTTCCCATAACCCATTCGAGCGATCATAAAGAATAGCATCTACGAGTTTGTATTGCAGGAATATACCAATAGTGTGAGAATGTAAGAAAGGAAATACTAGCGACAAGCTTATGACATGGATAAGAACTACCAGATGTGGGCGCAAATGAAATGGCAATAGCATGCAAGATATTGAGCAACATTCTAATGATTTCGTAGCTAACGAGTACCAAAAAAAGCAAACGAGGAAGAGAAATTACCGTTGTGCAGCGGGGGCGGGCAAGAGGGCGGCGGGGGAAGCGGCTGGGCATTTCGACGTGGATCAGATGCATTGGGCGGTGCAGATGCTCCCAGAGGGATTTTTGAATAGATGCACGGGTTTCTTTGGCACTATGCGGGAAATTTGGGTTGATGCTTCTAATGTATGCTACTCCGACGCGGCCCAAAGTAGTGGGCTGAGTACTGATAATCCTCAAGTGCAGGGGATCACTGTAGTACAATTCGATAAGTATTTGAGTGTTAAACCCACGAGAAGCTGAAGGTAAACTATCTATTCTCTAAAGTCCCGTAACCCACTTATATGGCCTTCTATACAAAGCTAAAATCTAAAGTGTGTGTGGTTGTTTTTGGTATTATCTAGAAAACAATAAAGTATAGGTAAAATAATGCAAATGAAGTGGAGCTAGTGGTGTGGATGTGGATAATCTATGGGAGCAAATGTTTAGGCAAATTTTTATTTCATTCATTTGGTGTTCACAATTAGTGAAGCACATATATAGTCTTTTTATTGTTTCTTCTAGGAGAAGCCATAACTAGGTGTAGCCATATATATGAGCAAATACATCACTAGTGATTGATCCAAGGCCAATTAAGATCAAACAAGAGAATATTAAGACATAAATTCCAACCACCGTATTTAGATCTAAGGCCCCCATGATAATACCCCCGTTAATTAACCATGAATTAATACTACGCATATTTCTTAGACTTGGGATTCGACGCAAACATCGTTTATCTCTCATCCTATCACATGCAACAGTGACAATCTTGTGCATCCCCCAACATATGTGTGCACTCATATGTTAGTGCATCAATATCATCATAGAATATAACATATACTTGTATGCAACACAAAAAACTAGATCACAATCTTCATAACAATTCACTACTCAAACATCAACATAGTCATACAATAGATCATGAGAAAATAATATGTTGCATCATACATCATGTTTGCCAAGAGATTACAGTGGGGGTGATGGGATGTGTAGTATATGGTGATGGAGATGAGCCTCCCCAAGGGGGAGAGGCAGCGCCGACGATGGATGGAGGCAGCTCCGGCACCAGGGAGGCCCCGACGCCCTCCTATGGCGGCAACTGCCCTTGGGGGCATCGCCCTTGGCCCCTTCTTCTTCCTTGTAGATGGTGCTAGTGTGGAGGAGCTTCTCTCCCTCCTTGGGGGCTTCCAAGGAGGGGGAATTTTGTGGCTATGGGTGGATGCCTTAAAAAATAGGGTTTCCCCTCAATATACAGTGGTGGATATACAATCTTGGCCATGAGATTGACGCCCCTTTAATCCAAGGGATCTTGGGCATCTGTAGAACCTTCCTAGGAGTCCCTCTGTCCTTAATGAGTCTATTAGGTCGTGGTTGGGCCGAAATCCTTGAAGATGGAAGGAGTTTGAGTCAATCACATCACATATTTTCGGAATCCTGAAACTGCTTCTGTCCTCCGCAGTAATATGGCTATAAAAATGCATGCAAACTCTGCTTTTGTCCTTTCTACATTTTTTCCATTGGTCGTCATAATTGGGGTCGTTTCTAACAATCTTCAAAAAGAGTTCTATAGGGACAAATTCCAGGAATTTCCACATTTCACCCTAATGAGCGGGTTCCTTTCATATTCGTGTATTTCCTACGCAACGAAGTATAAAACAAGAACTTGTGCACCTTTACAACTACTAGTAGGTTAGTCCCAATAAATATAATAATATTGCAAAATAATAATAATTTTGAAGAAATAAACGACAAAGTTCATGGATGCATTTTACATGCATCAAGTACATATTCGGGCTGAATTCGCTACAGAAAGTCGATTGATGCACATAGAAGCGTCTCTAAGGGGTAAATCAGCCGATACGGGATTTGATGATCATCCAACGGCTAAAAACCAATCGATGGCATGATCTGACGGCTGAAAATGCATAGATCATGACATGCCTCCTATTTCACTCGGTTTTAATATCCTTATAATTGCTTGAGCATATTTAAAAATGGATCATTTATGTGGCCCGCCACCGCCTAATCACAGAAGGTCCGGTTTGGCTTTCGCATAGAGAAAAGGCACGTTTGGTAGCCTGGATACCCTCCGGGCAGACCAGCGGGAGTCAAAATTGGGCCGTTTGGTTACCTGCATGAGGAGGCTGGGTTACGCCAGCGCGAACCATAAAGCAGCCTAAAGCCAGGCCTAGGTTTTCTAGCAAGCCACCCTCATCGTGCGCCCGTTGCATGCAAAAACAGCGCTCCCATGCACGAGCTCGGACAATGATGGCGTAGGCGGGAGATTCCCGCTGGCCTGGAAAAGGGGCGGGATCCTTTCCCTCACCTCCCACCGAGACACACCCTACCCATTCACCGCTGAAACTAGATCCACCTTTTTCTCGTTCTCCTTTCCCCGATCAAATCCGGCCATCGACAGCGACAATGACGACGCCCCCGGCCAGACAAAACCGATAGGGTGGTGGCCATGTCGAGCTAGAATGACGATGACAACTCCTCCCAATCGTATCTAGGGGTAAGTCCACTTTTCCCCAATTCTTTCATAGGGTTATGGTTCAGTAGCGAGTTATGAATCCTCGATTTACAATCATATGAACTCGATTTGGTGTGCTAGAACATCACATACATGGACTATGCTCCCGACTCCTTCGAAGATCCTAGTTTCTATGGCATAGCGAAAGATTGTCCCGAGCTCTGTCGCCTCCACAAACTTGAGCCTGCCAGGCGTGTTGCATTTGAAGGAACCAACACAGGCCGCAGATTCTACCTCTACCAAGTTCAGAACGTAAGTGCTTAGCTCCTTGTATTGCCATTCACTTTTCTAGCAAGCAGTAGGTTTGTGTCAATGAATTTCTGACCTGCATGAGGTCGAAAATTGTGGGTTTGTGGCTTAGGTAGACAATGAATGACCAAATGCTATGAAGAATGCACTTGTAGAGCTATGGGGGATATATGATGATACAAGCAGTGCAAGAATCGACGAGAAGGTTCAGAATTCGCAGCTGGTGAAGCAACTGTCTGATGAGAAGAACAAGCTTGACAAAAAGTACTCAAGTCTGCTGGTTGATGTGAAGAAGTTCATCGAAGAAACAGAGAAAAACGCGTTAGAGGATAACTTGTCTCGGATAAATGACAACAATGAAGCGTTGATGAATGAGGTTGAGATGCTGAAGAACATGCAGAAATCCCAGGCTAATGTAATCAAAGAGAAGCAAAATCAATGGGATGAGGACCGGGCGATCTTAAAGGAGGAAAAGAAGAAACTAGAGTATGCACTCTATGGATTATTCAAAGACAATGACGCTAACAAGGATAAACCGAAAAAGATCAAGAAAATTTGTGATGGTTAACTATTCAGTTGCACCTTGTTGTACTGCTGACGGTTAATTGGTGGTGGTGGTGGTAGGATGACACCCATTTCTAATGTGGTGATAGGTTAACACCATGATGGTACGTTAAACTATGATCCCCTTTTGTCGACGATCATGCTTGTTAAGACTAATTCATACTTGTGTTGTTTCTGCTAAGGGTGTTCATCTGTTCATGATCAACTGTGATCCCCTTTTGCTTGTATTGTTCATGCTTTGTGGGGATCATGGTTGTGGGGATCATGCTTGTTGTTCTGGATTGAGTGATTCCAGATTGTGTGTTCATGTGTATGGTGATGGTAACCTCACCATATGGAAGTGCAATGTGGTCACAACCAGTCTTGCATGTGAACCAAACAAAGGGAAAATACATGACAAAGATCGAAAGTACAAGGGTCGTACTACGCGTCCCCCGGGGGATAATTCCCCAAAATCCTCCGGGTCCTCCTGCTGACACGTGTCCTCTAAAAAAGCCCCAAATCCCGGTTTTGCTACAAACATACCTGCTTTTGCTACAAATAGTCCCGGTTTTGCTACACGTAGCAGAAAAAGGTTCATTTTAGAAAAAGAACAAACATACTAGATCTTACCGGAGAGTTCGCCGGAGACCTCGCCGGCGACCTTGTAGCAAAAAAATATCCTAATGTAGCAAAACCGACTTTGTCGGAGACATTGCCGGAGACTCTCGCCGGAAAAAACCTCGCCGGAGACCTCGTAGCAAAAAATTTACGCTACTGTAGCAAAACCACAAAACGTTAGTAGCAAAAAAAATATACTAATGTAGCAAGCACGTCTTCGTCGGAGCCATTCGTCACGAGACATTGTAGCAAAACATTTGCGCTATTATAGCAGACACATAAAGCTGTGGTAGCAAACAAAAATCTACACATATTTGGAGCAAAAAAAAAGCTGCCATCGCTGAAGAAGATGTCATTGCAGCGACGCTTGTAGCAACGGCATCCGCCTCTTGTAGCAACTGTAACATCCTAGCATTAGAGATTAGAAATAAGCTGAACCCAGATGTGTGCATTGCATTCATGCATAGAAAATCCGAATAATGTTCGCGCTTTTAAAACAGAACTTGTCAAATTGATTGAAGCTTCTCTTAACTTGATGGAATTGAAGTAGATCATCAAGTTAACTGTGATAAGTTTCAATATGACCTTTGCTAAAACCTTATTTGGTTAAACATGATTTGGTCTAAGGGTAGACCAGATATAATAAAATGTCAATAATAATACACTGCTTAAATGATTCATATAGGATCCTTAAGGGATCATACCATACTATTCATCATATCAACCTAGGAATACTAAGTTAAGATTACCATTAAAATAATAAAAAATGCAATGATTAATGCTGATCTATATTATTCTTATCTATTCTTACTATGAGTGTCATAGTAATACCTAACCTTAAACTCTTTAATGAGTTGGAGTTGGAAAGATACTAAGTCAAGATCATCCACTATATATCTTTCTTTCTATAGCAATCTTTATGGAACTTATCTTAATATCTGTTGTTCATCAATGTTGTGTAATTCCCCATTGATTCACAAATTATTTAACTATCAATCCTTGATCTACTATTTCTTGATCTTATCATAACATCTAATTAAATCTTTTAAAGGGGGTATAGTCCATTAATAGCCTTAATCCAATATGAGATACTATGAAGATAATTTCAAGACAATGGAAAAGTAGGATTGATAAAGCCTTGCTTAGCCAACTAAGAACTTAAGCAATAAATGATTAAAGGATTATAATGGTGATGCTTTAGCCACCAATATTGAATGCTTATATTTAGTATAAGTAATACTGGTGGGTAGAACATGATTGGAACCTTAGTAGATATATGTTATCCTAGAGTAGTCATTGCAAGCCACATAAATATAATTTAGGGTTGGACTGTGAGTTATTAGAGTAAAGTGAATATAGGATGATATTATTCAATTAAAGCTAGTATAGCATAAAGTTATAGAAGTGGTGTTATTCATCTCAAAGGATAGTCAACTTTAGAGAAAGGTAGTTGGATGCATGCAACTATTAGAGATACATTAGTAAAAAATGATTAAAGAAGATTATGAGTAGAGTTTGAAGGAACTATTTGTTGGATGGAAGGCTATCAATAGTAGAGTAGTAGATACAACCAAGCAAGGATATGAGAAAGTTATGAAATACTTTAGTATCAAACTCGTTGGATTCATCCATGAGTTTAGAAGGTTCATCAGTGAATAAGAATATTCTTTTGAAGTAAAACTCATCGTGTTCATCATGATGATATATAAGAAAAGGTAGTTTATCTAGGAAAGGAATTTCTTAATAAGAAGTCTAGAATTATGAATTATGTAAGATAGTAATTCTTGGTAAACAATCAACTCTAAATCTTAAAACCAAGTATAATATTCATTTCATATTCAGAATTCCTCTTCTTATATCTATATCACTTGATAGGAACATTTCCTACAACATATCACATAAACACATCTCTGACAATTCCAACCATCAGAATTAAATGTGCTTAGGAGTATCTTTATCAATTACTTTCTATAAAACATTTGAGATATAACTTTCAAGTACTAAAGGTGATGTCATCAAATATCCCAAACAGAAAACAATATGCTTAGTTATTAAATCTTTACTCATATCCATAAAGGAATCTAAGTATATTAAAAACCCTAAACCCTAGGGTAAACATTCATAATTCAAAAACCTAAACCTCTTTGTTTATCATAATAGAATATATACGTGGTCATTTTACAACTTAATGGAAGTAGTAAGAACCACATTAATTTCTTTTATATTTCATGCATCAAATAATGATATCGGATCATTATACATATAAAAATTTATATTCAAACTCTTAGCCAACTAGAGTTAAGTCTTATAAACAAATAAGAATACATCATTCAAGAAATCCATAACTAAAAGAGGAGAGAAAAATAATAAGAAAAGTTTCTACAAATTATTAAAAGGGGTTCATATTGAGTAAAAAAAATACAAAAAGATTATATAATAAAAGTTCACAAATAATACTTAATATATTTTAGTATTATTGCAATTATCCAGCAAATAAATCCTACAAATAAAAGTTCAAAATATAAATCAAATTCAAATCTGAAAAGGAAAATAGAAAATAGAAAAAGGTAAAACAAATAAAAACATTACCTGGCCGTGGCCCAACATCCCTTTCTTTGTCTCACGCCCAGGTGCAGCCCACAACATTCCAACAGCCAGCCCAGCTCTTTCTCTCCTGTGAATGACAAGTGGGGCCAGAGAAGGATTGCGGGTTGAAAAGAAAGAAACGCCAAGGGGTTGTCCGCAAAACAGCACGTCGTCGTCATCCTCACGCACACAGAGAGCTCGCTGGAGGAGCTCACTACTGCTCGATGTCGTCATCGTCGTTCTTGCGCCAAGATCAACGTCGTCGTCGCCAGGAGAGGATAAGAAGGCCACCGCGACATCCCTGCTCGTCCTCATCCTCACTCTCGCTCTCCAGAATCACTTCCCTTCCTCACCCGAAAACCCAGTTCATCGGAGTTCATCGTTCCGGCCAACTCCGACCTCCCCTCGCCTCGTGGTAACCACCGTTGGACGCGCCATCATGGACTAAAGCACCTAGGACCAAGCACGGAGGCCCGCTCGCCGAGAATCATGTGAAATCGAGCATTCCTTTTCCTCGGCCGCTGTGGCCATTACCGTCGATTCGTCGTCGTCACGCCTCCCCAATCCTCCTCGGCCGCTCTATCGTCATCAGGGTAAGCTTACGCATCTCTGGACCCTAATTTCGCTTGCTAAATCTCACCGTAGGCCTAGTTTCATTGAGCACGGCCGCTGGCCGCCGTAGAAGCTCGCCGCCGGTTGCCCTCCGATGACCATTAGATAGCGGCGCCACCACCAATAGAATCGCCTTGATATCCTCTGTCCAACGCACCTAGTCACAGCCCCCCGCGCGCACCAGATCGATCGATCGATCCTCAACCAGTAAGGATCAAATCGAGTGACGTCCTGCTCACCTCAGGTTCGAACCACGTCATCTAGTTTGACTGGTCTTTGTCTCACGTGGCAAGTGACATGGCCTTGGACCCATATGTCATTGTCTCTAGGTCAAGACAGGGTCGGTAATAAATGTATTTTCTTTAAACAGCGTGCTGAGGTGGTCACTGGCCCACTAGTCAGTGACTGAGGCTAGTCTTAGGTGCGGTGTAAAAAGTATTTCCTGTTTAAGAAATAGATAAAATGTTATAAACTAAATTATTAATATTCCAGAAATCAAATAAAATGATTAAATCTTATTTAATTAATAACTTTTGTTTTGTAATTCAGAAAAATGTGTATAATATATGAAAATTTTCAAAAAAATAAAATCTATAACTTAAAACTATTATCAAATATTATTGTGATAATTATTTAAACAAATATTATTTTATAAAGGTCTTATAAGTAATAAAACTTTAATAATTTATATTTAAATAATGGTGAATATTAAAAATATATATAGAATACCAAAAATCTTAGCACAATAAGAATTATAATTTAAAATTATAATCATGTATTATTATTTCACTTAATTAAATTTTCATTATTAATTAATTAATTATAAAGTAATAAGAATTATAAAAATCATATCTTATTAATTATAAATCACAAAAATAAATGTAATATACCAAAATGATCAAAAAAATAATATTTACATGTTAAAAATCTCATATTCTACTTTTGAGTTAAATAAAAATTCAAATATTTTAATAACTCAAATTTAAACTTATTTACTTCATTAATAATTCATATAAGGATAAATAAAATTTATTAACATTCCTAAAATAAGTAAATTAAGTATCATAAATAGTATTAATTTTAAATGTTAATAATATGAAGCCATAATGGTTTAAAACATTATAATTTTTTTTATTTTAGAATTATCTTCAACCTTAAGTGACAACTACATTCTAAAAGGATTCCTATTCATAATAAAAACCTTGAAGAACAACTTGTGACTTAATCAGATCATTTCTATCTACTTTAACCACCAAAATAAAAAACTACCACCACACTATAATAAATCCATAAGTAGTTAAGTAATATTATATTTTGGTTTATAAACTCTAACCACTCATTTATAAAAAGGTAAATGATACTACTCCATTATAAATCAAGAAACCACTACACTAAGTAAAAGAATCACCACTATTAAGTAACCTAAAGGAAACATTCCAAATACCCAAGATACAAATGTTATAAGTATCATACTTTCAAAACTATTTTTATTTTAAAGTTAACTTTAGTCTCCAAGAATTTAAATATAATACTATAAACATTACTATATGTTTTATAGTTAACTTTGGTCTGAACTAGTTAAGTTATAAAGCATTTCAAGCTAAAACTATTCAAGCAAACACAAATATCATCAACCACCAATAACTAACCACAAAGATTGTTTAAACCTTAGAAAAGAAATTTATTCTTCAAAAGTTATTCGTTTTGCCACTTCATACAATGTATGACAAATAATCAAAACCATCTTACTTCATACTTCACTTGTATACCTAGGAACAATAACACTTAAGCTATTTATAAATGACTATACTTATACAGTCAAGTTTGAAGATAATCAATTAAAGTATAAACAATCTTGAAGAGCATTTCATAGGTGTATATTTTATTGCTACATAAATATGTGTTGTTCACACACACTCACAAGCCCTAATAAGAAGCACAAGTGTGAAACTTATCTAAAAGGACAACACATTCTAAAGTAACCATTTCCGGAATCCAAACCCTAGGACAACGTTATCCCCGGGATTTGCGTTTAGAACGTGCATCACAGTACTTATGCATAAAAGCATATTGCTTATTTAAACATTAGTCCTTATCGGACCAATGATGCTGATTTCAGATTTTGGATCTTATACTGACTCGAAGACCGTGAGTACATAATCTTGCAATCACAAAAGGCAAGTTCACACTTGCTCATATCCTTTGTTTATTTTCTATAAAGTATTTTACAAATCTAGTGTTGTCATCACCTGCATTTGAAAAAGGTCAGAAAACACTATTTTCAATAATAGTGTGAACTATTGGTTACTGATCCAGGGTGATCAGATAATCTATTAAATCTAACAGTTGGAATACCACTATTCAGAATTATATCACCTAGAACTTAACAACCAATGTCGCCAGTGATTCTTGCGCCGTATATTACGCGTTAACCATGAGATTTGGAATGGGACGGAGAAGGCAGTTGTATCTTCTTCCTCTCGCATGAAGCCGAATGTGCATGTCGTGGATGTTATCCTTGAAGCATGCATATTAATTGGTAATTCGTAGAGAATATGCATCATATGGGTGGGAACCCTCATCGTCCCACGATAGTTCTGGCTTCTAACGGTTTGTACAAACCATTGCCTTATTCAGTTCCTGTCAATTGCCCTGCTGTAATTTGTTTACTCTTCATGCCATGTTGTTTATCTAAGGAGAGCACCTCTATTGAACTATGGACCCCGGTCCAATATTTACCATTGATACATCTTCCACCATTACTTGTTTACTTGCTGCAAACCATTACCTTTCACACCATACGTTTAATCCTTTGTTACAGCAAACCAGTGAGCTTGACAACCTCACTGATTCGTTAGGGCAAAGTCTTGAGTTTGTGTTGTGCAGGTCTCCGTATTGCTTGCAACACCTGTGTGACGTTTCCTTCCTCCTACTGGTTCGATAACCTCGGTTTCTACTGAGGGAAACTTGCTGCTCTGCTGCTTCATACCTTGCTCTTGGGGTTTCCAACGAAGCGTCCCACAATAAGTGCGGGAAGCCATCAGTCACAGATCACTCAGCCAGTTTCCTATCGCCACAAAGACTCTAATCACCATCGCTAGCCCTCATGTTCCTTCTTTCATGACATTCTCTGCCTCTGACTTCAGCATGGATCGTCGAAGACATGACACATGCTAATAACAGATAGCAGAGATTCACAACGCTCCCTATGAAACCAAATGGCCAGAAAACATGGGTACGCACGACTGAATATCTTTTGATCCATCAATCTCCAGTCATGATACGCCCATGAGTATTCGCCAACGGAATCTTCCGGAACTCGTCTCTCTAGTCTAGATCAACAAGGAGAGACATCAAGCAAATCTTCGTCTTCGCGCGAAAGAAACCTTAGGACCACCTCCTTTATTGATGTTGACACAATGCTCCCCACACCGCCGGCCGGCTCCGACAAGCACATAGGTTTAGCGTCGCCGCCTCCGGCCTACAACACCCCCTCCACCGCTTCCTCCACTATACCTCGCATCCACATGCCTGAGAGCACCTTGCGTAGTAGGTATCGTCGTCCCATTGCCTTTTCCACCACGTGTGAAGCTCTAGAGTCGACCCTCACACGTGGGGATCATACTGGGCACGCCCATCCACCACTTTCAGCGGCCAGGCATGGCGGCCACCGCCGGGAGGGGGGGGGGGGGCAGCGGCCAACAGAGGATATCAATGGCGGCGCCTCTAGGGTTTAGGAATGGTCCACGTGCCAACTTGGAACAACAGGATGTTATGTTTAGAAAGGATCATGTCACTAGAGAATTAGCTACCATATAGGAAGGCATGGTTACACATCACAGAATATTCTGGCGATATGTGACTTTGATTTGAGATTCACCTTTGTTTTTGCTGGATGGACTGGTTCGACGCATGATACACGCATTCTACAACGCGCTATTGAGAAGTATCCAGTACAGTTCCCGACCCCTCCTGGTGGTAATATTCTATACCTTTGTCTACATGGTACACACATAGTTACAAATGCATTGTTGTTGCTGTTTGATTTTTTTTGTTCATATGCAAATACTAAATTACCTTGTTGATTCTGGTTATCCAAATAGAAAAGGGTTCTTAGCTCCTTTCAAGAAGAACACATATCACATACCAGATTTTCTTCGAGAAGGGAGACCAACAAGTAGGAAAGAGATTTTCAACTATGTACGCTCGTCGCTACAGAATGCTATCAAGCGTGTCTTTGGTATCTTGAAAAACAAGTGGTGCATTTTGAAGTATATTCCTTCTTATGGTCTGGTTACACAGAAAAGAATTATTCTTTTTTGCATAGCGCTTCACAATTTTATTAGAGACTCCAACTTACGAGACAAGCAGTTTGATCAGTGTGATGCAGATGAGAACTACTTTTCTAAGGTCCAAATGCAATCAGTAACATTACTGTCGATGATACCGCTCCGAGTGGACTATACACGGTAGACATGAATTCAACACGTGATCGTATTGCTCTGCATTGTACAATGCTAGAAGAAGATGACCGGTTTAATCGGTGTGGATGTATTTATGTTTATTATGAAGCTATCTTATTTTTTGTAATGGTCGGATATGTATTTTGGATAAACTACTATGTGACATATGGTTATTTAATAATGACATATGCGTTTATGCACTTCAATAGTGAAGTATACATGTTATATGAATTACAGAGACACTACAAAAAATTCTTTAGAATACAGTCAGGCTTCAAGTCTCTTGCTAGAAAAAACCCTACATTTCAAAACGAAATGGCCCCTGTAGATCACAGTGGCTGCATCTTCTGAGCTAAGTTGCCCGTATAATATCGCCCAGTCAAGTATACAGGCGATATGTCTATCCTTTTCGGTGCTACACATGCGGCATTCGTTCACGGAGCGTGCCAATAGATCGTGCCCACACATGCCCCCACACCCTGTTCTACTCCTTGAGGACCAAAGATGCGTAGTCCTTTCTTTGCGGCAAAAGTCGAAGCTGATCCATGGAAGGAATATGCACTCACTCGCTCGCTCGCCATCGATGCAGGTAGCTAGTGGCGTCGCTCCAAAGTTTGTGAAAGAAAGACGAGTCGAGCTGCATCATGTCATGTGCAAAGGCAAAGAAAGAAAAGGCTTGGTCCATTCTGACCAAAGCGAGCATGGTGAAAAGATGAAGGGGGTACTACCGTACTCTATCTAGCCCGTGATCAGATTCACACAAGCTTGAACCATCGTCACTATTGACTTGTGGTGATCTCACTGGCCTGATCAATGCTCAGTACTGACGCCTTATCCTTTTGGGCCTCTCCTGCAACCGAGCAGTGCATCTACGTACGTACTGCCTCCATGGACCACGACTTGATGAAGTGTACCTCTAGTTACACAGTTAAATCGCCTTGATTAAAGCGTAGCAAAGAAGTACTGACCATACACTTTGGACATGGATGATTTACTCGCGGAACAGATGGGACGGAAGAACCCAAATTTTTGGAACAGGCAGTGCCAACATTTCCAAGGACGAATTTATACAGAAAGACAACCCCCACATACGAAGATGATAACTACACGGCACATAAACCAACACGATCGATCGAAATTCACGGGAGACTAGAGGGAGACCTAAATCGACATACTGAAACGAAGAAACTAGCAGCAGCTGCATCCGCGATCCATGGAACTCATGGATCCATCCTGGTACTAATTAGTTAACCGGCGGGGAAGGGGACGGTTCAGCGGCCGGCGCACTCGGGCGGCTGGACGGGGAAGCGGCCGGTGTCGACGCAGTAGTCGTAGACGAGGTGGTGCGCGCGCGCCCAGACCAGCTGGTGGCTCTGGTGCACGGACAGCTCCTGCATGTCCTTCTCCTTCCACCAGTACCGGCCCTCCTTGCCCCACGAGGTGCCCGTGCATCGCGCCACCTCGCCGGCGTCCGAGTCCGTGGCGTTGGCCGCCCACACGCAGCCCTCGACGCTGACGTCCCGGAAGGTGGCCACGAAGGGCGCGTGCGACCAGTCGGTCTTGACGAGCCCGCCGCGCGTGGCCCAGTCGTCCGCGTTCCAGATGGAGCTGTACACCGCCATGGGCTGCGGCGACGGGAACGCGATGTCGTCCGTGGAAGAAGGGGCGGCGGTGGAGTTTGGATGGCGGTGGTGGTGGTGGCCCTTGATGGCGGTCTTGTTCTCGTAGACGCGGATGGGGGTGTCGTCGACGAGGAAGACGACCTGGCTGGGGTTCCAGAGCACGGAGTAGGTGTGGAAGTCGGCGGTGGGGTCGAACCAGAGGTCGATGCGCTGCTCCCGGTTGCCCACGCCGTCGATGTACAGGTTGGTCTGCACCAGGTACGGCTCGCCGGTGACGTTGCCCAGGAACTCGAAGTCGAACTCGTTGTGCTTCTCCCCCGCCGACGACAGCTGCATTTCATGGAACACGAACGAAATTAGCTTGCAAATTAACTCAATGTTGAAGATGCAAGTAGTAGTATACTAGAAGCTGGTAAATCAGTTACAGGGTGGTTTGTTTGTTAAAAAAAAAGAGTGGACGCTTTTAAGAAAGTTGGCCGAGGGTGTTCACGTGCTGTGTCCTTTGTAAATTGGTTCTTGGCAGCGTCCCTGGACTGTTGTCAGACAGACATGGCAATCCCCTCAAGATGACAGACATTTCAGGCATGTACCCAGCATTGGCTTTCGATACATTTATTCGACTACGATTTTCTCAACCCATTTCCCTCCCCAATTTAGTCTTTTACTACTCACAATAGTAGTAATCCCGAAGGAATTATAAGATTGCAAGATATGGATGTGTACCCACCGGGTCATTGTTGTTTTTCCTAATACAATGCAGAATGAATGCAGCAGCTCAGAGACACTAGGGACTGAAAATGGCAACAATGTTGAGTTCATGTGGTGGGAGCAAAAGCAGGTGCCTGCACTCACTCACATAGAAAGCGGTGACGACCCCTGCGGAGTCCCCGGGCACGAGCTTCAGATCGGCGGTGGCCTTGCCATACAGGAACTTGTTGTTGGACGCGAAGCCCCCGCCTGTCGAGAAGCCAAAATGCAGAGAAGAACATGAGGAAAAGAACTGTATTTCTTCTGAAGAAAATGGCCCTGCTCTGCGGAGTGAAGCTTACCCGAGGCGGCGTCTAGGCGGAGCTTGAGGAGGTCGTCCTCGTAGACGACGTGGTCGTTGGCCCAGCTCGGCTGCACCACGCCGTCGAACTTGCTGGACGATGCCGCCACCCCGGCGCAGACCAGCGCAGCCACGGCGAGAGTCACCGCGGCGACCAAGGCGCCGTTCTTCCAGGAGGCCACCATTGCAGCAAACTCTCTCCTCTACAATGCTGCTCTGTGCTGTGGTGCCTTCGCCGTGTGAACCGCGCTGTGATGTCGACGAGGCCGTGGCCTGGGCGCGCGTTATATAGCCGGGGGACGGGGAGAGGGGGCTTGGCTTGCCGGGGAAGAGTGGCACGTGACACGAGGGCGCCACGTAGGAGGCCAAGGTAGCCGTTGGGCGACGCGGCCCCACGAACGAGTAGGGCCAGCTTGGCAACTTTCGCGGCATTGGTCACGCCCCTCCCTCGCTCGCTCGCCGCAGCTACTGGCTCTAGCAGTGTAGTGTAGCTCGAGGCGAGCAGTGCACGCATCGTTCACCGAGAGAGAGATAGTACGATCCGTCCCGGCTGGCTCCAGCTGGCTGGGGAGTCGGGAGGGGGTGCGGCGTAGTACGTGACACGGTAAAGAGCAAAGTGCGAGACGCGGTAGAAAGAAAAGCTAGGGTAGCGAGCAGAGTGCAACGCGTACGGTACCTGCGTGGTGTGTACAGACAGCGGCTGTAATAAGGTGGAGTAAAGAAGAGGTGACCCGATTTGCGTCAAGTACGTACGTACGGACGTACCGCTGCGGCCCCTTGCAGTGCAGCTGGCACGGCACGGCTTGATGATGGAGAAGCTAGCGAGAGGCAGTGGCGCAGTGCTCTCCAGACGGTACGGCGAGTGATGGGCGACACTGCAGCGCATGCAGGAGCATTCAAAAAACATTTGCGCAAAAAGCTTTGGTCCTCCGGGCCACGATGATGGCTGCGTTTGCGCCAGTAGAATTAATTAAGTCGCTAATTAAGTTCTTACCACACAGCAGCAGATTAGTACTACACACAGTAGAATTAAGTCGTTAATTAAGTTCTTACCACACAGCAGATTAGTAGTACTAAGGCGCCGAGTGACGTCAGGGGACTTGCACCACCGTACTACGTGTGTCTAAACCTGGAAACTGTAATCCATTAGGAACGGGTCCCCAAATTATAGCAATACAGGAGTACTACTATTCGTAGGTGCACTACTCTAATTTTAATACTACGTACTCGTGATTTTTTTTTGGTCGACCGTGCGATCACATTATTGGTGCAAAGCACGATGATATCTTCTTGGTCACACGCACACATGCACGGGAACGGACAAACCTCACTCACGAGGAGGCATCATTCCAAGAGCTCCCCTTCTTTTCGCTTTCAGGCACGCACATAACGAGGCGCATAATCCTTGTCTCTCTCTCGACTCTCGTGCGGCCGCAAGGATTAACAATTCTGAACATCTCCTCCTGCGTACTGTACGCTCGAAGGTCCGTCAAACAAGTCCAACGCGGTTTCAACATGCACGCCGTTGTCGCGAGCAGTTTTACATGAGCTCGTCCTGAAGAACCACACAAACAAATACCGGTGATAGGAGCAGCTCCACTCGTTGTTGGGAACCCGGACGGAAAATAGCGACCGGACAAAACTAATTTTCGGTCTAAAAATATTTAGTTTTCTACTCGCGTTTTCAAACCGGTTCTTAGACAAAACAAAAACGGACAAATATTTGAATTTTTTTGTTGCCGCCAGCGAAATCTTGGCCAAAGATGTTTGACAGAGGTACGCCCAAAAAGTTATGGCTCGGCGATCAGTCGTCGAGGGGGATGGTCTCCTCCGGTGTGTCTGGTGCGGCGGGGATAGGTGCGTCAGCGTTATGGCCGGCCGACTGGCCGGAGGATGGCGCTGCGGCGCGTCATGTACCAGGCCTTGACCGACGTACTTATCGTGGAGGTGTCTTCATCATCCATGAGGAACTGGAGATCCGTGTTCCTCTTCTTAGCGGCGTAGTTGGCTTTGAGGAGGTCGAGCTTGCGGTCTTAGTTCTGGAGCAGCTGCGTCCACCTCTCGTCGGCCTTCTCCTCCCTCTTCTCGGCATGGGCGATGCACTTCTCGATTGAAATGAGAAGATGCTCGGCGGGCGGTCCTGTGGCTTTGAGCATCTTTGCCTTCTTCTGGCCGAGATCCGGCCTTCCTTCGCCGGCAGCAGGGGAAGGAGCCTCCGGGTTGAACAAGTCGTCCTTGGTCTTGGCGAGGTTCACACGAGTGTCCACTCATTTCTTGCATTTCTCTATCACAGAAAACTCATGGTGGAATTTGAACTTCGTCTCCGTGCCATCCCGATACATGCCGAGTGCACGAAGGAGCTGCAAAGGCAAGGCAAAGAGTGTCAGGACAACTATGAACCCGGCATACCTTCGGCTAGTGTTCGGCGAAGTACCTTGCTATCCATGCTTTCACTTCTGACAGGTGTGCGGTCGACCTCCTCGAGAACGATGTGCCACTTGCTGCATGCCTGCTGGATGAGCCCCCAATGGTTGATCATGGTTTTCTCCCCTCGCTCCACGTGAACCTTTCTATACTTCGGATCACAAAGGTTGCGCTCGTCGAACGCTAGCTTCATGCGCTTCCAGTAATTGTCTGAGTTTAGATTGATGCTGGTGATGGGATCCATGCTTACCGCTTTCCAGGCATCAGCGAGGCAAATGTCCTCATGTGCCGTCCACTTGATCCGGGGATCTGGCGCCGACATGCCCGCCTTCATCTTGCCTTTCCCTTTGGCTTTCGCCGGAGCCAAGACATCCCCTTTGGCATCCTCCACGTCCTCAGCCTGCGTCTGTTTGGCCTGGCCTTCGACGAAATCCTGAGACTCACTGTCGTGCTTGGCGGCGTCCCAAGACTGTTCTTGAGTGAAGGAGGCATTGCCGGCCACCGCCGAGCCCGAGGAGATCATGTCCTGCATGTAACCTTCAACCGAGATTTTGCCGAACATGTTGTGGGCGTCGGCGTCGCCGAAGGTTGTGGGCGAGGAGCTGCCGCCGAACGAAAGAGGGACGCGACGCATGGACGAGGAAGGGCCGCCTTACGCCGGAGAGCTGGAGTAGGTGACGTTGATGTCTATGTTGAAGGCCGAAGGAGGGCGAGGTACGGGGTAGGGGAAGAGCATGTTCGAGTTGAACCCGCCGTCGAACTCGGGGGAGGAAGAGTACCTTTGCCGCGGGTTCGTATGGCTCTCTTGGAACATGGATGGCGAGATCAGCGAGAACCCGGCCGACGAGCCGATGCTTGGCTGGCTCCCCCATGGAGCGTCGTACTGCGGGGCAATGCGCGACATCGCCGCACGTGACACCGTCGACTGCTTTGCCCTTATCGCTTCTTCCTCGGCAAGTGCCTGGGCCTGGGCGGCCACCTTGGACCTCGCCTTCATGTCCCTGCGGTCGTCTGACTCGACCTTCCTCTTCTGGACAAAGGCAAGCCATTCGGCGTTGGTCAAGCCGTTCGGCCTCTTCGTTGACGCTCTCGGTGTCCCCGTCTTTTTATCCATTGATTCACCGATGGTGATCGGGGTTTGACGAAACCCTTGGGCGACATAGTAGGCGGGAGCTCGGCGAACTGCCGGGAGTTATGGGGGAATGGAGAGGAATGGCGGGAGTGAAAGAAGAAAAGGGCAGGAGCTCGGCCTATAGTCGCTGACAGGGTTGGTCCACCCACGTTTTCGCTTCGCCCGACGTTCCCAGGACGTTCACAACACCCCGGGATTGTCCTGGAAAGTCCGGATGAAAGTTGGGCCAAATTCAGACGAAATCAGCGTCCTAAGAACGCGGGTGGATGAAAAATTGCCGTTGAGACGAAAAAAAACCCTGGGAACGCCGTTCTGAAAACGCGGGTGGATATGCTATAAGGCTGGTCATAGTGGGGATAACTTCACTAGTAACTAAGAGTCCAACTCAGCATTTTTTCTTATGTGGCAATAAGTTAGTGAAAAAAAGATAAATAGAGTAACTAGTTGTGTTACTGTAACACCACATATATAACCTAATTAATGTGGCATATATGTAACCACACATAAGTTATTTTGCACTATAAAGAGTAACTTAGACTAGTAACATATACTCCCTCCGTTTAGAAATATAAGACGTTTTAGGTTTATGAAGGAGATGTATCAAAACACCTTTTAGTGTATAGATTCAAATCTTTCACAAACCTAAAACATCTTATATTTCTAAACGGAGGGAGTATATATTACTAGTTTAAGTTACTATGCACTATGACTAGGCTAATGACACGCACAAACATCCATACATCAAGTTATCTGGTTAGAGTAGCGGACCAAGAACATTTTCAATAGCCTGGACAGAAACCGTACATTTAAAAGCTTACGATAATATTTCTTTTTCATCCAATCAACGGAAATACACTGGACAAGTGGACAGGCAGCCGGAAGCGCGCAGAAGTGCTCACGCTGCAGGGCAGCCTAGAGATTGCAATGGGTATCCCTGATCCCTGAATCAGTTGGGAAAAGGTAAGGATATATGACAAAATTACCTCTAGGTATGTAAATACTAAAATTCCATAGAGCGGGTACGGGCATGGAACGGTAGAACCTAAACCAGTGTACTCATCTACCCATCCAATTTTGACAAGTGAAGCATTTTTAATATCTAATTTTTCTCTAAACCCTAGTTCCACGATTGCCGGTTGGTTAGTATCGCTTCACCTCTAGCCGCGAGACCATTGCAATCAATATCTTCTTTACGTGACCACACCCTGATTCTCGAGTGATTAATATCGATCTTGTAATTCTCCTATCCATGAGACTATTGCGGTCAATATCCACATAGACCTCTCGATGACACACAAGATGACTATCTCCTAGCCAAGTCCACCACCAGCAATTGTTTATACAGGTTCTGCAGGTCAGTGATTGCAGTGTTTTGACCATTATACTTGAGATCACCAACGCTGAAGACACTGCTCGAATCTTAGTAATCAATGAAGCCATAGGATTTCCTAAAATGCTTAGAAGTATCGACTGCATGCATTGAAAATAGAAAAAATTCCCGTTTAGTCAGCAAGGAATGCACAAAGGCCACAAAGAAGGAATGTTGCATGTCAGACTTGAGGCCGTGGCTACAAAGGATCTTTGTATTTGGCACTCCTTTTTTGGTATGACAGAATTCAACAACGACATCAAGGTCCTATAGTGGTCGCCTATCTTCTCCAAGATTGTTGAGGATCATGCTCCTCCGGTTGACTATGTGATGAGTGGCGACCACTACAATAAGAAATACTATCTGCTAGATGGCATATATCAAAGATGGTCAACATTTATGAAGACTATCTCAAAACCTCTCATCGGCAAGTATTCCAACTTTTCCAAGAAATAATAAGCTTGTAGAGACGATGTCGAGCGGGATTTGGTATGGTCCAAGCTCGATTTGCAGTTGTCCGGTTCAACGCTCTCACTTGGTGGAAAAACAGATGTGGAGGTGCTGAATGCATGTGTGATTTTACAAAACATGATCACTCGGAGCGAGGGGGACGAGCCAATGTTTTATGAGAGCGAGCCGACACAACCATGTTTTAGATAGGGTTCTTTTTTTCAAAAAGGGGGGAAATCCCTGGCCTCTGCATCGACACAATCTTTTATTTCAAGAATCCAAATATCCAATATTATTATAATTCAAGGATCACTCAAGGTCGAAACATGAATCAACCCACAAAAAATACGAGTTAATAGACTAAACATCATGCTCTAATCTATTAAAACGCACCCAGACAGACTGGAGATAGGGTTCTCTTGTAGAGCCTGATTACCATGTACCAAAATCGTGGGATGCCTTTGTCACTATGCGTCAGGAGATCCGAGACACTATGTGCATCAACAACTACAGGATGATGTACCGAAGCACCCACGGAGGTCAGAGGCAACACCTAGTTTAAGATGTTCTTGTGTTTGAAAACTTGTTAAATTATGACATTACTTTATTGAACTATTTGCTTTGTACTTGTTTTCTATACCAACTACGTGATTACAATTATTTGATAAAATTTTGATGAAACTCTGGTAAAGAATAGCCAAACTATGTGTATAATTTTTTTACGTGATATTTGTGTCAAATTTTAGCAAAATTTAGCAAATTCGCCGATTCTAAAGGTGTATAGTCTGGATCGTGGCTGGGAATTGGCGTATTTCATGTCTAATCTGTCCAAATCTAAAAACTTCAACCAAATCTGATCCTCCTCGAAACTAATTCGAAATCTGACCCCTGGAGTCGGCGCTATTTTAAATGGAGCCGAAGTTGTACATGTCGACACGTACATATCTGAAAACCGAATCAAAGGAGGTTGGCTCCGTTTAAAACGGCGCCGACCTCCCTAGGCTGCCTTCCTATTCTCCTATGTTGGCGCCGATCTGTATAACTTCAGCTCCGTTTAAAATAGCGCCGAACCCAGAGGTGAGATTCCAAATTAGTTTAAAATAGAGATCAGATTTGGTTGAAGTTTTTTTTTTAAAAGCCAGATTTAATAAAAAATACGGAGTTGGCTAACCCCAAGGTCAAATGCTCACCTATTTTAACGAAAATTAGAGCATCTCCACTCGTTGGTCGAAGACCGATTTTCGGTCGGACGTAATTAGTTTTCGATCTGGATACGTCCATTTTCCCACTCGCGTACCCTGGCCGAGTTCCCAAGTTCGGCTAAAATTCATTAAAGATGGGCGAATTTCATTAAAGATGGGCAAATACAGACGGATTACATGAAATTTAAACTAAACTAATACATAATAAACTTAAAAGAGGCCGTTGTCGTGGCCTCCGCCGGCGCCTTCGCCGTCCTACATGCCGAAGTTGCTGTAGAACGCCGTGTAGCCCGGGTCGGCGCGGCCGTCATCCTCGCCGCCGTCGTTATCGTCGCTCGGCGGCTGGTTCTGGCGGGAGCTCCCCTGGCCTGGGTCGCCGAACCTCCAGGGCTGGTAGGACGGGCCTTCGTCCTCGTCGTTGTCGAGGACGTAGAGTGGGGCGCCCTGGTAGGAGAGCTCACGCCCGGCTAACGCCCGACGCCGGGCGGCCTGCTTATCAGCCTGCTGTTGTAGGCCGAGAATGCGTTGCCGCTCCGCCTTCTCCCAGTCCTTCCTGGACCATTCCAGGATGTCCGGCAAGGAGGGATCCACTGGCGGAGGCTGCGGCGCCGTGTCGCGGAGCGACTGCTCCAGCGCCATCCTCAAGGCGCCGGCGAGTCTTCTGTCTTGGGGAGAACTGGATGCCGCGCGAGCAGGTCCGCGGCGGCGTGCGGAGTGGCGCCGAGCCGGAGGAGTGGGATGCCGACGCGGAGGAGGACGAGCTCATGCTCGCCATCCTCCTCGGCATCCAGTTCGCCGGAGGTCGCCGACCTGACCTGGCCGCCGGCGTCGGTGTGGGCGGAAAGCCGAGCCGTGGCGTGTTCCCGCGGTTGATGTGCTCCATCACCGCCGCGAGAGAGGGTTCGCCGGAGTTTGGGCTTGTGGGCTGGGAGGGGCCGTGAGAGAGTGTGAAGATCTTTGGTGAGGGGTACGGCTTATAAAGGCCGAGCTGAGCGGCGAGGGCGGGAAAAGGGGAAACGACGGGAAGTTAGTGCCCGCCGGTCCGTTGCGGGAGCCGAGCCGGCGACGATGGTGCCGTAATTCGGCGACGCATGGCCGATGCGACGGACAGTTAATGCCCGGCGGTCGCTGCGTGGTTCCGAGGATGACGACGACTCGGCTTCCTTCGCTGACTCGCCGGGTCTACGTGCCGTTTTGTTTTTTTTCGCCGAACTCGCTGAGTCCGGCCTTCCCAGGACGTATCCGGAAACCTGGGTTCGGCCTGGTAGTCCAAACCAAAATTGGGTCAAATCCAGCTGAAAACATGTCCTTGGATACATGACTGGGCTAATTTTCGACGTCCGTACCGAAATTCGGCGTCCGGATCATCCTCCTGGGTGGATGAGTGAAGATGCTCTTATTGCCAGATTTCGTCCTTGGGGCCTCCACCAGTGGAGAGATCAGCACTCTTGAAAACTCATGTTCGGTTCGCTCCGCGGAATGGCTACAGGTTATGGAGAAAAGCGGGACGTGACCCAGCGGTGTATGCTGTGAAAGCAAGTCCAGCCCAGAAAAGTTTATTCATCACATTCACACCACAACCCCACTCCACCAAGAACCAGTCAGTGCGACTGGCATGTGTGGCTACACCCATTTACCACATGAGAGTTGTTACGTCATTGTACAGCAGTCATGATGATAGCTGCGGGGCAGCTGCTGCTGTACGCCGCAGCGGTAAAAGAGCTTGTCCTGTCCTGAGGAAAAGCGAAAAAGGAAAAGGTTTTGGGAGTTTGGACTCATCTTTTCCTTCCAAAACTTTTTCTGGGACGAAAACAACAACAGCTCCTCCGCCGGGCCCATCTCGCTTTGTGGCAGTAGTACCTTTACGGGTTATAAACGTCTTCAAATTTTAAAAATAGTGCCGTTGCTAGGCAAGCAAGAAGTAATGCTTCTGTGCTGTGCGTATCGGCACGGGTTGATCAGATGAGAGTACAGCGGCACTGTTCTAGTAATTGCAATCTTGCAAGGTAGCGCCCTCCTACGCTGCTTGTCCAGTAGCCTAATCTTTTTACACTCTTTTTACACGTAGGAGTAGTGTGGAGATACGAACAGTGGGAGCGTGTGATCTCCATTGCAATTCGCAAACAGTTTGTTTCATGTACTATTTATATAGCTTACTGTATGCGATTTTAAAATATTCAGCTCCGTGACTGTGAAAGTGAAAAGAAAGAAAGGTAAATGAGGCCTCTGCGACTGTCAAGGCATGGGGGTTTCTACCTCTCGCTCTCCGGGCCCATGCAGGCACGAGCAGTAGCTGGTGTATCTTTCCGCTCGTGACGGATTCGTTCCCACTATAGGCGCGCTCGATATCGATCTGATCGACGCTCGACAGTCGACAGCGACGGGTGGGCGCTCGCTGCAGCCTTTGGTAGTTCCTGCACGCTTCGTCCCCATCTATCAGTTTCCGCGACGAGATAATTCCCGTCGTCTGCGACAAGTGTGGCTGCGTGCGCGGGCATCCATCACCTTTGTATACCTGCAGTAAAAAAAAAGCTCAGGTAAACTTGAACCACTACTGTAAATAGTACTAGTACTTTGTGAGACACGGATGAGTACTAGCAGTGGAGATTAACACGTGATGGGCCTGTGTGGCACAGTTGGAGAGTGGCAGTTCCGTGGCGGCAGCGGCGTGACATGGCGCATGATGAATGATGATGTACTACGCCGATATGATGGATGGCGCTGGGATCAGTGCACTGGGCTGGCGATGCCATTGATGAATGATCCTCCTCCTGCTGGGGCGTGCCAAATTATTAGGTTCTCTCTGTTAGAAATGACGAGGAAGGTCGACCTAAAACGGACACTGACCAAGTCTGGGGTATTCTCTGTTAAATCCATCTACTTGGCGCTAAAATAAGTTCAGGTTAACAATTACCTCTTAAGGTAAAAGTCTTTGTGGATGGGATGGAAAGACAAGGAGTGGAAGTGTATGCTTTGTGAAAAAAGATGAAACGGTCGACCATTTATTCTTTGAATGTTCTTGCAGTGATCCTAGTGATCCTTGCAGTACTGCTCGCAAGATCTCGTATTGGTTATCTAATTGGGCTTGCTTGAAGAAACAAAACGTATGGCATGTTCAAGCTACCGCAGCACTCCTCTTGTCTAAAGTTACGGCGGAGGCTTTCAGCTTGCAACAAGGGTGGGCTCCAGCAAGAAGGAGAACTGGAGTAGGATGAATAGCCTGAAGCACAAAACGCTGTGGATGATGAAAGAAGACAAGTTATGCTCTGTTTCTGTAATAAAAACTCTAGACAAAGTTGATCCGTTTTAGTAGTGTTTTTCTCAGTCTTTTCTAGCTTGTGTGATGGTTTAAAATAGTTTGTGTCTACTAACACTAGTTGAGTAGGCATGAGTGGATGCTTGGAGATGTGGAGTGTAGGTTCTAACATGTACCTTCAACTGTTTTATCGTTGAAATGAAATAGGGAGCCTGTGTCCTCACTTCGAAAAAAAAATTCACCACTATCTGCGAATTATCTGGAAGAACCATTCTCAAGTCGGAATATAGTATGGAAGAACCATTCTCAAATCGGAATACATGCTGCACCCTTTCGATTATCACATACTCCCTCCGTTTCAAAATATAAGATGTTTAGATTTGTGAAGAAGATGAATCTTTTTTTTTTGGAGCAACCGGCAGGAGCTCTGCCTTTTCAAATAGATAGAGGGAAAAACGAAACACACGGTACATGAGAGCATGTTTTGGTTAAGGTGAAAACATGCGGAAAAAACACCCTAGAAAAACAAAAAAAGCCAACCCCTAATCAGGCTCCGCGGGAATGGCAGGCCCGAATGCCCCAAAAGCCCGGGCGCGTTGCCTGATATCCTCCCTAGCGATCTCCGCCACCTCGACATAAGTCAGACGCCGTCCGGTGAAGATTCGTCTGTTTCTCTCTTTCCAAACGTTCCAGAGGACATACAAGAGTCGACCACTTAAAGTTCTTTTAGCGTTCGATGGTATTCCGACAATCAGATTGTCCCACCATTCAGTGAGGGAATGGAAGTCGTGGCCCTGAAGCACCCCTGCAGCGTTGTCCCAAAGTTGGGTGAGGGTCCAGACAGCTTTAGTAAAAGGACAATCTTTGCAGAGGTGATTGGCCGTCTCGGGCGCGCTAAGGCAAAGAGCGCAGATAGTGTCGTGCGTCCACCCCCTAGCGGCTAAGTTATCAGCCGTAAGGAGCTTGCCATGCATGGCCAGCCAACCAAAAATCTTGCATTTGGGTTCGGCATGGGCAGTCCACAACTTTTGGGCAATGAACTTGGGGTGACTGCCGTGGAATTGCGCAAGGTACGCAGAGGTAGCACTATAGTTTCCATCCGCCGTCAAAGTCCAAACTATACCATCTTTTTGTCCTGGAGTCAGCTGCGTGCTCGCAACCACGTCCCAAACTTTGATGAACTGGGCAAGCTGTGCCGGAGTGGTCAGGCTAGAAATGGCGCGAATCCAGTTTCCGTCAGCTAATTCTTTGGCCACGCTTCTGGTTTTTCTCGAAGCAATCTTGAAAAGGTCCGGCGCCCAAAGGCGTATGGGGCCATGCTGAGACCAGCTGTCGTGCCAGAATGAGGCCGTCTCACCATCACCTAGGGAGATTTTCGTGGAAGCTCTGAAGAGATCCATGTCGGCATCGTCACAGGGAAGCTTAGAACCCGCCCAGGTGCGTTGGGGGTCAGTCCACTGCAGCCAAGGCCATCGGAGTCTGAGGGCCCGTCCCGTTCGTTGCAGGTGAGGCATCCCAAGCCCGCCCAGATCTTTCGGTCTACAGAGCGTCGTCCAGCTAACTAAGGCTCTTCCTCTTGCCGCGTGCTCGCCTTCGTCGCCGGCCCAGACGAAGTTTCTTGCAATACGAGTAATCTTATCTCTAGCCCATTTGGATAAGGGGATGACTGTAGCATGGTAGACAGCGATGGCCATGAGGACGGACTTGGCAAGGGCAATTCTTCCAGGTCGAGCAAGAAACTTCCCTTTCCATCCAGGAAGCTTTCCTGCAATCTTGTCAATGAGGGGCTGTAGATCTACTTTACGGAGTCGCCTGAAGTGCAGTGGCAGACCCAGATATTTTCCTGGGAACGTAGTGATCTTTGACGGGAAGGCAGAGAGGACATTCCGGAGGTCGAAATTGTCACATCTAATGGGGAAGACCTCCGTCTTAATTAGGTTGGTGATGAGGCCACTGGCCTTTCCGAAGCAGTCTAGAATGTCAGAGATAGCCTGGAGCTCTTCTTTCACAGGGTTGACAAAAATTCCGGCATCATCCGCATAGATGGAGATTCTGCAACGAGGCTTGCGCGATCGGATTGGACTTAGGATACCGCGTTGACTTGCAATCGAGAGGATGCGTTGTAATGGGTCAATGGCGAGGATGAAAAGCATGGGAGAGAGAGGATCACCCTGTCTGAGGCCCTTGGCGTGTTGAAATGGCCTTCCCGGATCTCCATTAAGAAGCACCCTGGAGGAAGCCGAAGATAAAAGCATGCATACCCAGTCTCGCCAAAGTTGCCCGAAGCCCAGGGCCGTCATTACCTCGATGAGATAAGCCCACCCCACGGAGTCGAAGGCTTTAGAGATGTCCAGCTTTAGGAAAAGGCTAGGTGTTCTTGAAGAATGTAACTCTTTGATGAGGTTTTGCACGTGCAAGAAGTTGTCATGGATGCTCCTTTTCTTCACGAAGGCGCTTTGGCATTGGGAAACAATTTCAGGAAGGATTGGAGCCAGCCGGTTTGCAAGCAGCTTGGAGAAAATCTTGGACAAACTATGGATGAGACTAATAGGCCTGTAGTCGCATATAGACGCAGCATCTTGCTTCTTGGGGATTAAGATGATGTTTGCAGAGTTTATCAAGCCCGTGCAGCCACCCTTCAAGCTAGCCATATGGGATATAGTGGCCACGATGTCATTTTTGATAATCTCCCAACAGCTCTTGAAGAAAGCGCCGATGAAGCCGTCCGGACCCGGCGCCTTGACAGAAGGCAAAGAGAAAACGGCCTCCTTTATCTCATACTCATCAAACGGGGCTTCGAGGTCGGCGAGGTCGCGTTGCACATACTGCAAGGCGTCCCAATCAAGGCTAAGAAGCCGCTGGGCTTTTGATCCGAGTGCGCCCTTGAAGTGTTGGAGGATCACCTCCTCCTTGTCCTCTTTCGTGATGGAGGCTCCCGAGACAGTGGCGAGAGTCTGTATGTGGACCTTCCTACGACGCCCATTGGCTCGGACGTGAAACAGTTTGGTATTAGCATCACCTAAACGGATCCAAGTCAGACGGGATCTTTGGCGGAGTTTGATCTTCTGGATTGCAAGGAGTCCAAGATAGGAAGACTTTAGCTGACGTCTAAGGTCGCGCTCTTCATCCGAAAGCGTGCGGGACTCCTCCGCCGTGTCGAAACGCCAAATGAGCTCCTTTGCCAAGGCAATTTGGATCTTGATATTGCCAATGCATTGTCTTTGCCAAATCTTTAGAGCCTTAGCCGTGCGAGAAAGCTTTATGTGCACCCGACGGATAGGGTCGGCGGCTTGGATAGGCTTGTTCCAGGCATCAGAGACCGTGTCTCGAAAGCCATGCATCTGAATCCAAAACTCTTCAAACTTGAAGGATGGCTTTCTAACAGAAGCGACCGAGCCTTGGAGAAAAAGAGGCGCATGGTCCGAGCAGGCCGACGTTATTGCTTGGAGATGGGCATCGGGGAAAAGCTCGTCCCAATCGGCGGAGAAAAAAACATGGTCGATCTTGGTGAGGGTAGGGTCGTCCTGGCCGTTTGACCAGGTAAAACGACGACCATCCATTCTCATTTCTTTCAGTTCGAGGAAATCACGCGCCGCTCGAAACTTCCCAATTAGACGTCTATTGATGTTGAGGTTGTTCTTGTCAGACGCCTTAGTGATGAGGTTGAAGTCTCCAAGCAGGATCCATGAGGCCCTCACAAGAGGCTTCAAAGCCCGCAGCTCCTCGATGAAGATGACCTTCTCAGGCTCAGTCTGTGGGCCATAGACGCAGGTTAAGGTCCAAGTTGTTCCCTCGTTCAGCATAGTAATGGTGGCCGAGAGCGTGTGGGCGGTGAGGTGGACATCCGATAGAGAAAAAAAGGCTGAGGAGGCCGCGATAATCATTCCTCCACGAGTACCATCGGCGGGGAGGGAAGCGTAGTTGTTGACGAAAGAGATACCAAGCGTGGCAGAAATGACGGCATCGTTTACATCTTCAAGTTTGGTTTCCTGGAGGCAGACAATTGTCGCATGAGTGTCCCTGACCAAATCACGGACGGCGTCGCGCCGTACTTTACTATTCAGACCACGAGAGGGTTCCAGTTGAGCAAATTCACATTGTATTGTGCCATTAAATCACACATGCAAGCACAGATAGACTAGGACGAAATCCACGCAAGTAGTGAAGAAGCCCAATTTCTCTCTCGAGGCAAAGACAAATGATAGCACAATGATTGGCAGAGCAGACGAAGACATCAGTCAGAGCCTTAGCCGGCCAGCGAAGAGAAACAGCAAACTGAAGCATGCAGTCAAAGTAATTCAGCAGAGGAAGTACGCAGCTTCCAGGAGACGATAACAACGAGAAGTGCAGGTAGCATGGTCTACGAAAATGGAAAACACGGGGCACCAGCCCGGGCAAACAGCGCGTGGAGATGCATCTACACATCTAAACCGGATGAAGACACTGTTGGGGCTGCAGCTACAGTCTTGTCAGTAGCCTTCTTCTTCTTTATCTTCTTTACTTGCTTGACAAGAGCGTCGAGGGCCTGAATTGCCGATGATGCCAACGGTCCACTGAGGAACAGCTGACGGAAAGCCACCCGCGAGGCGTCGTCGAAGGAGGCCGAAGGAGCGAGGATGCCGCAGGCACGTGCGATGATCTCCTGGATGGCTTCCGCGCCCTCCGAGAGCTGTCGCGTCTTCTTCTTGATGGCGATTCGACCGCTGCGCCTAGGGGAAACAGCAGGCGGCAACGCCATCTTTTTCTTCTTGGCCACCGGCGTGCTCAGAAGAGCGGGCTGCACAGGAGCGGCGATGTCGGACAGGAAGGCGGTTAGAGCAGCAGTATCTTTCAAGGCAGCGTTTGAGGAAGGCAGAGCGGAGGCCGTGTCGCTCACCACAGAGACTTGGCGTTGCGGCGCACCCGATGGAGCCGAGGGGGGCGGAGAACCCGCCAGCGGAGAGTGGAGCACGATAGCAGCGTCCCAGGCTTCATTCCGAGGCTCGATGCCCAGCTGGGTCAGGAGCAGAGTCGCCTCATCCACCCCGCCTTGGAGCCCTGCTGCATCAGGAGGGCACAGCCACGCATCAGTCATGGGCGGCAAGGCAAAAGCCTCAAGGTTGAGGCCAGGCGGCGATGCCACAGGAACCCGCAGCGAGGAAAGCACCCCTGCCTCGAGGCCTGGAGAAAGCAGCTGGGTGCGCCCATCTCCACCTCCGGCCAGGTCACCTCCCACAACTGAGGCAGCCTCCCCCGCGTGTCGCCCTGACGAAATAGGCGACACGGGTGAGGTGCACGGGGCAGGAGCAGACGTAGCACGGAGGAAGTCGACGGCCCTAGTAAGCCAGCAGCGCAGCTCGATGGATTCCTCAATGACAGGCTTGATCATTCCATTGACACACTCCAGCAACTCCTTTTTAAGCAACAATGCTTGATCATTCAGCAAAGACCGCAACACCTCTGCAGAAGGGATCAACTGGCTCCTTGCCTCAGCTGTCGAAACATGCTCGATGTAGTCGATGACCATCTCGTCGGGCCCAGCCTCGCGACGACGGCCATGGGTGCTGTCAGCGTGCTCCCGACGCCGTGGCGAGCGCGTCCGCTCACGCCTGATGGATCCCTGGGCATCCCAACGGTCAGCAGTGCCACGACGTCCTTCACGCGCGGCGTCCCTGTCACGGTCGTCGTATCTAGATTTGTTTTAGTATTTAGGTTCACTCAACTTTGAAATGAATCTACATACTAACAGAAGTCTAGATTTATTTTCTTCATAAACCTAAAACATCTTATATTTTGAAACGGAGGGAGTAACAAACATGTCACATTCTACTCTTAGTTTCAGTAAGTATAAACCAAGTCATATTATCGACAGAAAAATAGCGAACTCATTGTTCCATAAGCAGTATACTCCAGATGATAACTCCTCTGCGTCCACGTCCACAACGGGAGGCTGTCTAGCTAGATGCTCGTCAAATCACTCGATATAACAGATACTGACGACTGTTTGGTCCTGGTGGCGACTGGGTCTAGCATGAAGATGACTGCGTATGGTTAAAGGGGCTGGACTCCTGGCAAGTTACCACTGTTGTGGAGGCACCTCATCCTTGGCCACAGCGGAATCGCAGGCCACGATCTTCAGCTTGCCGATTTTCCCTGACATCTCCTCGTTCTTGAACATCACGTCTCGCAGCATGAAAGTCCAGACGTTGTCACAGTACCTGTAGGTGCGCAGATTGCCCTGCCAAGACAAGAGGGAGAAACATCAGGTAAATGCAATCAACGCATGGTTGGATGGAAAGATGATTACAGATTGCAATATAAAATATCATCAAATTTCAGCAAGAAGGGTCGTATATCTGTCTGCATGGTACATAAGCATGGTAAACACAAAACAACTTGCTGAAACATTGTGCAATAGGGAGATGAGACTTGAGATGCTAGTCCTGCATGTAGAGGGTAATGTTCTGAATTTGACTGGGATACTAGGGAGAAGTGGAGAACTATTTGAGTAAAGCTGTTTCCATGCGGAAGTACTGCTTTCATTCAGAAATAAACAACAGCACCTAGATGCATGCCAGGCCATGAAAAAATGAGTGTTGTTTCCAGAACTATTTCCTGGTTCGAATACAGAAAAAATGCTACTCAACTTCAGTCAGTAAGGAATATGTCATTGCACGTGATACAAATTCGAAAAACATAAGTATGTTCTCCAAATGCTACCAATCGCGCACAACTATCGTATGTCAAGTTAGCAGAAAACTTTTTGTTTGAAACGGTAAAGAAATAAAAGTCCATGTAAGTTCAAATATAAGTTTGGAACAGGGCAGTCCACATACTTGCTGATCATGTTGCAGGCAATTTTCCTTTGATACTAAGCACATTCTTATTTTTTAGGAAAAGCAAACAAATGCCCCCCAAAAGGAGCTATTCAACTTCAGTCAGTAAGGAATATGTCAGTCCACATTACATCAATAAAGCGGAACACATAGGTTGTTGTTCTCCAAAATGTAGCCAACTTTTAACATACTACATGGAAATGATTGCACAAAACTATCATAAGAAAAAAAAAGAAACCAAATCATCAGTAGGTCTAAATAATATGTTAAGAAAAAGACAGCAAACGCACATGCTTGCTTGTTACCGACAGACAGTTTACACTAATACTAAGCAGTAAAAAGTTGCTAACTTATCTCGCAATAGTATTCGTCATGTATTCTCGGCATAAGGTTTAGCCAAGTAATGAATCTGGAACAAGGTATTTATTGCACATAAATTTACTTAATTTGCAAAAGTCTGCTCCAAAAATATTATGCCAAGGAATGTACTTACGGCAGAAAAATCAGTACCAGTACCCAACAACTTTACTGGCATCAGAACAAATATACTGACAGGTAACTTACAAAAATATATCTCAGCATTCCCTTCAAACCTCTGTAGTTTACCAGCTTATCATTAGTAGAAACAGCATAAGAAAGAGGCACATGTTGTTGCCAAACAGAGATGGCATTTATTAGTATCGTACCTTGAAGGAGGCCCTGCTCGTCACCAGGTACTCCAGCGCGGCGCTCATGGACTAAAAACAGCAAGACCATGCACACGCAACGTCAAAACAGCCGGGGACTCATCACAATTTAGAACCTGTCCGTCAGTTAGAGTTCACAGGTCGAACCTTGTCGAACTGCAGCTGGACCTGGACGGCGAGCTCGGGGGCGAGCTTGCCACTGTAGACCATCTCGTCCAGCGTCGCGGAGAGTTTGTTGCCGATGGTGGTGTGCCGGTAGATCTCCAAGGGGGGCATCCCTCCCTGGTCCTCCTTTTCCTGCGACGGGAGCGCACCAGCAACAGTATCAGAAATCAGAACAGCACAGACAGTTTTAGTTACACCTCACGATGGAACTGGAATCGTCAATTTTCATCAATATTTGTCCAATCGCGCCACAAATTAGATAACCAAATGAAGTTTAGTCATGCAGTATCAGAAATCAGAACAGCACAGACAGCTTCGGTAACACCTCACGCCGGAACTGGAATCGTTGATTTTCATCAATATTTGTACACTCGCGCCACAAATTTGATAACCAACAAAGTTTCGTCAAGCAGTATCAGGATTCAGAACAGCACAGAAAGTTTCAGTAACACCTCACGCTCGAACTGGAATCATCGATTTTCCTCAATATTTTGCCCATTCACGCCACAAATTCGATAAACAACAAAGTTTCGTCAAGCAATATCAGGATTCAGAACAGCACAGACAGAAATCAGTAAGAACACTTCATGCTTATTCATCAAGCAAGGAAACCCCGCTCTGCTCTGTTCCACATCCGCCGCCATCCGGACCGTCCCAGACGAAACCCTAGATGTTTGTGCGCGGCGTCGACAGCCACCGGCGTGGCGAAATCACCTTGCGGCTTCCAGTAAGAAACCCCCGGTCTGAAAACGCACGAATCGAATCGAATCGTGGAGACGAAGGCCCTTGTACGCTCGCGCATCTCAACGCCGACGCGTCGGAAAAACTGCGCCCGGTTTTCCCGCCCGCAGCAGCCAAAAAAACCCGCCAAAAAAGCACACGAATCCAACAGTGGGGAGGCAGGAAGGCTCTTACCGCGCGCGCGCAGGCGGTCGGTAAGGCTCCCTGCGCGGCGTACCGGTCGGTGCGGCGGTCTCAGGACGATGCGCTTCGATCTGGGACGGCGAGCGGGCGAGGCCTGGAATGTTCGGGAAGGGGAGAGCAGGGGGAAGGGAAGGAGGAGGAATTCGAAATCGGGTGGTTATATGGGGACGGGCCGACGGCGTGGCTTCCCGTTTTGCCCCTGGCACGGCTGTGGAGTCTGGAGTGTGGACCTTGAGGCCACGTCGTCCAGGTCATGCCATGTCAGCCTCGTTTTCTGTCTCTCTCTCTAGTCTCTACTACCTCTGCACCAAATTATAAAATGTTTTTGGTGGATTAAAATAGCTTACCTAAACGTCTTATAGTTTGAACAGAGTTAGTAGTAAAATTGTTGCTTCCGTTTGTTTAAGTGTTGTGTAGTAGTAGGTGCAACATTTCTTACGTACCATAGCAACTCGACGTACATGGCTAACCAGCGGTCCGGATGTTTGAGCTGCACGATCCACGGTCACATGAGAAGGACGCAGTCTACTTCAGCTATAAGAATGTGTCGAATTTTTGTTGTCCACTTAAAAATGTGAGGTTGACTAAAAGTTAATCTACTGACTATATATAGTTGATGGTTACAGTGACAAGCTCCAACGAAAGATTATGAGCACAACATGTGCCTTTCTATCGGTCAAAGGTGGTCATTAGAGCCGATGCACACAGGCTTCCAGATCGCGCGAGCTCCGGGAAGAGGGATGATATACATTATTATGAGCACAACATAATATAATACCAATGTCTATAAAAAGAAAAAATTGATGGGTACCCAATTATGTCAACTATGTATAGAGTTAATTAAGTTAGGCATGCAAGGGCTTGCTCCTACCCCTCCCCCAAGTTAGGGAGGGGTTCAATAATATTTGCATTATAAATTTTAATACTCATATGTCGTCTACTTTGTTTTGTTTTCATCTTTGATTTTATGATCAGAAAATCTCAACTTCTCTCTTTTTGTTGGTCAAGCTTGATTTTCACACCCAGGGCTTCCGTCAACACATGTTTCCGTGCATAACCTTTGGACTGTCGATCAGCACTCCGTTGACAAAATGAACAAGTTGCCTCAAGGATAGATCCAACACTTCACAGCAGCAAGGGATGCACCTATGTCAAATTTGTACTCACCGCACTCGCCATCTGCCACCTTGCATCTCTCATTCTCTTTAAGATTGTGAATGTGTCCATTGATAATATTATGAGGTCCTTCTTATTGCCAGGTAGTAATAAAATCTTTCTGGGGAAATTGTAAAATTTTATGGGAGTTTTTTCCCGTCTGATTTCCCTTGGAGAGCTTGGCGTGCTCAAGATGGAAAAATTCTAGAGGGATCTATGGTTAAGATGGTCTTTGGATGAAATGGTAAAACCTGGATGGATCATGTGCCGTCCTTGGTAACCCTTGTGGCGCCGAAGAAATTCAACTTTTCCACAATTCAACATCAATTACTATAGGCGTTGGGAAAACGACCAAGTTATGGCATGCTCCATGGCTCCGGAAGAAAGCCTAAAGCAAAGCTTCGTCCATGCATCTTTCTGCTTACAAACGCCCCTAATGTCTGTGTGTGCTGAGCTATCCATGCGGGTTAGTGGATTGCGAAGCTTCACACTGTTGGAATTATGCCCTAGAGGCAATAATAAAGATGTTATTATTATAATTTTTGTTCATGATAATGTTTATATTCCATGCTAGAATTGTATTAAGCGGAAACTTTAATACATGTGTGGTTTGTGAACAACACCGTGTCCCTAGTACGCCTCTATGGACTAGCTCATTGATTAATGATGGTTAAGGTTTCCTAACCATGGACATGAGTTGTCGATTAATAATGAGATCATATCATTGGGAGAATGATATGATGGACATACCCAAACTAAGCGAAGCAATTAGACCGTGTCATCGTGTTCGTCTTTGCGAAGCTTTTATTATGTCAAATATTGTATTCCTTAGACCATGAGATAATACAACTCCCTGGTATCGGAAGAAAGCTTTGAGGTCATCAAACGTCATCCTATGAGAGGGTGATCATAAAGGTGTCTCTCAGGTGATCGGAAAGTATCTGTTGGGTTGTATGTATCGAGATGGGATTTGTCCCTCCCAAGTCGGAGAGATATACTTCGGGCCCACTCGGTAATCGATATCAACACCGCTTGCAAGCATGTGGTTAAGGAGTTAATCACAAAGTGATATCAGATTACAGAACGAGTAAAGTACTTGCTGTGAACGTGATTGAACTAGGTATGACGGTACCGACGATCAAATCTCGGGCAAGTAAAATATCGCGAGACGAAGGGAATATATATATGGGATTGATTGAATCCTGGCATCGTGGTTCATCCGATGTGATCATCGATGAATGTGTGGGAGTCAATATGGGTTTCCAGACCCCGCTGTTGATTATTGATAGAAGATCATGTCTGCATATTCTCGAACCCGCAGGGTCACACACTTAACGTGTCTCGACGCTAGGATAGATTGGATAATTGGTTTATGAGTTTTTGTTCGGAGTCTCGGATGGGATCCGGGACATCATGAGAGGTTTCGGAATGGTCCGGAGAATATGATTCATATAAGGCAGTGCGGTTTTTGGAGTTCGAAATTGTTCCGGGTTAATCGGTATTGTACCGGAAGCTTCTAGAACCTTCCGGAAGGGGACCAACGTGGCCCCACCTTCTGGGAGGGGGCATGGGCCTATGAGGAAGTGCCCTGGCCGCATTGGGCCAGGGGCACAAGGCCCCATAGGGCCCAGCCGGCCAAGGGGGTTTTAAACTCGAGATAGACCTTCTAGAAGGGGGGGTTTCCTTGCCCCCCACTCCTTCTCCTTGGGGCCGCCGGTTTGGGCTTGGGGGAGGGGCTAGGGGCGCACCAACCCCCACACCTTCCCCTCCAACCCTAGCCGCCCTGCTGCCCTTCCTCTCTCCCTCCCGACTGTTTGTAGGCGAAGCCCTGCTGCAGAAATTCTCCACCATATACACCACGCCGTCGTGTTGTATATCCAATCCGTTTCTCCACCATACTTGCTGGTCCGAGGAAGGAGGAGACGTCGAGGTGCTGCACATGTGCATCTCACGGAGGCACCGCCACTTGTGGTGCTAGATCGGATCGGATCGCGAGGAGGAGAAGCGAGTACGACTACATCACCCACGTTCTGACGAACGTTCCGCTGTGCGAATCTTCAAGGGTATGAAGATCTAATCCAATCTCTCTCGTTGTTTGCATCTCCTAGATTAGATCTTGGCTTTCCCTCTGTTCGCATCCGTAGAAAATTTTGATTTACTATGCCGCGAAACCCTTTAGTGGTATCAAAGCTAGATCTATGCGTAGATGTGTTTCACGAGTAGAACGCAACATGGTTGTTGCGGGTGTTGATGTTTTCTGCTGCAAGCCTCTTGTTTGTGTTCTTCTTATGACGCGGGATAGTGAGATTGAAGCGGTCCAGGCCAACCTTACGCGACGTCGTTCGCGATACCGGCTCCGCACTTGACGTGTGGCTTGTTCCACACATGCGGCTGGTGGATGTCAGTTTCTCTCACTATAGTTGTCATGGGATTAAACCGGAGTTTGGCAACCATAATATCACCGTTGTGGCTTTCCGTAGGTAAGAATCGTTCTTAGCATCTACTCCCATAAGCCACGTAAAACATGCAACAACAAAGTAGAGGCGTCTAACTTGTTTTTGCAGGGAGTGTTTTCTGTGATATGGTATGGCCCAAGATGTGATGTGTATAATGTATGCGATGATCATGTTTTATAATGTTTCACGACTTGCATGTCGATGAGTACACAACCGGCAGGAGCCATATGGTTGTGTTTGTAATTGTGTATGACCTGTGTGTTAACTTCTTATGCGCCATGTAATAGTTTCACGTTATCGCTAAGTAGTTAGCAATAGTTGTAGTTGCTATTCGTGGTGGAGGCAATCATGGTGGAGTGATGGAGATCATGCCGGAACGCACAAGATGGAGATCATTGCGTGAAGATTGGCTATACCATGTCACATAAAGTTATATGCATGTGATGATTATCCTTTTATGTATCTCATTATGCTTAGATCGCGATGGTAGCATTATAAGATGATTCCTCACTTAAAGATCAAGATAAAAACAGTGTTCTCCCCAAGTATGCACCGTTGCGAAAGTTCGTCGTGTCCAAGCATCACGTGATGATCGGGTGCTATAGACTCTACGCTCACATACAACGGGTGCAAGCCAGTTTTGCACACGCGGAAATACTTGGGTCTAACTTGACGAGCCTAGCATGTACAGACATGGCCTCGGAACACAAGAACCGAAAGGTTAAGCATGAGTCATATGAATGATATGATCGACACTTTGTTGTCCACCATTGAAACCACATCTCTTCTCGTGATGATCGGATTAGGTGTGGTGAATTTGGATCGTGTTCACTAAACAACTTGAGGGATGTTGAATTTAGTGGGAGTTCATCTAGTAATTTGATTAAAAGTTGAACTAGTTATCATGAACATAGTCTAATTTGTACTTGCAAATATTGTAGATCACATGGCTAAGTCCAACTTCAACTTCAACGTTTTTGCTGAGAAAGAAAAGCTTAAGAACAATGGGTCTAACTTCACCAATTGGTTCCGCAATCTAAGAATCATTCTCTCTGGCGGTCAAAAGGACTATGTCCTTGGGAAAGCGTTAGGTGACCCCCCCTGCTGCAACTGCACCGGCTGATGAGAAAGCTGTCTATCAGTCGCGCAAAGATGATTATGGTGTGATTAAGAGCACCATGTTGTTTGCTATGGAACCGAAACTTCAAAATCGTTTTGAAGACTATCCAGGGCCCTTTGAGATTCTCGAAGAGCTGAAAACCATGTTTCAGACTCAGGCCCGTTCTGAGAGATATGAGATCTATGAGAAGTTCTTTAACTGCAAGATGGAGGAAGGGAGTTCCGTTAGTGAGCACGCCATTAAGATGACGGGCTACACTCAACGCCTTGAGCAACTGGACTGCAAGATTCTAGAGGAGCTCAAGATTGACATAGTTCTGCAATCACTCCCTCCTAGCTACAAAGGTTTTGTAGTTACTCATAATTAGATTGGTTCCACTGATACGATCACTGAGCTCTTCGCTAAGCTGAAAGTTGCGGAGGTGGACATCAAGAAAGATAATCATGTGTTGATGGTCAACAAGCCCCCCAGCTTTAAGAAAGGTAAGGGTGCAAAGAAGCCCATCAAGAAGGGCAGCGGCAAGCATGTTGCCCTTGCAGAGAAGAAGCTCAAGTCTTGTGGCATCCCGCAAAACCACTACTAGAAAATCGCGTTGTTTTTGTGCATTGCATCGTCATCATCATGCATTGTTTGTCTGAAACCACTTTCAAAACGCATAGTTTTGTTTTCTAAATAGCCCCCGTCCTCATTTCAAATTAAAACATCGGACGGTTCCGGTCTTTTATTTGGCTAAAACTAGTTACAAAATTTATTTTAAAATAAGTTAGAAAAACCTAGCCTAAAATATCTAGACATAACCCTGCCTAAACCCTTTTATACCAAATAACCTACCCAGTCCTATTCTACCCCAGCCCTCCACCTCACCTGCACCAATCGGTGCCTGCCACCTCATCCTCTCTTCCCTCCCAACCACTCCCTAGCTGCCACGTCACTACTCCCTCCCCACCTGCCTCCCCTGGTCAAACCCTCCCCCAGCCTAAGCACTCTCTCTCCCTCACCGCCCCTGGGTCCCACCGCAGGCCCGCAGCAGCCCCCACCCCTAGACCCGGTCCAACCCCCCACCTACCGCACCAGATCCCCACGCCCCGGTCCCCGCCCTGCCCGTGGGACCCACCCCAGGACCCACTCCCGTCTGGACCAGTAACAAACCCCGACACGCCCCGCTCCTACCTCCTTCTCCTCTCTCCCCCAACCTCTCTACGGCCTCCTCCCTCAACCCGACCCCGACACCTCCCTCCCCAGGCGCCGCCGCCGGCGACCCTCCCCGCTCACCCTCTTCCCTCCTCTAGCTCGCCGCCACGCCCCATCCTCCCGCCGCCCTCTCCTCGCCGAGTCCGGCCCTTCCTCCCCGACCTCCGCGCCTCGGCCTCCGCCCGTCCTCCCCGCCGGCCGCTGCGCCTCGTCGGCCTCCCCGTGTGGCGCCGCCGCTGCCGCGGTTCCTCTCCGGCCCTAGCGCCTCCGCCTCTGCCCGACCTCCTCGCCGCCGGCCCGAGCCCGCGCCGTGGCTCTCTGCCCCGCCTCCGACCGCGAACCGCCGCCTCCTCTGCGTCCGTCCACCGCCCCGCCAGAACCCCCGCCGCCGGGTCCTCCCTCTCCGGCCACGACCCCGCGCCTCCTCGTCACCGACCCGGGCCCGCTCCCTCCTCCGCGCCGTCGTCCGCGGCCGCATCTTCTTCCCCACCGGCGGCGCCGCCGCCGGTGTCCCCTCTGCGTCCGCGTCGCCCTCTGCGCGCCTGGCTGCCACCTCTGCTTGCCACCGCAGGATCGGCGTCCTCCCTAGTCGGCCCGTCGCCAAGGGGCCGTTCCCGTCTCGTCGTCGACCCTGGGTCCCCTGGCCAGGACCTCTGTCGCCTCGTGGCTCTGACCGCCAGCACCCGCCTCACGCACGCCATCGCCTTTCTTCGGTCACGCGGTGCCTCGCAGGTGTTTGTGTTTTGGTCTGGAAGAGTTGACACCAGTTCAGAGAAGCTAGTAGGCCGTCAATGTGTTCCGTTGTCGGCTTGTCTCTGACGGCAAGTTACAGGAACCACCAGATGCCACTCGAAGTAACCCTTGACAATTCAAGGTCTTCTACACGGAACTCGCGGAACCGACGTCGTCCATGTTTATCACCGACGAATAAGTTGGGACAATCTGGGCTACCTCCTCGGAGCGGACAAGAACAAGGAGTTGACCAAGCTCATCGGTGCCGCGCCAAGATCTTCGAAAACCCCCGGTACCAAACAAGTTCACCATCGACCTCGAGCTCTCCTACACGGATACCAAGCGACAAGAACTCCATGTACCCGAAGACCTACTTCATGAACACCAAGACCCCGTACCCAAGGCTCTCGTCTCGGAGCGCCAAATTCTTCTTTCCGGACCCCCCGAAGACCTAACCCTGGCGTGCCAAGTTCTTCGACCCGAAGGCCACGGATACGCCAAGTATTTCACCCCGAATGCCAAGACCGACTCGATGGAGCGGACCCGACAAGACCTTCGCCCTGACAAGATCGACACCGTCTAGAAAGAATCCGATGCGCCCCCGACGCCGAATCAAGTCCTCCTTCACGGAACGCCAAGATCTACCTCAGTTGTCCGAGAACGATCCCGTCGAACCCTGAACCCTGAGACCCGAACCCCGAACCCCGGAACCAAGATCGTCGAGACCCCTTAATGTGTGAACCCCTTCCCGAAACCCTATTTTATAATATATACAACTTGTCACATATTAAATGTTCATGCATGCATATTGTCGTGTGGTTTGGGGCCTTATGCCGATTCACCTCATAATTAAATATGGGGCCCATATGCGGGCAAATCTAGTCTTATATTGGCCTCATTTAAAACTTGTGTAGCAAACCGGTGCTATCTTTTGCCATGTTAAAACAATATTTAAATTGCGGGGTAGCTAAATAACTTGAACCGTTCAATTAATTGTCGGGACCCCCGGTTCCGCTTAATCTTGCCTAATTGCACCGCACCTTTGCCATGCCATACATCATACATGCATCATGCCCGATCTTTTGCCGTAGTATTAAATATTGCATCCGGTGTCTCCTCTAGTGTTTTGCTTCTTCGCGGATAAGGCCGTTGAGTTGATGCGAGTGTCGACCCGATCTTTGGTTGAACCTTCGACAATGTTTTCAGGCGAGCATCTCCTCCTTTCTACCTATCTTACTTTTATAGTTTTTATTCCCTCATGTTGATCTATTGCTATCTGTGTTGCGATGCTCTAGTTTTCGTGCCCGGATATCCCTTGCAGCCTTAAATTTGCCTTGGACACATCCTATTACCTGTTGATTGGTAGATAATTGGACTTGCGCGTCGTAGTCGCTGGCTCAAGTGCTGTTGCTTGTCGTCAAGTACCACAGTTGTTGGTGTTTTGCCGCATGTTTGATGTTGGAGATGATCATGGCTTTACTTATCGTTCACTTTAATTCCTGTTTAACAACTAAAATTGAAGTAAGTAAGTAGAGGTATCGGTGGGTGATAGATAATATTTGGTTTCCGACCGCCCACTTGTGTCCCGTAGGACCCCGAGTACTTGATACCTGTTCCTTGTTTTATCGCGCTATCCACATCCGGGAGGATTATGGGACCCCCCTGAGCCAGAGATTGATTCATTCTTATTTCATGGGGCCACAAACTAGTTTGAGGTTTTATTTACTATCTTGTACCTATGCCATGCTTTTCTGCTTTATTTACGATTGTGCGAGGAGCACACTGTACTGTTTAGGATCGTGGCACGATTCCGCGGTGTCGACAAGCCCAGTTTTGGGTTCCCAGTCGTTCACAGCCGTCCCCACAACCTTGAGTCCGCCTCGGAGCCGGCCGGCTTCGTTGCGGGTCTAATTTAAGGGGTGGCCCCCTGAAATATTTCTGAATCCTGTGATTGCTTTGTCGTAAAGGCCTCGTTGGGTTTTGATTTGGTTTTTCCGAGGTTGATCGAGTGTGTGTTGCTATTTGTGCACCCCGGCCGGGTTAAAACTTTCTGAAAGCCGTGTCTGCGGTTACGGACGACTTGGAGCACAGTATCTCGAACATAGACAAGCATAACTAAAGTAGTGCTATAAATTTGACTTTATAATGACTAGTAATCAGCTTCAACATAAGGGAATGGCTAAATAAACTGCCCACAATTGCTTGTTTGGGTGTCGCTTGCGACCATTGTATCTGACTAGTAAGTATTGCAACTACAACGGAATGGCTAAATAAAAGTACCAACAACTGCTGGGTTTTGGGTTATCTCATGCTAATTGTATCTGATTAGTAAGTGTTACTACTATAACGGAATGGTTAATTAAAAGTGCCCACTGCTTCCTTTATCAGGATGATTATCTACACCAGACTAGTAATTGCTGCAACGATAACTGAATAAATAAAACTGCCAACTGTGTGAGTTCCTCGGTTGACTTCCTCGTTTGGTCTCGAGGGGGAAACACCAGGATGGGTTTGTCTGGTGGTAGTATCAGGTTGGTTCCGAATAGGTCTTTCTTACCCCTCTCTGATAGCCGCCAGTTGTATCGAGTCTCTATAGGTTGTTTAGTGCACGCTGCCGCTTCAGTCCACCATACCTATGTAGGCGAGGACCGCCGAATTCTAGTCTCGCCGTGTACTGGCCTCAGTACTGACGCTCCTATTTTCCTTTGCCCTTTGTCGGCACCCCTTTTGTCTAAGCAGGTATTGAGATCGACGTCGTTAGCAGGGTTACCCTTCCGGCTTGGCCTGGGCAGGGTTATGGACGCCACTGGTTATTCTTCAGGGCTCTTAGCCCCATTTGCATCTTGTCCGTAGTCGGACGCTCTAGCATTTTCAAGGTGATTTGGATCTTTGTATTTTATATCTGTATTCTTGACTCATGGAGTCGCTGTTGTATATATATATCTGTTTTGTGGGTCCCATCGAGGACTGTTGTGTAATGTTATTACTTCGTTTTCCACCCACACGAAAGTGCCTGGTGGGCACCTTTGAATCGTTTCTATGCGGGTTTGGCGGGTTTCGCTAAAACTTGCATAGGTCCGATTCTGAGGGTGTTACAAGTCTGGACCTAAGCCAGACACTGAGTGCTTCTATTGCAAGGACAAGGGTCACTGGAAGCGCAACTGTCCGAAGTACTTAGCGGAAAGAAGGCTGGCACCATCAAAGGTATATTTGATATACATGTTATTGATGTTTTCCTTACTAGCCCTCGTTGTAGTGCCTGGGTATTTGATACCGGTTCAGTTGCTAATATTTGTAACTCGAAACAGGAGCTATGGAATAGACGGCGGCTTGCGAGGGATGAGGTGATGATGCACGTTGGCAACGGATCAAGGGTTGATGTGATGGCCGTCGGCACGCTCTCCTTAGTTTTACCTTCGGGATTAGTTCTAAACCTTAATAAGTGTTATTATGTGCCTGCATTGAGCATGAACATTATTTCTGGATCTTGTTTATTGCAAGACGGTTATTCATTTAAATCGGAGAATAATGGTTGTTCTATTTATATGAGTAACATCTTTTATGGTCATGCACCTCTAGTGAATGGTTTATTTCTTCTAAATCTCGAAAGGGATGAAACACACATCCATAACATTGAGGCTAAGAGATGCAAAGTAGATAGTGATAATACTACTTATTTGTGGCACCGTCGTCTAGGTCATATTGGTGTAAAGCGCATGAAGAAACTCCATTCTGATGGACTTTTGGAGTCTCTTGATTTTGAAGCATTTGACACATGCGAACCATGCCTTATGGGCAAGATGATCAAAACCCCGTTCTCCGGTATGATGGAGCGAGCAACGGACTTGTTGGAAATCATACATACCGATGTATGCGGACCGATGAGTGTTTCGACGCGCGGTGGATATCACTATTTTCTCACTTTTACCGATGACTTAAGTAGATATGGGTATATCTATTTAATGAAACATAAATCTGAAACATTTGAAAAGTTCAAGGAATTTCAGAATGAAGTGGAGAACCATCGTAACAGAAAGATTAAATTTCTACGATCCGATCGTGGGGGCGAGTATTTAAGTTATGATTTTCTCACGCATCTTAAAGCAAGCGGAATTATTTCGCAACTCACGCCACCCGGAACACCACAGCGCAATGGTGTGTCTGAACGCCGGAATCGAACTCTATTAGATATGGTCCGATCAATGATGTCTCTTACTGATTTGCCGTTATCTTTTTGGGGTTATGCATTAGAAACCGCTGCATTCACTTTAAATAGGGCTCCATCTAAATCCGTTGAGACGACACAGTATGAACTGTGGTTTGGTGCTAAACCTAAGTTGTCGTTTCTTAAAGTTTGGGGATGCGAAGCTTACGTCAAGAAGTTGATGCCGGACAAGCTCGAACCCAAAGCGGAGAAATGCGTCTTCATAGGATACCCTAAGGAAACTATTGGGTATACCTTCTATCACAGAACCGAAGGCAAAGTGTTTGTCGCAAAGAACGGTTCCTTTCTTGAGAAGGAGTTTCTCTCGAAAGAAGTGAGTGGGAGGAAAGTAGAGCTAGACGAGGTTATTGAACCTTCTCTTGAATTGGAGAGTAGCGCAGCACCTGAAATTGTTCCAGTGCCGCCTGCACCAACAATAGAGGAAGCTAATGATAAGGATCATGAAGCTTCGGACGATGCTGCTACTGAACGTCGCAGGTCGACAAGGTCGTGTGCCCCTCCTGAGTGGTACGGCAACCCTGTCTTGACTTTCTTGTCAGTAGAAGACAGTGAACCTACGAACTATGAGGAAGCGATGATGAGCCCAGACTCTGAGAAATGGCTAGAAGCCATGAAATCCGAATTGGGATCCATGAGCGAAAACCAAGTATGGACTTTGGTGGACCCTCCTAGCGACCGAAAGGCCGTTGAGTGCAAATGGATCTTCAAGAAGAAAACGGACGTGGATGGTAATGTTACCGTCTATAAAGCACGGCTTGTCGCGAAAGGTTTTCGACAAGTTCAAGGTGTTGACTACGATGAGACTTTCTCTCCCGTAGCGATGTTTAAGTCCATTCGGATTTTATTAGCAATTGCTGCGTTTCATGATTATGAAATATGGCAGATGGATGTCAAGACTGCTTTCCTCAATGGCAACATTGATGAAGAGTTGTATATGATGCAACCCGAAGGTTTTTTCGATCCTAAGGATGCTGATAAAGTATGCAAACTTCAGCTTTCCATTTATGGACTGAAGCAAGCGTCTCGGAGTTGGAACCTTCGTTTTGATCAAGTGATCAAGAGCTTTGGATTTGTTCCAAATTGCTACGAAGCTTGCATCTACAAGAAAGTGAGTGGGAGCTCGGTGACATTTCTGGTACTATATGTGGATGACATATTGATTATTGGAAATGACATCAACATGCTTAACAATGTGAAGAGTTATTTGAACAAGTGTTTTTTAGTGAAAGACCTAGGTGAAGCTGCTTATATATTGGGCATCAAAATCTATAGAGATAGACAAAGACGCCTGATAGCTTTAAGCCAGAGTACATACCTAGACAAAGTTCTGAAAAGGTTCAGAATGGATAAGGCAAAGAAAGGTTCAGTGCCTATGTTGTCAGGTAAGATATTGAGAAAGACTCAATGTCCAGCTACGATAAATGATAGGGAAGCTATGAGCAAGGTGCCTTATGCCTCGGCCAAAGGTTCCATCATGTATGCCATGCTGTGTACTAGACCGGATGTGTCCAATGCTCTTAGTTTCACGAGCAGATATCAAAGTGATCCAGGAGTGGAACACTGGACAGCCGTGAAGAACATCCTAAAGTACCTAAATAGGACTAAAGAAATGTTCTTAGTCTATGGGGGTGATGAACAGCTTGTCGTAAAAGGTTACGTCGACGCTAGTTTTGACACCGACAAGTATGATTCCAAATCTCAGACAGGATACGTTTATATTTTGAATGGAGGAGCTGTGAGCTGGAGAAGATGCAAGCAAAGCGTGATCGCGGGATCTACAGTGGAAGCGGAATACATGGCTGCTGCAGAAGCGTCAAGTGAAGGAGTTTGGATCTGAAACTTCATCACTGAGCTTGGCGTGGTTCCAAGTGCATTGGACCCACTGGAGATATTGTGTGGCAACACTGGCGCCATAGCACTTGCTAAGGAACCAAGATATCATCCAAAGACCAAGCATATCAACTGCAAGTTTCATATAATCCGAGATTATATTGCAGATAGAGATCTGAAGATTAGCAAAGTACATACAGATCTGAATGTCGCAGATCCATTGACTAAACCTCTTCCACGTGCAAAACATGATCAGCACCTCAGTGCCATGGGTGTGAGATTGTTGCCAAATGTAAACTAGATTATTGACTCTAGTGCAAGTGGGAGACTGTTGGAATTATGCCCTAGAGGCAATAATAAAGATGTTATTATTATAATTCTTGTTCATGATAATGTTTATATTCCATGCTAGAATTGTATTAAGCGGAAACTTTAATACATGTGTGGTTTGTGAACAACACCGTGTCCCTAGTACGCCTCTATGGACTAGCTCATTGATTAATGATGGTTAAGGTTTCCTAACCATGGATATGAGTTGTCTATTAATAATGAGATCATATCATTGGGAGAATGATATGATGGACATACCCAAACTAAGCGAAGCAATTAGATCGTGTCATCGTGTTCGTCTTTGCGAAGCTTTTCTTATGTCAAATATTGTATTCCTTAGACCATGAGATAATACAACTCCCTGGTATCGGAAGAAAGCTTTGAGGTCATCAAACGTCATTCTATGAGAGGGTGATCATAAAGGTGTCTCTCGGGTGATCGGAAAGTATCTGTTGGGTTGTATGTATCGAGATGGGATTTGTCCCTCCCAAGTCGGAGAGATATACTTCGGGCCCACTCGGTAATCGATATCAACACCGCTTGCAAGCATGTGGTTAAGGAGTTAATCACAAAGTGATATCGAATTACGGAACGAGTAAAGTACTTGCTGTGAACGAGATTGAACTAGGTATGACGGTACCGACGATCAAATCTCGGGCAAGTAAAATATCGCGAGACGAAGGGAATATATATATGGGATTGATTGAATCCTGGCATCGTGGTTCATCCGATATGATCATCGATGAATGTGTGGGAGTCAATATGGGTTTCCAGACCCCGCTGTTGATTATTGATAGAAGATCATGTCTGCATATTCTCGAACCCGCAGGGTCACACACTTAACGTGTCTCGACGCTAGGATAGATTGGATAATTGGTTTATGAGTTTTTGTTCGGAGTCTCGGATGGGATCCGGGACATCACGAGAGGTTCCGGAATGGTCCGGAGAATAAGATTCATATAAGGCAGTGCAGTTTTTGGAGTTCGGAATTGTTCCGGGTTAATCGGTATTGTACCGGAAGCTTCTAGAACCTTCCGGAAGGGGACCAACGTGGCCCCACCTTCCGGTAGGGGGCATGGGCGTATGAGGAAGTGCCCTGGCCGCATTGGGCCAGGGGCAGAAGGCCCCATAGGGCCCAGCCGGCCAAGGGGGTTTTAAACTCGAGATAGACCTTCTAGAAGGGGGGTTTCCTTGCCCCCCACTCCTTCTCCTTGGGGCCGCCGATTTGGGATTGGGGGAGGGGCTAGGGCTGCGCCTACCCCTCTATATAAAGAGGGCTGTGGGCGCACCAACACCCCACACCTTCCCCTCCAACCCTAGCTGCCCTGCTGCCCTTCCTCTCTCCCTCGCGACTGTTTGTAGGCGAAGCCCTGCTGCAGAAATTCTCCACCATATACACCACGCCGTCGTGTTGTATATCCAATCCGTCTCTCCACCATACTTGCTGGTCCGAGGAAGGAGGAGACGTCGAGGTGCTGCACGTGTGCATCTCACGGAGGCACCGCCACTTGTGGTGCTAGATCGGATCGGATCGCGAGGAGGAGAAGCGAGTACGACTACATCACCCACGTTCCGACGAACGTTCCGCTGTGCGAATCTTCAAGGGTATGAAGATCTAATCCAATCTCTCTCGTTGTTTGCATCTCCTAAATTAGATCTTGGCTTTACCTCTGTTCGCATCCGTAGAAAATTTTGATTTACTTTGCCGCGAAACCCTTCACACACGTGTAGAGGGTCACCCCCGAATCCTCATGAAGTTCTATTCTCAATGGACATTGGTGAATGATATTCACCTTCTCGATCATCTAGTTGACGAGATCACTTGAAGAATCTCACATTTGGGTTAGCTATTATGCTAAATTGGCATACCTTGCCTAGTTAGAGGGTATTAGCACCGCTATTATGAAGTCGTCGGTTTGGTATAATGGTGGACGCCACCCAAATGCAAGTTTCTTCACACGCGGCTTATCATGAAGGCAGTGGACCCGATGGGCTCCAGTGGTGAGGTTGGCTAACCATACTTCTTAACCATACTCTCTGTCATCTATGTAGGTATGAGCTGTAGAGCGCAACCCATATCCTCTTCAAATGTCGGTACACTCCTTAATAATTTGGACTATGACGGGTAAATCATTGGGTGCCAAGGAGGTACATGGTTACGATTGGGCTCACTTTGCGATGGGTCAAGGACTAGTTGTCTTCAGTAATTTATCTTGGAGGCAACTTGAACTTATGGAAGCACCGGAATGAGAGCAATGCTCGTGTTTTTTATGAATTTTTATCTCCCTTTGACGTTCCATACTAAGATTAGGTGTGGTGAGGCCCTTTTGGGTTATGTGCCTGTGCCAATAACTTTGATGAAAAAATGTCGGCAAGGATAGGCTTTTGATTTTGTTGGTCGTGTTATCTTTAAACTCTTCTTTATTAATGAACTTAAAAAAAGCCAAGTCAGCACACCATCTAAACCAGAAAGACATAGGCATGACTATGTTAGACATATTCCTTGGAGTACAAATTTGGACCCGAGTAAGTGCAACCTTTTTGAGCTATATACTACTTTTTTGGTCGAATTATATACTACTTGTTGAACTATATACAAATTTGGACTCGAGTACCGAACTTGGTTGAGCATGTTCAACCCATGGTGAGAATGAACGTGTTGACAAATGAGAGTCCTTCCAAGTAGGGATGTAAGCGGCACACCACTTAATCCCGCGTAATACCATTTATTAGTCTTCAAGTTTAATAAAATTTGTATTTTTAAAAACAAAGAACTAATAAATTAAATAAACGGAACTTGCCGATGTCATTTAAGTGCCATTTACATCCCTACTTCCAAGGTAGATAGTAAAATGAAGTTATCCGCTTACATCCGTACTTCCGCTCCTTAATTTGAGGCACTTCCCGGTTCGGTGCAGCACGTAATTATCCGCATCGAACGGATAGGAAAGCTGAGGCGCGTGCCCGGAAGAGAACGACCTCCGAAACCGGACCGGGACGTGCTCCCGGCCTTGATTTATCAAAAGCCGACTCGGACTGGAACGCTGATTCGATTCTACTACGGACGTGCGGCCGGGCACCTCTCCCAGCCTATATTATCCCGTCACGCACGGCGAGAGCAACGATCCAACAAGCAGAAGCTATCCCATCGCATCGCATCGCGTCGCTGATCATGGCGGCACTCGATACCAGCGTGAACCTCTTCGCGCTCCTCGACGGCAACGACCCCGGCGACAAGCGCCTCGCCGACTTCGACTCACAGCAAAAGGAGAAGAAGAAGAATAAGGCCGGGGCTGCAAAGAAGCAGCCAGCCTCCACCGTCGTGCCCGACTACAAGCTGAAGCTCATGAAACCGGCTTCAACACCGGCTCCAGCGGCCTCGTCCAGGGCGCCCAGGAAGACCCCGGCGCCGGCAGTCGCGGCCGGTCTCCGGTCGGCCGCGGCGGCGTCCATGGCGAGGACGATGAACAAGCAGACTACCACTACTGCGCCTGCCGAGCTCCCCGGTCGTAGTACAAACTTCACCGCCTTGTTGTTCGGCAAGGCCTATCCTTCTGCTCGGGAGCGCATCTTCAAGCAGAGGCAGGAGGAGTACGAGCGGCGTCAGGCTCAGGCCAAGGCGATGAACGACGCCGGCGTCAGTGGTGACAACGGGAAGAGTGCGGCTGCAGTGGCTCCGCCGGCAGGAAAGACCCACGGTGCGAGGGTGCAGCAGCACGCTGGTCGTGGAGGTACGGGGCAGGAAGCCCCCGTACAGGCGGCGCCTCCGGTGGGTAAGGGTAAGGGCAAGGTCGTGGACGGAGGGGAGCAGCGGCAGGGCGTCACGGTGTATGAGGCGGCTGCTCCTCTAAAGCCTCTGACTCCGCTGCCGAGCCTGGAAGACATGGATCAGTTCCCGTCCCTCAAGTGAAGTAGGGCTAGCTAGCTAGCTGATTAGTTGCGCCTTACATATGGTGCGTATGTACGTACAGTAATTTGTTAAATTCGGGACTCGTTATCGGCTAGGCTTCACAACGACAGTAATTATACAATTGTTAAGGAAGAATCCTGATTTAATAAATACAAAAATTTCTCTTTACAATTGTTATTCAGCAAGGACGGATATTACTCAGGTATGAAGCCCTAACATAGTATATTGTACTTTTTATAATATTGCTATGAAAGCGTGCACACTTTTATAACATTACCATGAAAGTGTGTTTTAATTTCAGTGTAAAGTAACCAAGGATTCGAATTCCTTTTTGTTTTTTTGCCACCTGAACGAGATGGCCAAAATTCGATATTTCTAAGAAACTTGGACGGAAAGCTGAAATAAATTTTAAATCTAGAACAAAACATGACCTGGATTGTATTGAAAAATGACAGAAATTTTCTCAACTGCTTGGAATACAGCGGAACCAAAATAAACCACTGAATCACAATCAAAAGGAGGAAACTTGTAGCACAATCATATTCTAGAAACAAATATAGCTAAATGAACTGAAGATTAAAAACTCCAAAATTAACAATCTGAAAGTAGTGTAGAAGTCAGATCTTTAACTGTGAAGATAAAAGACACAATATATAGGAGAAAGGGTTGGCATTCCCAAGCATGTGGTGCTACAGCTCTAACGTCGGTACATCTGGTTCTATATTCTATAGCGCTTCCTTAACCCTATAATCTTTAACTAGCATTGTAAGTACAAAATCTCACCGTATTACGAAAGGAAAGTCCACCTCCCTTGTACCTATAGCCTCAAAATCAACATCACAGTAATTTTCTGGATCGGACGAACGATTCCAATCTCCTATGCTTCGATCCATGTGAAAATATCAAAATGGTGATGTACACAACGACTGTCGATGACGAGGACAGACACAAAGCAATCCATGATGCATGAATGCTTGATAGCCTGACTGCAAAGTGGATCCTAACCTGGAGTTTGTTGCGTGAGACGTCGGGCACAAGGAGGTCGCAGATCTGGCCGAAATGCTCGGACAGGTGGCGTAGCCGCCGCTCAGCGAGGAGCACCAACTCCATCACCTTCCCATCCTCTGCCTCCTTGAGCACCCCGCACCACCACGTCGTCCATAGAGCACGGTCCCTCGTCCTCCCTTAGCTTGCTGCCCCTTTCCATAGCGTCCCTCCTATGCATGGCCATATGGTACACCCTCTCCAGCTTCTCGCCTCCCACAACAGGGCCTGGTACGCCTCATGATCCTCATCCAATCACACCACCTCCCAACTCGCTACCACTTCTCCTCGATCTCCATCTCTTCTCTCGACTCGACTGGGTCTCCCTAGGAGTGTAAGCGGAGGAAGGCCCGCGAGGAGTCGGCGAGCTCGTGGTCAGGGCGGGGCCATGGGGCGGTCGAGGTGATATCGCCGACACGCATCATGGATGCAAGGACGGACATGTGATGGAGGCCCAACATGCGCTCAAGTGCTCCTTGAGCTCGAACTCTGCAGGGCCTGACATGTCTCACGGGGACTGGAACGGCGTGTTTGGATACTTGGTGGTGCTGCCACACTGGTGTTAGTCGAAGCCAAAGAAAAAGGCACCCGATGTGGTGGCTTTTGATCACAATGGAGCGTCGAGTTTGTTTTCTAGTTGAGAATGATATGGGATTTGTTCGTTAGTTAATCACAAATTGTTAAGGCTCCACTTATCACACGCAAAGCATGGTCTGATAATTAACGCGGTCGTATTACTTGTAATTAGAGGAAAGTGTGACACAACGTGGCGTTGGAGAGAGAGAGAGAGAGAGAGAGAGAGAGAGAGAGAGAGAGAGAGGCGTGGAGTTGAATTTTTGTTTGGATAAGATAAAGTTTGTCAGCCGATGATTTTTTTATTTAGGCACGGAGTTTGTTGAGGAGTGGCAATTTCCTAGTAATTTTTTAAAGTGTAACACCAGACGTTCATATCTTTGAAATTAATAGTAAAAATTACGTGGCATGTATAAGATAAATATGTCTTATCAACCATTGTACATGTCCTAAGTGATAAGGCTGACCAAAAGTTCATCCACAGGTGATGGTTACAGTTATAAAAAGGAAATTCTGATGTGTACCCAATTCTGTAAGGAAATTCTTATGGATACCCATTCAGTCAACTATGTATACAATTAATAATTTAGACCTAGGAGGCTTGCCCCTCCCCCTCCCCCAAGGGAGGGGTTCAATAACAGTTGCATTACAAAGATTGATACTCATATGGAAATTAGTTGGATACCAATGATCTAGTCTACTTTGTTTAGCTTTATTGTTTGACTTTATGATCAGAAATCTCAGCTTCTCCTTTTTTTTCTAGTCAATGCTTTTGGCACTCAGGGCTTCCATCAGCATATGATTCCGTGCATAAGCTTCGGAGTGCTGATCAGCTAGCACTTTGTTGACAAAATAGTGAACAAATTGACTTTTTTTACAGAAACTTCGCTTTATTGATAATCACACATCAGTACAAATAATCCCTCGGATAAAAGTCGGGGCATAATGAAATATAAAGCTAGAGTTTACATTAACACAAGATTTCGCTAAGCGATGCGCCGCTTCATTGAGACCTCGCTTCACGTGCCTGAACGTCACTGAAGCAAACTCCTTCACCAAGTGCTTGATACCAGCAGCAATAACCCCAGCGGGAGACCTGTCAATCATCGAGGAGTTCACCCTAGACACCAGGGAGAGGCAGTCGGATTCAAAGATGACATTACGCAGATTCTCCCCCAGGGCAAGCTCCACTGCTCTACGAAGAGCTAGAGCTTTAGCAATTTCGGGCTCCATTGCGCCCTTTAGATGTTGACGGCAAGCAACCAGAAATTTCCCGCTGTGGTCTCGGGCTAAGGCACCCACACCGATGCACCCTTCCTCTTGAAAGACCGCATCATCAGAGTTGACAAGAAACATACCCGGTAGCAGTGGTGTCCTGGAGGTGATCGACGGACTGGACGCACACCTTAGAGCCGAGCTTGTCATGTACAAATTTTGCTTGATGAAGTCAACATAAGCCACAATCTTCGCTGCTGTACGAGTAGGGTTGGGCCTGACATCATTATTCCTTATCTCATTTCTAGCTTCCCAGATAATGTAGAACGCAACATACAACGTTGTTGCCTGAATATCAGAAGCTCTCGCCAGAAAATCGAACAGCCATGCTCTAGGGGATGAGAACTCCTTCCGGTTAAGGTGGAGAGGGATCACTTTCTTAACCTCCCGCCAAAATGCTTGAGCAAATTGACAGAACGGCATGGCGTGTTCAATGCTTTCCGTCCTATGACAGAACACAGAAGCGACCGGACCAGGAACATGTCTTCGGCATAGCTGCAATCCGCTTGGGAGGCAATCGTGTGCGAAGCGCTAGAGGTGAATATTCATTTTGCCTGGGGCTTTAACCTTCCACACCGCCTTCCACTGCATGTCCGACGCAGTCCAGTTCGACAACAGACCTCTGTTCGATCTACCGAGGCCCATAAAAAATTTGCCAGAGCGTGCCATGTTGTATGCAGATCGGACTAAAAAGGTACCATGTCTTGTAAACGGCCAGCACACGAAATCTTCATCAGCATGCCTCGAAATCTGAATGTTCATTATTGTATCGGCCACGACTGGTTCGAAAAAAGCATAGACATTCTCTTCGTTCCATATACTTGTCTCCTCATCGATCAGACAGTGCACCTTTGATGTGGATGGGATTGGCGAGGTAGGGTTCAGTAATCCCGGGGGAAAGTTTGGAATCCAATTATCATGAAGGATCTTCACTGATCTCCCATTCCCAATACCCCCGCGGACTCCCTGAAACAGCAGCTCTCACCCATGCAGTATACTTTGCCAGGTGTACGACGAGGACGTTGGCCTAGTAGCATTCCAGAAGTCAGAATCCGGGTAGTATCTACCCTTTAAGACTCGAGCACATAGCGAGGTAGGATCCGTCCAAAGTCGCCAGCCTTGTTTCACAAGCATGGCCTGATTAAAGAGAGGAAGATCGCGAAATCCCATTCCTCTGAGGACTTTCGGTGTTGACAACCAATCCCAAGACTTCCAGTGCATCTTTTTCTTCCCATTCTCTGTCCCCCACCAAATGTTTGCAATCAGTTTTCTAATTTCCTCACAAGTAGCAAGAGGCAGCTCGAAACAGCTCATGAAAAAATCTGGTATGGCTTGGATCATCGTCTTCAGCCAAACTTCATTACCAGCTCTCGACAGTGGGCGGCCCATCATGTTGTTGACATACTTCCAAATCTTCTCAACCAGGAACTTGAAAGTGGCGACAGGTGATCTCCCAACAGAAGTTGGCATACCGAGGTAGAACTCGTTAAGGGCTTCACTTTGCACCCCCAGCCTCATCTTCACTCGATCCTTCACTTTGTCAATACAGTGGCCACCAAAGAAGATAGACGATTTCTCAAGGTTTATTTTCTGACCAGAGCCTTCACAATAAACCTTTAGAGTATCCTTCAGAGCATTCACACTCCTATCATCACTTCTTGCAAAGAAAATGTTGTCATCGGCAAACAATAGATGGGATATAGGGGGACCGAGTCGACCATTCTTGACACCATAAAGCTCACCTCGTGTCTCCCTTTGTTGCAACAAACATGACAGCCTCTCCGTACATAGAAGAAATAAATAAGGATTAATGGGATCCCCCTGACGAATTCCTCTAGATGGAATAACTGGATCGGTTAGAGAACCATTCACTCGAACAGCGTACCGGACGCAAGTAACACATCTCATCACCGATTGTATACAAGTAGCGTCAAAGCCCAGTTTCCATAGGCAACCATAAAGATAATTCCATTTGACTCTGTCATACGCTTTGATCATATCAATCTTCAAGGCGAAGAAGGGCCGCTTGGACCTCTGGTTACGAATAGTATGCAAGCATTCAAAGGCAATTAAGGCGTTATCCGTGATTAACCTTCCTGAGACGAAAGCACTCTGTTGCTCAGAAATAACAGATGGTAGAATCACTTTGAGCCTATTTGCCAAAACCTTGGAGGCAATTTTGTAGAGGACGTTGCATAAGCTTATGGGTCTGAAATTTTGAGGTGCTTCGGCTTTGCAACTTTTGGGATCAACACAATTATTGAATCACAAAAGCCCTCTGGAATATCTTCTCCACTTAGGAATCCCCTCACTGCATTACAGATTTCGGTCTTAAAAAAGCCCCAGTGAGTTTGATAAAACATTGCCGGAAAACCGTCCGGCCTAGGGGCCTTTGTAGGTCCCATCTGAAAGAGTGCACCCTCAATCTCCAGTCACCTTAACTGGAATAGCATCAAGTACAACATCCACTGAGTCGCATGGTTTAGAGGAAAAGAGCGTTTCATAAAAATCCTTAACCATACCTTTAATCTCCTCTGGCGACTCATACATAGAGCCATCTTCACGGTGTAACAAAGAGATCTTGTTTGCCCGTTTCCTCGCAGATGCTCTAGCATGGAAAAAGGCAGTATTGCGATCCCCTTCCCGAAGCCAGTCCACTCGCGACCTCTGACGTGCCATAATCTCCTCACGTTCAAAGAGGTCACAAAGTTTCCTTTCAATTTCCCGCTCCTCCTTTATGGAGGAATCAGACACCACTTGACCTCTTAGATGGAAAAGTTGTTGCTCAAGCCTTCTGATCTGCTTCTGGACCGAACCAAACGTGGCCCGACTCCAATCTTTAAGGGTAGGCGCCATGCGGTTCAGGGTGGTCCAGGTGGAGCGAAGGGAGTGAGTTCCCTCGCTACATTTAGCCCACGCAGATTCCACCACATCTTTGTAGTCTGGTGCCCAGCACCACATCGCCTCATACCTGAACGAATGGGATACATGCACTGATACTCCCCTCTGATCTTCCTTACCAAATGTGATCTTGATTGCATAGTGGTCAGAGGTAGTGGTCACAACGTTGTCCACAGAGTAGTCCTCAAAAAGATGGGAAAAAGAGGTATTTGCCACGGCTCTGTCTAACCACACCCTGACATGTGTGTCACTGCCCTGCTTGTTCGACCAAGTGAACTTTGGGCCTTCAAAACCAAGATCCACCAGACTAAAATCTTGAAGGCAATCTTGGAACGCTGTGATTTGCGCCATTGTCCGATCACGAGGACCAATGTGCTCATCTTGGCTTAGGACCTCGTTAAAGTCCCCACAGCAAAGCCACTGACCAGCCCAGGAAAGGCACATAGAGCGTAGACCCCAAAAATCATGGCGAAGATCGCGTTTGGGTTCGCCGTACACAAAGGTAGTACGCCATGTAACACCCCCTTCCACTGAAATGAAAGTATCAATACAACATTTATTAAAACCTTGGATGGAGACTGTTACAGATGACAACCAAAACAAGCCCAAGCCACCGCTCAGACCCCCGCTGCTAACAGCAAAACACCCAGAGTATCCAAGTGACCACATGAAGCTCCTGACTCTAGAATCCCTCATCTTCGTTTCAGACAGGAAGAGAAGGGCGGGACGGTGAGCTCGCACTAACCAGCGAAGCTCGCCAGCTGCCGCGTCCGTCCCCAAACCACGATAGTTCCAGCATAAGATGATCATTGCGTGCGGCGGGACTGCTGTACAGCTCCCGCCAGATCCACCGATCCATTGTCCATAGTAGCACGCATCTTTTTGTTTGAATCAGAGCTCGGTTCAGTTTCATTCACCACTGTCTGCTCAACCTCTTTCCCCTGTAGGCTAGTGCCCTCATGCACCACCAACGCCAACTGGTCATCCTTGGGTGCTTTCACCGGGGAAGCTCTAACTCGATAAAACGGTTCGTTCTTGCGATTCTGCCCAGTCATCGCTTTCCCATCCTTGGGAACGAGTTCCTTCCCCCCGTCGTGGTTCTTGCCGGATTTCGTCTGTTGTGGGCGCGCATGAGGAGTTTTCTTCTTAGCCGGTGATGAAACCTCTTCTACATCCCCCGACGTTCTGCCCCCAGGGCCTCCCCCTGTCATCGACTGCTCGCCCCATTCCTTAGCAGGGCAAGGCTGGTTATGTCCCCGTTGTGACCCTGATCGGAGGGCATCGAGCCACTCGCCGAGCGTGCACCTTGGGCCCTCTTCTTCCCGTCCTCTGGAGTGCACAAATATTCAGCCGCATATGGCTATCCCCCATCCAAGTCCCTTTCCCCGGATCATTGCATTCGATCGAGGAGTGGCCGATCACCCCACATGCGAAGCAATAGTGAGGTAGCTGTTCATACTGAACATCAAACCAATCTGTCGTGTTACGACGCTGCGAAAACACTTTGACTCCCTGCCGCAGCGGTTTGTCGACGTCCACTCTACTCGAACACGCATGAAGCTCCCCCAGCATCTCCCTGTACCATCACAGTCCACCACAAGGACACTTCCTTCCACGCCCAAAGAACCAGCGATCAGAGCACCCCAACGTTTGTGCATATAACCAAAGGGTAAATTATTGATCCTCGCCCACACCTTCAACCTGTTGAAGATCATATCTCTAGGCTTCAGATCAACATCAAAATCCTTGAGCAGCACCGCATGTCTGCCAACCACCCAGGGAGGTCCGTCCACCACCCGGTCCTTATCCATCTTCCTCGCAAACTCTGCCACGAAACGGTTGTCTCCAGCAGGGTTCAAGATCAAACCGCGCGGGTTGCCCCATGCCGATTGCAGAGCTGAGGCAATCGTGCTGATATGGAGAGTAGACGGGGACAGAACCTTGCCGACGAGCGCCCACTTAGAATGGACAGAGATCTCATCGGCGTCGTCATCCAGCACCACCACTTCAGACTCCGCCGCCGTGAGCCATAGCCGACCCATCATCTCCACCACGTTGTCATCAGATCCCGCTGACTTCGGGGGAGGGACTACTCCTCCGCCTCCGCCAGAGCCTCCCGCCCCTGAAGCGGGATCCACCGCCATAGCCTTGCCTAGCACCTTCATCTGCTGCCCGGCCGTCATCGTCGATCCCTACGGCCTGACGCAGCAGGACCAAGGGTGGGATGCGATCTACGAAAGCCCCTTAGTCACCCCGAGTCCGCGCGAGAGGCACAGAAGGATCTCCTAGAGCACATCAACGAGAGAGGGAAGGCACGAAGAAGAGATCGCGCCCGCGAGCACGGCTCAAAGGTGTTCCTAACCCTAGTTTTCAGCAATCGCCATTGGGATCGCCAGAAACCCTAGGAGAGAGAGAAAATTTGAACAAATTAACTTGAGGACAAAGCCAACACTTCACGGTGAAAATTGTAAAATTAACGGGAGTTTTTTCCCGTCCGATCACCCTTGGAGAGCTTGGTGTGCTCAAGCTGGAAAAAATCTCGAGGGCTCTGCGGCTACGATCGATGGCCTTTGGATGAAATGGTAAAATCTAGATATGCATTGGGTCATCCTTTGGTAACCCTTGCGATGCTGAAGACACGCAACTTTTCCACAATTCAACATCAATTACTATACGCGATGGGAGAATTGTCAAGTAATGGCAATCCGTAATAATCCACATCGAATTGATAGGAAAGCTGAGCCGTGCCCGGAAGAGAACGAACTCCGAATTCGCACCGGAACTTGTTCCCGGACTTGATCCATCAAAAGCCGACTCGGACCGGAGTGCTGATTCGATTCTACTGCGGACGTGCGCCTCTCTTCCCAGCCTATATATACTCCTGTCGCGCAACGGCAAGAGCAACGATCCAAGCAGAAGCTAACCCATCACCGCATCGCATCGCGTCGCTGGTCATGGCGGCACTCGATACCAGCGTGAACCTCTTCGCGCTCCTCGACGGCAACGACCCCGGCGACAAGCGCCTCGCCGACTTCGACTCGCAGCAAACGGAGAAGAAGAAAGACAAGGCCGGGGCTGCAAAGAAGAAGCCAGCAGCCTCCACGGTCGTGCCCGACTACAAGCTGAAGCTCATGAAACCGGCTTCAACACCGGCTCCAGCGGCCTCGTCCAGGGCGCCCAGGAAGACCCCGGCGCCGGCAGTCGCGGCCGGTCTCCGGTCGGCCGCGGCGGCGTCCATGGCGAGGACGATGAACAAGCAGACTACCACTACTGCGCCTGCCGAGCTTCCCGTTCGTAGTACAAACTTCACCGCCCTGTTGTTCGGCAAGGCCTATCCTTCTGCCCGGGAGCGCATCTTCAAGCAGATGCAGGAGGAGTACGAGCGGCGTCAGGCTCAGTCCAAGGCGATGAACGACGCCGGCGTCACTGGTGACGGCGGCAAGAGTGCAGCTGCAGTGGCTCCGCCGGCAGGGAAGACCCACGGTGCGAGGGTGCAGCAGCACGCTGGTCGTGCAGGCACGGGGCAGGCTGCCGCCACCGTGAAGGAAGCCCCCGTACAGGCCGCGCCTCCGGCGGATAAGGGTAAGGGCAAGGTCGTGGACGGAGGGAAGCAGTGGCAGGGCATCACGGCGGCTGCTCCTCTAAAGCCTCTGACTCCGGCGCCGAGCCTGGAAGACATGGATCAGTTCCCGTCGCTGAAGTGAAGTAGGCCGGGCTAGTTAGCTGATTAGTTGCGCCTACATATGGTGCGGTATGTACGTAGCTTGTTAGATGCGGGACTCGTTATCGGCTAGGCCTCCCAACAACAGTCTCCGTTTTATTTACTTACGCTTAGTTTGGACGATTCATATTGATAGTCTAGACATTATATTGGATTGAATGTCCAATACTCAATATATTGAATTAAGCTCAAATGTCAATATTTCTGTTTGGATGTCTTAGATATTCCAAAGAGAAGTAGATATTGAGATTGAATGCCAAATGTTGTTTGGATGGCCAAACCGGTGAATTGTTGTTCTATGAGACTTGGATCATTATACTGAATATGTATGTACGTGTAAAAATTGTACTCAACAACCAAAACATTTTAGTACTCGTGACAGTAAGAAAATAAGAACAATGCATACAAGAATAATATTCTCAAAATAGTTTCTAAACAAGAAATCCGATATGAATCAAACCAACATCTGCTCCTTCCTAAACTCCAAGGAAATGTGATATGAATTGTTTGACGAATTTTTGTACCAAAAAAATCATGATATAAATATATATTAACACATCTCATGTCTATGGTATGCAGGTCCCACGTGAGGCCAAATAATTATGATTTTTTAATCCCTTCGTCTTTGACTTTATAAATATTAATATGTAGTCTACTTTGTTTATAAATATTAATACTCATATGTAGTCTACTTTGTTTTGTTTCATCTTTGACTTTATGATAAGAAAATCTCAACTTTTTTTTGGTCAAGCTTGATTTTCACACCCAGGACTTCCGTCAACACATGTTTTCGTGCATAACCTTCGGAGTGTCGATCAACACTTTGTTGACAAAATGAACAAGTTGCCTCGAGGATAGATCCAACACTTCACAGTGGCAAGGGATGCACCTATGTCGAATTTGTACTCACTGCACTCGCAATATGCCACCTTGCATCTCTCCTTCTATAAGACTGTGAATGTGTCCATTGATAGTATTATGAGGTCCTTATTGCCGGGTAGTGATAAAATCTCACTGAGGAAATTGTATAATTTGATGGGAGTTTTTTTGCCGTCTAATTGCCCTTGGAGATCTTGGCGTGCTCAAGCTGGAAAAATTCTAGAGGGCTCTATGGTTACAATGGCCTTTGGATGAAATGGTAAAACCTGGATAGGGCATGGGCCGTCCTTGGTAACCCTTGTGACGCCGAACAAATTTAACTTTACCACAATTTAACATCAATTTCTATAGGTGATGGGAGAACGGCCAAGATATGGCATGCTCCATGGCTCAATGGAAGAAAGCCTAAAGCAAAATTTCGTCTATGCATCTTTCTACTTACAAACGCCACCAATGTTCGTGTGTGCCGAGTTATGTTGGAGATATTCCCTAGAGGCAATAATAAATGTAGTTATTATTATATCTTTGTGTTTATGATAAATATTTACATTCATGCTATAATAGTATTAACCAGAAACATTAATACTCGTGTGATTTGTAAACTAAATTAGAGTCCCTGGTAAAGCCTCTTTATAATACTAGCTTGTTGATTAATAGATGATCATAGTTTCTTGATCATGAATATTTGAGATGTTGTTAATAACAAGGTCATATCATTAGGAGAATGGTATGATGGACATACTCCTATAGATAAGCGTAGCATAAAAATCAAGTCATTTTAATAGTTCAATTGCTATAAGCTTTCTGATACATAGTAACCTAATTCCTTTGACCATGAGATCATGCTAATCACCATCACCGGAAGGATGCTTTGATGACATCAAACACCACACCGTAACTGGGTGGCTATAAAGGTGGCATCGAGTGTTCGGAAAGTATGGGTTGAGGCACATGGATCAAGAGTGGGATTTGTCTATCCATATGACAGATAGATATACTCTGGGCCCTCTCGGTGGAATGTCATCCAATTGGCTTGCAAGCATGTGACTGGCTCACAAGGGATCACATACCACGGGAACGAGAAAAGAGTACTTATCAGTAAAGAGATTGAACTAGGTATGCAGAGATACCGACGATCAAAACCTCGGATAAGTAAACTATCATGAGACAAAGGGAAATTGGTATCGTATGTAAGTGGTTCATTCGATCGCAAAGTAATCGTAGAAATATGTGGGAGCCATATGAATTTCTAGATTCCTCTATTGGTTATTGATCGGAGAAGTGTCTCGGTCATGTCCGCATAATTCACGAACCGTAGGGAGACACACTTAAGGATTCGATGTTGTTGAGTAGTTATGGAATGATGATAAAGAGACCGAATGTTGTTCAGAGTCTCGGACGGGATCCGGGATATCACGAGGAGATTCGGAATGGTCCAGAGAATAAGATTCATATAAGGAAAGTCCTGTTTCGGAGTTGGGGAATGATTCCGGTGTTTTCACCAGGAATGTTCTAGAAGGTTCCGGAAGGTTCGACACTCCGGAGGGGAAGGGTACATGAATGTGTCATGACAATATGGAATGATTGCATCATGTACTAGGTCACTTGGCTGGGCAAAATAAAGAGATAAATCAAGTCCTAGTTTGAAAGTCAAACACCAATTTGAAAAAGTCAAACGACAAGTTTGCTTGGTGGAGGGAGAGTAGGAAACCTACTTGGGGAGGAGTTCCCCTCCCTCCACCCGCCGGACAAGGAGGCCGAGTTGGGGGAGGACTCCCTCCTCCCAACCGGCCACCCTCCACCTATATAAGGAGGGGTAGGGCTCCCCTACCCCTTACACCCAAAAAACCCTAGCCCTCTCCTCCAAGTCGCCGGCGCCACCACCTCCTTGTGCCGCCACCACCTAGGGCACCTCCAACTCGGCGAGTTGGGGTGTTTCCCAAACCCTAGCCGTCGGCTACACCCTCCCCTTGGTGCCCTCTAAACCCTAGATCACCAAGGCCTCTCGCATACTCCACCATACTCGCTCCGGCTTAAGGCGAAGCCCTGCGAGATCTCTCCTCTACTTCCGACACCACGTCGTCGTGCTGCCGGAATCGCGAGGAGAGTGCTACAACCTCCGCTGCCTGCTGGAACAAGGGAGAGGAATGTCTTCATCGAGTACCGAACATGTGACCGACTGCGGAAGCGCTGCCGGAACGCAGCGCCGGAAGGATCGTCTACGCGATCTTGAGATCGGCAAGAGTACGACTACATCACCCACGAGAATCTGCTCTCGTTAATCGCTTTGGAATCTTTGAGGGTGAGTTCCTCTATCGACTCATTGCTACAATCTAGTAGATAGATCTTGGCTTGTTTGTTTGCATGCGGTAGAATTTTTTTGGTTTCCATGCTACGAACCCCTACAATGGTATCTGAGCCATGTCTATATGTAGATCTATTGCACAAGTAGAACACAATGGTCATTATGGGCGGTGGTGCTTTTATTATCAATTGCTTTTTGTGTACTTTGCATCTTGCGGTATGATGGGATGAAGCGGCCCGGGCTAACCTTACATGACATCGTTCATGAGACTTGATCCACGCTCAACATGCAACTTGTATTGCATAAGTGGCTTTGCGGGTGTCTGTCTCTTCCATCATAGTATAGATCCAATTTACAACGGGCACTTGATAGTTCAAGCATCAACGTTGTGGTTCTTGTTCGTAAGTTAGAGCGACACTTATTGAAAGCCCCAAACCACGTAAAATATGCAAAGAAAATTAGAGGCGTCTAACTTTGTTTTGCAGGGGTGTGCTGTGATGTGATATGGCCATGATTGTGATTATATTTGATGTATGTAATGTTCCTTATTGTAAGTTGGCAACCGGCAAGAGCCATATGGTTGTCTTTAAATTCCGTTAAGACCCGCGTGTCTATTCAAAGTAGTTGTAATAGTTGAAGATGGTGGACGACAACCATGAAACGATGCCATTGACCTTGACGCTATACCGGTGATGATGGAGATCATGTTCGTGCTTGAAGATGGAGATCGGAAGCACAAGAAGAAAGGCCATATCATATCACATATTATGAATTGCATGTGATGTCAATCCTTTATGCATCTTGTATTGCTTAGTTAACGACGGTAGAATTATAAGATGATCCCTCAAGCACACAAATTTCAAGTTCCAAAGTGTTCATCCTTAGTAAGAACCGTTGCTAAAGCTCGTTGTTTCGAAGCACCACGTGTTGATCGGGTGTGTTAGATTCTGCAGGTGTATACAACGTGAGCAAGCCAGATTTGCTCATGCGGAAGCTAAGGTTTGATCTTGACGAGCCTAGCATGTACAGACATGGTCTCGGAACACGGATCACCGAAAGGTAAATCATGAGTCATATAGTAGATATGATGAACATGTTGATTGTTCGCCATTGAAACTACATCAACTCTCGTGATGATCGGTTTTGATGTGGTGGATTTGGTTCGTGTGATCACTAAAACAATGTGAGGGATATTGTTTTGAGTGGGAGTTCACCTAGATTAATTTAACTATTAATTATAACTCAATTTGTCATAAACTTAGTCTAAACTATTGCAAATATGTTGTAGACCAATGGCGGCCCCTACCATCAATTTTAATGCGTTCCTAGAGAAAGAAAAGTTGAAAAACAATGAAAGCAACTTCGCGGATTGGTTCCACAATTTGAGGATTGTCCTCGATGCTGGTAATTTGACCTATGTGCTGGATGCACCGCTGGGTGAACCACCTGCAGCTACTGCTACCGATGAAATAAAGAATGTTTACCTCACTCGGAAGAATCAGTACTCCACAGTTCAGTGTGCTATCTTGTATGGTTTGGAATCGAAGCTTCAGAAAAGGTTTGAGAACCATGACCCACATGATATTGTCCGTGAACTCAAAATGATATTTGAGGCTCACGCGGCAGTTGAGAGTTATGAGGCTTCTGAAAAGTTCTTTAACTGCAAGATGGAAGAGGGCGGCTCCGTCAGTGAGCATGTGCTTAAGGTGTCTGGGCACGCAAACAAACTCCAAAGTTTGGGTATAGTGATTCCTAATGCTTTGGGGATTTACCGCGTCCTCCAATCACTACCATCAAGTTATAAGAACTTTGTGATGAACTACAATATGCAAAACATGAACAAGACGTTGCCAAAACTCTTCTCCATGTTGAAATCTGTAGAAGTGGAGATCAAGAAAGAGCATCAAGTGTTGTTGGTCAATAAGACAACCAAATTCAAGAAAGGAAAGTCTAAGCAAAAGGGAAACTTCAAGAAGGGTGGTAAGAAAGTTGCCACACCGACGAAGAAGACCAAGGCTGGGCCTAAGCCTGATACTGAGTGCTTTTACTGTAAGGGAGAAGGTCACTGGAAGCGGAATTGCCCAAAGTACTTGGCGGATTTGAAGAACGGCAACATCAAGAAGAAAGGTATATCCGATATACATGTTATTGATGTGTATCTCACTAGTACTCGTAGTAGTGCCTGGGTGATATTGGTTCGGTTGCTCATATTTGTAACTCGAAACAGGTGCTGCAGAATAAACGGAAGCTAGCGAAGAATGAGGTGATGATGCGTGTTGGAAATGGATCAAAGGTTGATGTGATTGCAGTCGGCACGCTACCTCTTCATCTACCATCGGTATTAGTTTTATACTTAAATAATTGTTATTTGGTGCCTGTGTTGAGCATGAACATTATATCTGGATCATGTTTGTTGCGAGACGGTTACTTGTTTAAGTCCGAGATTAATGGTTGCTCGATTTATATGAGTAATATGCTTTATGCACATGCACCTTTGATAGATGGTCTATTCTTATTGAATCTCGATCGTGGAAATACACATGTTAATAACATTGAAGCTAAATGTTTGAAATTGAGTGATAACTCGACCTATATGTGGCACTGTCGTCTTGGTCATATTGGAGTGAAGCGTATGAAGAAACTCCATTCCGATGGACTTCTTGAATCACTTGATTTCGAATCACTTGAAAGATTTGAAGCATGTCTGATGGGTAAAATGACTAAGACTCCATTTTCTGGGATGATGGAGCAAGCTACAGACTTATTGGAAATCATACATACCGATGTGTGTGGCCTAATGAGTGTAGCATCGCGCGGTGGTTATCGTTAAGTTCTTACCTTCACGGATGACTTGAGTAGATATGGTTATATTTATTTCATGAAACATAAGTTCGAAACTTTCGAGAAGTTTAAGGAATTTCAAAGTGAGGTAGAGAATCAACATAACAAGAAGATTAAATTTTTACGTTCTGATCGTGGAGGTGAATATCTAAGTTACGAGTTTGGCGAGCATTTAAAGAAATGCGGAATACTTTCACAATTGACACCGCCAGAAACACCACAGCGTAATGGTGTGTCCGAACGTCGTAATCAAACTCTCTTAGATATGGTTCGTTCTATGATGTCACTTACAGATTTACCGCTATCATTTTGGGGTTTTGCATTAGAAACAACCGCATTCACTTTAAATAGGGCACCATCTAAATCCGTTGAAATGACACCGTATGAATTATGGTTTGGGAAGAAACCTAAGTTATCGTTCCTTAAAGTTTGGGGTTGCGAAGCTTATGTAAAGAAGTTACAGCCGAACAAGCTTGAACCCAAAGCGGAAAAATGCGTCTTCATAGGATACCCGAAGGAAACTATTGGGTATACCTTCTATCATAGATCCGAAGGCAAAATCTTCGTTGCTAAGAATGGATCCTTTCTAGATAAAGAATTTCTCTCGAAAGAAGTGACTGGAAGGAAAGTAGAACTCGACGAGGTTGTTGAACCTTCTCTCGAACTTGCGAGTAGCGCAACACCGGAAGTAGTTCCTGTGGCGCCTACACCAATAAGAGAGGAAGCTAATGATGATGATCATGAAACTTCGGTTGAAGTTGCTACAGAACCTCGCAGGTCAACGAGAACTCGTACCACTCCTGATTGGTATGATCCCATTATGAGTGTCATGTTGGTGAACATCACCGATGACCCTGCGACATATGAGGAAGCGATGATGAGCCCAGATTCCAATAAATGGCAAGATGCCATGAAATCCGAGATTGGATCCATGTACAAAAACTAAGTATGGACTTTGGTGGACTTACCGGATGGCCGGAAGGCTGTCGAGAACAAATGGATTTTCAAGAAGAAAACAGATGCTAATGGTAATGTTACTGTCTATAAAGATCGACTTGTCGCAAAAGGGTTTCGACAAATTCAAGGAGTTGACTACGATGAGACTTTCTCACCGGTAGCGAAGCTAAAGTCTGTGAGGATTTTTGTTAGCAATCGCTGCATATTATGGTTATGAGATATGGCAGATGGATGTCAAAACGGCGTTCCTCAATGGAGACATTAATGAAGAGTTGTATATGATGCAACCCAAAGGTTTTGTCGATCCTAAAGATGCTAACAAGGTATGCAAACTTCAACGGTCCATATATGGATTGAAGCAAGCATCCCGAAGTTGGAATCAACGTTTTGATAAGGTAATCAAAAGTTTTGGTTTTATACAAACTTATGGAGAAGCTTGTATTTACAAGAAAGTGAGTGGGAGCTCTGTAGCATTCTTAATACTATATGTAGATCACATATTGTTGATTGGGAATGATGTAGACCTTCTTAATAGTGTCAAAGAATATTTGAATAATAGTTTTTCAATGAAAGATCTTGGCGAAGTAGCTTACATATTAGGCATAAAGATTTATAGAGATAGATCGAGACGCCTAATATCATTGTCACAAAGTACATATTTGGACAAAGTTCTAAAGAGGTTTGGAATGGAAGATAGCAAGAAAGGGTTCTTGCCCATGTTTCCCAATACGACCTTGAGTAAAACTCAAAGTCCAGCAACGGCAGAAGATAGAGAAAGGATGAGTAAGACTCCCTATGCCTCATCCATAGGATCTATAATGTATGCCATGCTATGTACAAGACCCGACATTGCATATGCTGTTAGTTTGACTAGCAGAAATCAAAGTGATCCAGGAGTGGATCATTGGACAACGGTCAAAAACATCCTTAAGTACTTGAGAAGAACTAAGGATATGGTTCTTTCTTATGGAGGTGATGAACATCTCGTTGTTAATGGTTACACCGATGCTAGTTGGAACACCGATCCGGATGATCTAAATCTCAATCTGGATACGTATTTACTTTGAATGGTGCAACAGTTAGCTGGAGGAGTGCAAAGCAAAGCGTTATGGCGAGATCTTCAACTGAATCGGAATACATAGCTGCTTCGGAGGCTTCACAAGAAGCGATATGGATGAAGGAGTTCATTACAGAGCTCGGTGTGGTTCCAAGTGCGCTGGACCCAATGTCTATCTACTGTGATAACATGCGCGCCATAGCCAATGCGCAAGAGCCAAGGTCACACAAGAAGCTGAAGCACATCAAGCTACATTTTCACGCTATTCGAGAACATGTCCAAGATGGTGGCATAAAGATTTGCAAAGTACACACAGATCTGAATGTGGCGGATCCGTTGACTAAACCTCTCCCGAGGGCAAAACATTACCAGCACCCATGGGTGTTCGGTATATTACCATGTAATCTAGATTAGTTGACTCTAGTGCAAGTGGGAGACTATTGGAGATATGCCCTAGAGGCAATAATAAATGTAGTTATTATTATATATTTGTGTTTATGATAAATATTTACATTCATGCTATAACAGTATTAACCAGAAACATTAATACTTGTGTGATTTGTAAACTAAATTAGAGTCCCTGGTAAAGCCTCTTTATAATACTAGCTTGTTGATTAATAGATGATCATAGTTTCTTGATCATGAACATTTGAGATGTTGTTAATAACAAGGTCATATCATTAGGAGAATGGTATGATGGACATACTCCTATAGATAAGCGTAGCATAAAGATCAAGTCATTTTAATAGTTCAATTGCTATAAGCTTTCTGATACATAGTAACCTAATTCCTTCGACCATGAGATCATGCTAATCACCATCACCAGAAGGATGCTTTGATGACATCAAACTCCACACCGTAACTGGGTGGCTATAAAGGTGGCATTGAGTGTTCAGAAAGTATGGGTTGAGGCACATGGATCAAGAGTGGGATTTGTCCATCCATATGAAGGATAGATATACTCTGGGCCCTCTCGGTGGAATGTCATCCAATTGGCTTGCAAGCATGTGACTGGCTCACAAGGGATCACATACCACGGGAACGAGAAAAGAGTATTTATCAGTAACGAGGTTGAACTAGGTATGCAGAGATACCGACGATCAAAACCTCGGATAAGTAAACTATCATGAGACAAAGGGAAATTGGTATCGTATGTAAGTGGTTCATTCGATCGCAAAGTAATCCTAGAAATATGTGGGAGCCATATGAATTTCCAGATTCCTCTATTGGTTATTGATCGGAGAAGTGTCTCGGTCATGTCCGCATAATTCACGAACCGTAGGGAGACACACTTAAGGATTCGATGTTGTTGAGTAGTTATGGAATGATGAGTAAGAGACCGAATGTTGTTCGGAGTCTCGGACGGGATCCGGGATATCACGAGGAGATCCGGAATGGTCCAGAGAATAATATTCATATAAGAAAAGTCCTGTTTCGGAGTTGGGGAATGATTCCGGTGTTTTTGTAGGGTTTCATAGCATGGAACAAAAAATTTCTATCGCATACAAACAAACAAGCCAAGATCTATCTACTAGATTGTAGCAATGAGTCGATGGAATAACTCACCCTCGAAGATTCCAAAGTGTTTAGCGAGAGCGGATTCTCGTGGGTGATATAGTCGTACTCTTCCCGATCTCAAGATCGCGTAGACGATCCTTCCGGCGCTGCGTTCCGGCAGCGCTCCCGCAGCCGGTCACACGTTCGGTACTCGAAGAAGACCTTCCTCTCCTTTGTTCCAGCAGGCAGCGGAGGTTGTAGCACTCTCCTCGCGATTCCGGCAGCACAACGACGTGGTACCAGAAGTAGAGGGGAGATCTCGCAGGGCTTCGCCTTAAGCCGGAGCGAGTATGGTGGACTATGAGAGAGCTCCTCGGCGATCTAGGGTTTAGACACACCAAGGAGAAGGCTTGGCCGGCGGCTAGGGTTAACTAGGCGGCGGCGGCTTTCCCTAGGGCGGCGGCGGCTGCAGGAGGAGCCAGCGGCTAGGGCTAGGGTTTGCGGAGTGGTGGTGTTGGGTGCTAGGAGGGGCAGCCCTGCCCCCTCCTTATATAGGTGGAGGGGCACGCCAGGGGAGGGGATTCCCTCCCCAACTCGGTGTAGCATCCCAATTGTCTAACATTTGTAATGCTACTTGGTCTAGTAATATAATGGCTACTTCATATATATAATTGTTGCATCATCATTATATCATGCTCATGTCATCATGCCACCTTGCATTTGAGCATCATATAAAACCCTTTTTGTGTTGGTTCTTCTCTCATATGCATTGTAAATTGTATTTGCCTCTTGATATTGTATTTGGTTCTTCACATATTGTTTAAATGCCCAAGTTGAGTTGGGGGCATATCTTTTATTGACTCCACCACCTTTCTTGTCATCATTCCACCATTCCACCATATATGAGCATTGCAACTTATTTGGTGTTACCTCTAGCTCATGTGGGTTGGGATGGATCCAATTCTATTTCCTCATGCTCTCATCTTAGCATCATGTGGTTTTCACATTATTGATATGTGGGAAGCCACATGGCCACCTTTGCATGCTATGATGCAGATTTGCCTCTACTAGCTTCCATGTGGGAATTATCCAATATGTGTACATGCATGGAGCTATAATTTGGCCATGTGATGATCTAGTGGAGAAACACACACTAGTATGGTCATATAGCTCCATATATGTGCATAGGATCAATATTTTCCATATTGCATGGTAGTATTCAAATTTGGGTGCATGCATGAGATAAATGCCCATGTGTATTTCTAGTTGTTTTCACAATTAGCAATGTGGCATTTAATGCTTATGCATGGGCCATGCAACCTTCTCCAACTTTGGTCCTCCTTTGTCTTTATTTGAAACTTTGAGTGGATCATCCCCCATATCTCTCTCTACCCCTCTCCATGCTTGATCTTGCTTGATGCATGCAAGCATATAAAACCCTACACTCATCTCCATCCATTCCATCACCCCATCATCTCACCCATATCTTTTATTTTAATAAAACTCTTATGCTTGATCATATGAGGCTTATTCTTTCTTCTCTCTTTCTCTCCTAGCCTAGTATCTAAACCCTAATCCCTCTCTTCTCTCTTTTGCCACCTCTTGTTTTGGGCATGTATCAAACCCTAGTTACCACCACATCTCTCTAATCCCTCCACTCTCTCCAAACCTTGACCCTAACCAACTACACCTCTACCACCATCTTACACATAAGCTAAACCCTAAACCTACCCCACCCTCTCTCTCTCGGCCTTCCTCCTCTCTCTGCCCTGCAGGCCCCACCCTGGACCCATCTACCCCCTCTCTCTCCCCACCCCAACCCTAGCTACAACCCTAACCCGAGCCATCCCATCCCTCTAACCTAGCTCCAACCTGAGCCACTTTCCCCCTCTCTCTCTGCCACCCTGGCCCCACCACCCTCTCCTTCCTTCCCTACCCCACCTGGTAGCCTCTACCCCTGCCCCAGCCTGTGCCTGCCCTGTCCTCCCATGCTCGAGCACGTGAGGAGGAAGGAAAAGGTGCCCGAAGCCACCTTTATCTCCAACCCACCTCCCCACGGCACCTCCCCTCTCCCGTCCTTATATACTCCCTCACACAACCCCTCTGCCTCTCCCAGATCCGCCCAGGGCCTCGCCCTCTCCTCTCCTTCGTCCCCACCACCGTCTACCCCCAACGCCGGCCACCGTCGGTGCCCACCACCGATCCCTCGAACCAGCAGGCGGGCGTGGCGTGGAGGTTGTCGAGGGAGCCGAGGAGGTCCTCTGCGTCGCCCCGTACACGACAACGAGGAGGAGGAGGACCAGGAGCCCCAGGGCCGGCGCCGCCCGACGAGAACCCTAGCCCTCCGGAGCGTCTGCGTCGTCGACGATCCGCTACGCCCCCGCCCGATCCAACACCGCCGACCACCTCGCGGTGAGCCAATCTCCCTCCTAGACATCCTCGCGGCCACCGTCGTTTCCTGGACACGCCGATCGTTGCGTCGAGCACGCTCAGTGCACCGGCGAGCGCGCGCGTCTGCTTGCTCCCGCGTCGCGCAAACCCTATCTAGGCCCCAGCCTCCATGCTGACAACTACCCCAGCCTAGCCTAGTGGTTGCCGCCCCGCAGCGCGCACCCCAGGTCGCGAGTTCGAGCCCGCGCGCCGCGCTCTGCCGCACGAGACCTTTCTGTTTATGCATTCCATGTTCTGTTTTGCAGCATGCATCATATAAATATAAAGAGTACAGCAACTTATTTGGGTATAAAATGTGACCAAAACTCAATAAAATGTTTATTTCTTGTAATCTACACCTCACCCATGCCATGCTACTTTATTGCCATGCAAATTGTGCATCATTCATCATGGAATGATTGCTTGCTTGTCGCATTTTATTCTTATGCTTGTGCACTCTATTTATGTTGGCCCTTGTTTGTTTGGTTCTTCTTCGAATAGACGCTGAGCAGGGGATATATCAAGAAACCCAGGAGCACTACCCAGATCCTTCTCTCGCTTCAACTGAGCTGCCAGGCAAGCACTACCACATGCTTGCATACAGATAGTACCTATTGCCTCTATCTTATTGTTGCATCATTGAGCGCGATTGCATTAAATTGAATCCCAAGTATTGCATAGCCTTTACTTTTAAACCCCACCGAAGCTTGTTCCTCCATCCCATGAGCCATTACTACAGGATTTGTTTGAGCCATGCGAGTCGTAGAACAGCATGTGTAGGGTATGTGAGTGTCAGATGGATAACGAGGTACCTATACAACTTAACCTGAGTAGTAATGGGATAACTAATGAAAGTGGCACCGGTGAGCAATATCTGCTATTTGTTTTTTCATGCTCACTTGTGGCCCGTAGGACCCCGAGTACTTGATTCCTGTTCCTTGATTATTCGCGCTATCCACATCCGGGAGGCTTGTGGGACCCCCTGAGCCAGAGCTTGATTCATTCTTATTTCTTGGGGCCACAAACTAGTTTGAGGTTTTATTTACTATCCTGTACTTATGCCATGCTTTACTGCTTTATTTACGATTGTGCGAGGAGCACCTGTACTGTTTAGGATCGTGACCCGTTTTCGCGGTATCGACAAGCCCAGTCACACTTTCGGGTTCCCAGTCGTTTACAGCCGGCCCCACAAACCTTGAGTCCGTCTCGAAGTCAGCTAACTTCGTTGCGGGTATACTTAATGGGGTGGCCCCCTGAAATATTTCTGAATCTTGTGATTGCTTTGTCGTGAAAGCCTCGTTGGGTTTTGATTTGTTTTTTCCGAGGTTGATCGAGTGTGTGTTGCTATTTGTGCACCCCTGCAGGGTAAAACTTTCTGAAAGCCGTGTCCGCGGTTATGGACGACTTGGAGCACAGTTTCTTGATCATAGACAAGCATAACTAAAGTACCGCTTTTAATTTGACTAAGTAACTGACTAGTAAATAGTGCAACACTCATGGAATGGATAATAAAACTGCCAACGGATGGGGGTTGTTCGTCCGCTTCCTCGTTGGTAAGCGAGGAGGAGGATGGATCTGTTGATATTACTGTTATAACAGTTGTTATTAATTCACGGACATCCGTCTATCTTTGGTTAGGCGGATGGTTAGCGAGTATCTATAGAATTGTTAGGGTTTATCTTTTGCTGCAATTGCGTCACCCCAGGTTGTGTCCCCTTTAGAAGCATAAAGACTTGCTGAGTACCCCTAGGGTCTCACACGATAAATTGTTTGATTCAGATGGACAGGTCCACTCACAAGAGGGATACTGGGTGGAGGAGGCGGACGATGTGGGCATCGATCATTCGGTGTAGAGATTCCGGGAACGGGGATCCGTGAGATCTGTGGGCGGGATGTGTTTATTTATGGGGCATCTTATGCCGATTTGCTTTTTATCCGTACTCGGATCTTGTTTGCCGCTTCCGCCTGATACTCTGATGTTTGATGTATGAGGAGATATCCTAAACTATTATATCTATCTAGGACATTTGAATCTTGCCGTATGGCGTTGCTATATTTCCTTTCTTTTTAGATGGAATGGCTCTGATGTACTGTTGTATGGTGGCTTGCATACATACTCATTTGTGTATGTAGTTGATCCCTTCGCCTGCCGATTACGCCGCCCGTTCTTGTCCCGATGTTTGGAAATGGTTGGGACGGCCGAAAGGTCTACCTGTGAGTGGCATTTGGGCCCCACCATACTATTTCAACCATTTCCGCTCATCCAGGCTTGTAACTAGGAGCGTAATTCACCAAATGGTCGTTGTCAGTCTAGCAAATATTTTTGGTAGTTATGTATACTAGGGAAAAACAAAACGCGAGAGTAGGACTGCTTACACTTTTTTTCTTACCCACCCACCCACCCTTTTCTGGTAAGGAAGTGTAACGTTTTCAATCCTCTTCTTAAAAGTTCAAACTAGGATTCACGTGTTCTGGGTTTCCGTAGTACCATAGGTTGTGTGTGTGTGTGTGTGTAATTCCTTGTCTATCTGTTGCATCCAACATGTTATCTTTATCGGCCTTTTGGTTATCAACTGTTGGTACATTCCATGCCGACAGGCTTTTGCAAACCGACGCAATCTATCTGATTCGTTGTATACCGCCGCGATCTGTCTTACTCTTTGTTATCCGACGTTATCTTGTTTGGGGTGTTCGTTTCCGTAGTTACCAAACTTTAGGTTCATCGTGAGAAGAAGGGGTTAGGATATGTGTTCTACTTATTCATGTGCGGAGTAATGATTTGAGTGCGGGATGGAGTCGCGACCATACCACTACTCTTATCATTCGCTCTTGTATATTGATTTGGTAGAGTCACTAATCTTGATTCGTTAAGTGATTTTGCGCATCTATTGGTATTTTAATGCCGAAATTTGCGGAAAATTTTTCTTTGATATATATGTGTACCACACTCCTTTTCAGTCGTGTGCGATATGCTTAATATCTTCTAGGTGCTTTGAACTTTGTTGATATTTTAATATCATCTTAGTAAATTGTACCCTTTAATCTTGGTTAATTCCATCTTGGTACTATTTTGGATTATTATTATTCTCCATTATAGTACTGACTTGTGTTTTATATCAATCACAGGATGACACCACCACGCCGTTCTGATGAGGACATACCACCTGAACTGGGCTCCGCGTTGTCAAACATCGCCAATGCCTTGGCAGCAATGCAGCAGAACCAGCCGCGTTTTGAAGAGAGTGTTCGGAGGAATGAGTTTGCTCCGCTACCTCCACCTCCCAAGCGAGGAGACATCAAAAGCTTCCTGAAGTTCAACCCACGCCAATTTGATGTTTCTGATCAACCACTTGATGCTGATGATTGGTTGCGTGAGATGTCAAGGCTACTGACGACTGCTGATGTTCCTGAGCAAAAATGGGTAAAATGTGCTACTCACCTTCTGAAGGGAGATGCAGCTCTCTGGTGGGAGAATTACCTGAAGGCAAACTGCATTGGTTTTAAGCCTACTTGGGAACAGTTCACTGGAGCCTTCAAAGAGCAGTATCTGTCAGAAATTGTCATGGAGAGGATGAAGGAAGTGTTTCTCAACCTCAAGCAGGGCAATGATAATGTCAATACCTACATCAGGAACTTCATGAACCTTTCTCGTTATGGTGGCGATGAGATCTCTGATGACAAGAAGAAGCAAAAGAGGTTCCGGCAAGGGCTCAATGCATCGATTAAATATGCAATCACACATGCAAGGCCGACGTCTTTTCTGGAACTTCAGCATACAGCTCTGCAGGAAGAAGCAAGTAAGCAAGTGTTTGAGGAGTCAAAGAAACACAACCGTGATGCAGCAAGCTCTTCAGCTATGTCAACTCCTTCTAAGCGTCGTGTCTGGGTTCCTAACACCCCACCGTCGCTCCCGGCTCCACCAAGACCTTCAAGCTTCGCGGCAAGGCCACCAAACTTCCTCACTGCTGCTCCCAGGGGCTACAACCACCACTACCCTGGAGCGCCTGGCGGAGTCCCTGGCTACGTTGCTCCACGTCCACCTGGTGCTTGTTTCACTTGCGGAGACACTGGGCATCAGTACTGGAACTGTCCGATGAAAAACAAAGCTCTTCCTCCACCACCTCCAAGATCTGCGGCAAGCTCTCCTTTGGTTCGTGCACCACCACCTCGGGCCCTCAACATCAACACCAAGCCCGGGTCTACTGTTGCTCGTGCCAACTGTGTCAACGCCGCTCAAGCTGAGCATACACCTGGAGTTGTGATGGGTATGCTTCCCCTTAACTCAGTCCCTGCACGAGTTTTGTTTGATTCTGGTGCTTCGCATTCTTTTGTTTCGCATAAGTTTGCACAAGAGCATGACCTGGCTAGGGTTCCTTTATCACGTCGTCTGGTGGTACAATCTCCTGGTTCAAACATGAGGGCTGCTCATATCAGCCATGGCAATCAAATTGAGATTGGTGGCTCTTCGTTCTCGGCGTCCTTAATTCTTCTGGGCAATTCTGACATTGATGTCATCTTGGGCATGGATTGGTTGACAGCAAATGCAGCTGTGATTGATTGTGCTGAACGCTCGGTTTCTCTGAAGCTTCCTGAAGGCCATATAGTCTATTCTCCAAGTCTGACTCCTGCTATCCAGCTTTTCTCTTTGGCGGCTCTGAATGATGATGCTATGGAAGCTATTCAGAGTGTTCCGGTGGTCTGTGAGTTTCCAGATGTCTTTCCTGAAGAGTTGCCGGATATGCCTCCGGATCGTGAGGTTGAGTTTGTAATTGAGCTTGAACCTGGAACGGCTCCTATCTCCAAGCGGCCTTATAAAATGGGTCCTGCTGAGTTGGCTGAACTCAAACGTCAACTTGATGAACAAGAGAAGTTGGGTTTCATTCAACACAGTACCTCTTCTTGGGGTAGCCCAACCATCTTTGTGAAGAAGCAAGACATGACTGATAGACTTTGTGTTGACTATCGGGCTCTCAATGCTAAAACCATCAAGAACAAATATTCCCTTCCGCGGATTAATGATCTCTTCGATCAGCTAGCTGGAGCTGTGGTATTCTCTAAGCTGGACTTGAGAAGTGGTTATCACCAAATCAAGATTCGCAAGGAAGATGTTCCTAAAACAGCTTTCACCACCCGCTATGGCCTGTATGAGTACACGGTCATGTCTTTCGGTCTCACCAACGCACCTGCTACCTTCTCGAGGATTATGAACTCGGTTTTCATGGACTATCTTGATAAGTTCATTGTGGTCTATCTGGATGACATCTTAGTCTATTCTAAGTCAAAGGAGGAACATGAAGAACACCTTCGGTGTGTCCTAAACAAGCTTCGTGAGAACCGCCTGTATGCAAAGTTCTCCAAGTGTGAGTTTTGGCTGCCTCAAGTAACCTATCTTGGTCACGTCATCTCTGCCAAGGGCATTGCAGTCAACCCGGAAACTGTGAAGACAATTGTTGAATGGCTTCCTCCTGTTAATGTCAAAGAGGTGCGGAGTTTCCTTGGTTTGGCTAGTTATTGCCGTCGCTTCGTTCAGAACTTTTCGAAGATAGCGAAGCCTCTTACCGATCTCCTCAAGAAAGGCAAGAAATACCTTTGGACTCCTGCATGTCAAGCAAGCTTTGAGACACTCAAAGAGAAGCTCACTTCCACACCAGTCTTGGTTCCTCCGGACACATCTAAGCCTTTTCAGATATTCTGTGACGCCTCTTTGCAAGGATTGGGTGCGGTCCTTATGCAATAAAAACAAGTTGTTGCTTATGCCTCTCGACAGTTGAAGACGCATGAGATCAACTATCCTACACATGACCTCGAGCTCGCAGCAGTTGTCTTTGCTTTGAAACTATGGAGGCATTACTTGCTGGGCAACCGTTGTGAAATCTTTTCTGATCACAAGAGTCTGAAGTATATCTTCACTCAGCCTGATCTCAACCTTCGGCAGAGGAGATGGATTGAAGCAATCAATGACTTTGATTTGACCATCAACTACACTCCGGGCAAAGCTAATGTCATGGCCGATGCTCTCATCCGCAAAACTTATGTCAATAACCTCATGATGGAAGAACAACAACCTCTCTTGTGCGAGGAATTCCGTCAGCTCAACCTGGAAATTGTGGAACAAGGGTATCTCCTGAACCTTCTAGCAACCCCTCTCTTGGAAGAAAAGGTTCGCTCTCGTCAGCGTGGTGATCCGCACACCAAAAAGATCATCTCCAAACTTCAGCTTCCGAAGTATGAGTCCTTCCACGTCGATGATCAAGGCACGCTTTTCTTTGAACACCGGATGTTTGTTCCGAACTACCCGTGTTTGAGAGAGCAAGTTCTCAAGGAGGCGCATGATTCTGTTCTTTCTATCCACCCTGGCAGCACAAAGATGTACATGGACTTGAAAACACAATATTGGTGGCCGGGATTGAAACGATATTGTGCCAAGTATGTCTCGGAGTGTGATGTCTGCCGCAGAGTGAAAGCTGTCCATCAGAAACCTTACGGTCTTCTACAGCCATTGAAACCCCCGGAATGGAAATGGGAGAAAGTAGAGATGGATTTCATCACTGGTTTTCCAAGGTCGCAGAAGGGCAACAATGCAATCTTTGTTGTCATTGACAGGCTTTCTAAAGTGGCTCACTTCTTCCCCGTCAAGGAAACAATTTCTAGAATTCAGTTGGCTGAGCTCTATATCAACAGAATTGTCTCTCTGTATGGGGTTCCGCTTGAGATCAGTTCAGACCGTGGGAGCATCTTCACTTCCAAGTTCTGGGAAAGTTTCCAAAATGCTTTGGGAACAAAATTGAACTTCAGCACAACTTACCACCCTCAGTCGCAAGGACAAGTTGAAAGGATCAATCAGATTCTGGAGGATATGCTTCGTGCTTGCGTCATCTCTTTTGGCATGAAGTGGGAGAAATGTCTTCCTTATGCTGAATTCTCTTACAACAACAGCTTCCAGAAAAGTCTAAAGATGGCACCATTTGAGGCTCTCTATGGCCGCAAATGCAGAACTCCGATTGGTTGGTCAGGTGCAGGAGAAAGAATTTGGTTTGGCCCTGACATTGTAACTCAAGCGGAGGAGAAGGTGCACATCATTCTTGAAAATCTGAAGATTGCTCAAAGTCATCAGAAGAGCAATTATGACAGGAAGCACACGGACATGGTGTATGTCCCTGGTGATCTCGTTTACCTTCGTGTCACTCCCATGAAAGGCACACACCGCTTTGGTATCAAAGGAAAGCTGGCTCCTAGATACATCGGTCCTTTCAAAATTCGTGGAAGAAGAGGAGAAGTTGCTTATGCTCTTGAGCTCCCGGAAAAACTCAAGGTCCATGATGTTTTCCACATCTCTCAACTCAAGAAGTGCTTCAAGGATCCCGGCAGGACCGTGGATCATGAGCTTATCAATCTCCAAGAAGACCTGTCTTATCAAGAACACCCCACAAAAATCCTTGAGATCGCAGAAAGAAGGACTCGCAACAAGTCCATCAAGTTCTGCAAGGTGCAGTGGTCGCACCATTCCATTGATGAAGCCACTTGGGAGCGTGAAGATGAGCTCCGTGCCAACTATCCTACCCTCTTTGAGTCTTCTTCTTCTTCCTAGAATCTCGGGGCGAGATTCCTGTTTAGTGGGGGAGAGTTGTAGCATCCCAATTGTCTAACATTTGTAATGCTACTTGGTCTAGTAATATAATGGCTACTTCATATATATAATTGTTGCATCATCATTATATCATGCTCATGTCATCATGCCACCTTGCATTTGAGCATCATATAAAACCCTTTTTGTGTTGGTTCATCTCTCATATGCATTGTAAATTTTATTTGCCTCTTGATATTGTATTTGGTTCTTGACATATTGTTTAAATGCCCAAGTTGAGTTGGGGGCATATCTTTTATTGACTCCACCACCTTTCTTGTCATCATTCCACCATTCCACCATATATGAGCATTTATATGAGTATTGCAACTTATTTGGTTTTACCTCTAGCTCATGTGGGTTGGGATGGATCCAATTCTATTTCCTCATGCTCTCATCTTAGCATCATGTGGTTTTCACATTATTGATATGTGGGAAGCCACATGGCCACCTTTGCATGCTATGATGCAGATTTGCCTCTACTAGCTTCCATGTGGGAATTATCCAATATGTGTACATGCATGGAGCTATAATTTGGCCATGTGATGATCTAGTGGAGAAACACACACTAGTATGGTCATATAGCTCCATATATGTGCATAGGATCAATATTTTCCATATTGCATGGTAGTATTCAAATTTGGGTGCATGCATGAGATAAATGCCCATGTGTATTTCTAGTTGTTTTCACAATTAGCAATGTGGCATTTAATGCTTATGCATGGGCCATGCAACCTTCTCCAACTTTGGTCCTCCTTTTTCTTTATTTGAAACTTTGAGTGGATCATCCCCCATATCTCTCTCTACCCCTCTCCATGCTTGATCTTGCTTGATGCATGCAAGCATCTAAAACCCTACACTCATCTCCATCCATTCCATCACCCCATCATCTCACCCATATCTTTTCTTTTAATAAAACTCTTATGCTTGATCATATGAGGCTTATTCTTTCTTCTCTCTTTCTCTCCTAGCCTAGTATCTAAACCCTAATCCCTCTCTTCTCTCTTTTGCCACCTCTTGTTTTGGGCATGTATCAAACCCTAGTTACCACCACATCTCTCTAATCCCTCCACTCTCTCCAAACCTTGACCCTAACCAACTACACCTCTACCACCATCTTACACATAAGCTAAACCCTAAACCTACCCCACCCTCTCTCTCTCGGCCTTCCTCCTCTCTCTGCCCTGCAGGCCCCACCCTGGACCCATCTACCCCTTCTCTCTCCCCACCCCAACCCTGGCTACAACCCTAACCCGAGCCATCCCATCCCTCTAACCTAGCTCCAACCGAGCCACTTTCCCCCTCTCTCTCTCTGCCACCCTGGCCCCACCACCACCCTCTCCTTCCTTCCCTACCCCACCTGGTAGCCTCTACCCCAGCCCCAGCCCGTGCCTGCCCTGTCCTCCCATGCTCGAGCACGTGAGGAGGAAGGAAAAGGTGGCCGAAGCCACCTTTATCTCCAACCCACCTCCCCACGGCACCTCCCCTCTCCCGTCCTTATCTACTCCCTCACACAACCCCTCTGCCTCTCCCAGATCCGCCCAGGGCCTCGCCCTCTTCTCTCCTTCGTCCCCACCACCGTCTACCCCCAACGCCGGCCACCGTCGGTGCCCACCACCGATCCCTCGAACCAGCAGGCGGGCGTGGCGTGGAGGTTGTCGAGGGAGCCGAGGAGGTCCTCTGCGTCGCCCCGTACACGACAACGAGGAGGAGGAGGACCAGGAGCCCCAGGACCGGCGCCGCCCGACGAGAACCCTAGCCCTCCGGAGCGTCTGCGTCGTCGACGATCCGCTATGCCCCCGCCCGATCCAACACCGCCGACCACCTCGCGGTGAGCCAATCTCCCTCCTAGACATCCTCGCGGACACCGTCGTTTCCTGGACACGCCGATCGTTGCGTCGAGCACGCTCAGTGCACCGGCGAGCGTGCGCGTCTGCTTGCTCCCGCGTCGCGCAAACCCTATCTAGGCCCCAGCCTCCATGCTAACAACTACCCCAGCCTAGCCTAGTGGCTGCCGCCCCGCAGCGCGCACCCCAGGTTGCGAGTTCGAGCCCGCGCGCCGCGCTCTGCCGCTGTCGCGCACCGTTCTGTCGTTAGTGAGTTTCAGAGAAGATCTACAGGGGTCGTGGTAGCTTTGCATTTATCCCCCTTTTTTTACCCTACGCTCAACCCGCACTCCTCGCTAGCCCCACCTGTCAGCCGCACTAACCTGTTTTGCAGAGAGGCCCCTCTGCTTTTGTAACCCTTAACCCGCGCTCCAGCCCAGCCCACCTGTCAGTTCGATGCCCAGTCAGCGGGTGGCCCACCTGTCGCTGACTGTGGCTAAGTTAGCCTGAGTAGAAAAAGCTTTTCTGTTTTCTGTTTTTAATTCAAATCTTTTCAAATTTAAATCAATTCAAAATTCAAATCAGATTTGTAATAACTTTTAAAATACAAATCCAAATGATATATGTTTTTAGATCAGAAAAATGTGAGGATTTCAAATATGCCATCCAAAATATATTTTGGGCACTTAAAATTTCAAGTTGAATTAAATTACAATAGAATGCCCTTTTTCTTAATTACTTAATAACTTTTGACTTATAACTCCAAATTTAACAAATGATATGTCTAAAATGATTAGCTCAACGAGACCTTTCTGTTTATGCATTCCATGTTCTGTTTTGAAGCATGCATCATATAAATATAAAGAGTACAGCAACTTATTTGGGTATAAAATGTGACCAAAACTCAATAAAATGTTTATTTCTTGTAATCTACACCTCACCCATGCCATGCTACTTTATTGCCATGCAAATTGTGCATCATTCATCATGGCATGATTGCTTGATTGTCGCATTTTATTCTTATGCTTGTGCACTCTATTTATGTTGGCCCTTGTTTGTTTGGTTCTTCTTCGAATAGACGCTGAGCAGGGGATATATCAAGAAACCCAGGAGCACTACCCAGATCCTTCTCTCACTTCAACTGAGCTGCCAGGCAAGCACTACCACATGCTTGCATACAGATAGTACCTATTGCCTCTATCTTATTCTTGCATCATTGAGTCGCGATTGCATTAAATTGAATCCCAAGTATTGCATAGCCTTTACTTTTAAACCCCACCGAAGCTTGTTCCTCCATCCCATGAGCCATTACTACAGGAGTTGTTTGAGCCATGCGAGTCGTAGAACAGCATGTGTAGGGTATGTGAGTGTCAGATGGATAACGAGGTACCTATACAACTTAACCTGAGTAGTAATTGGATAACTAATGAAAGTGGCACCGGTGAGCAATATCTGCTATTTGTTTTTTCATGCTCACTTGTGTCCCGTAGGACCCCGAGTACTTGATTCCTGTTCCTTGATTATTCGCGCTATCCACATCCGGGAGGCTTGTGGGACCCCCCCTGATCCAGAGCTTGATTCATTCTTATTTCTTGGGGCCACAAACTAGTTTGAGGTTTTATTTACTATCCTGTACTTATGCCATGCTTTACTGCTTTATTTACGATTGTGCGAGGAGCACCTGTACTGTTTAGGATCGTGACCCGTTTTCGCGGTATCGACAAGCCCAGACACACTTTCGGGTTCCCAGTCGTTTACAGCCGGCCCCACAAACCTTGAGTCCGTCTCGAAGTCAGCTAACTTCGTTGCGGGTATACTTAATGGGGTGGCCCCCTGAAATATTTCCGAATCTTGTGATTGCTTTGTCGTGAAAGCCTCGTTGGGTTTTGATTTCGTTTTTCTGAGGTTGATCGAGTGTGTGTTGCTATTTGTGCACCCCTGCAGGGTAAAACTTTCTGAAAGCCGTGTCCGCGGTTATGGACGACTTGGAGCACAGTTTCTCGATCATAGACAAGCATAACTAAAGTACCGCTTTTAATTTGACTAAGTAACTGACTAGTAAATAGTGCAACACTCATGGAATGGATAATAAAACTGCCAACGGATGGGGGTTGTTCGTCCGCTTCCTCGTTGGTAAGCGAGGAGGAGGATGGATCTGTTGATATTACTGTTATAACTATTGTCATTAATTCATGGACATCCGTCTATCTTTGGTTAGGCGGATGGTTAGCGAGTATCTATAGAATTGTTAGGGTTTATCTTTTGCTGCAATTGCGTCACCCCAGGTTGTGTCCCCTTTAGAGGCATAAAGACTTGCTGAGTACCCCTAGGGTCTCACACGATAAATTGTTTGATTCAGATGGACAGGTACACTCACAAGAGGGATACTGGGTGGAGGAGGCGGACGATGTGGGCAACGATCATTCGGTGTAGAGATTCCGGGAATGGGGATCCATGAGATCTGTGGGCGGGATGTGTTTATTTATGGGGCATCTTATGCCGATTTGCTTCTTATCCATACTCGGATCTTGTTTGCCGCTTCCGCCTGATACTCTGATGTTTGATGTATGAGGAGATATCCTAAACTATTATATCTATCTAGGACATTTGAATCTTGTCGTATGGCGTTGCTATATTTCCTTTCTTTTAGATGGAATGGCTCTGATGTACTGTTGTATGGTGGCTTGCATACATACTCATTTGTGTATGTAGTTGATCCCTTCGCCTGCCGATTACGCCACCCGTTCTTGTCCCGATGTTTGGAAATAGTTGGGACGGCCGAAAGGTCTACCTGTGAGTGGCATTTGGGCCCCACCGTACTATTTCAACCATTTCCGCTCATCCAGGCTTGTAACTAGGAGCGTAATTCGCCGAGGTAGTTACACTCGGTTTCCCAAGGGGGCCGGCGTTGGAGGGGAGGAACTCCTCCCCAACTCGGTTTCCACCTTCCCCACTACTTCCCAAAATAGCCGTTTGACTTTTCAAATTGGCGTTTGACTTTTCAAACTAGGATTTGATTAAACCCTTTATTTTGTTCAGCGATGACACCTAGTACATGATGCAATCATTCCAACTTGGTATGACACATTCATGTACCCTTCACCTCCGGAGTGCCGTACATTCCGGAACCTTCTAGAACATTTCCGATGAAAACACCGGAACCATTCCCCAACTCCGAAACAGGACTTTCCTTATATGAATCTTATTCTCTGGACCATTCCGGATCTCCTCGTTATATCCCGGATCCCATCCGAAACTCCAAACAACATTCGGTCTCTTACTCATCATTCCCTAACTACTCAAACAACGTCGAATCCTTAAGTGTGTCTCCCTACGGTTCGTGAATTATGTGGACATGATCGAGACACTTCTCCGAACAATAACCAATAGAGGAATCTGGAAATTCATATGGCTCCCACATATTTCTACGATTACTTTGCGATCGAATAAACCACTTACATACGATACCAATTTCCCTTTGTCTCACGATAGTTTACTTATCCGAGGTTATGATCGTCGGTATCTCTGCATACCTAGTTCAACCTCGTTACTGATAAATACTCTTTTCTCGTTCCCGTGATATGTGATCCCTTGTGAGCCAGTCACATGCTTGCAAGCTAATTGGATGACATTCCACCGAGAGGGCCCAGAGTATATCTATCCGTCATATGGATGGACAAATCCCACTCTTGATCCATGTGTCTCAACCAATACTTTCCGAACACTCAATGCAACCTTTATAGCCACCCAGTTACGGTGTGGTGTTTGATATCATCAAAGCATCCTTCCGGTGAAGGTGATATGCATGATCTCATGGTCGAAGGAATTAGGTTACTATGTATCAGAAAGCATATAGCAATTGAACTATTAAAATGACTTGATCTTTATGCTACGCTTATCTATAGGAGTATGTACACCATATCATTCTCCTAATGATATGATCTTGTTGTTAATAACATCCCAATGTTCATGATAGAGAAACCACAATCATTTATTAACCAACAAGCTAGTATTATAAAGAGGCTTTACTAGGGACTCTATTTTAGTTTACAAATCACACGTATTAATGTTTCCTTATTAATACTATTATAGCATGAATGTAAACATTTATCATAAACACAAAGATATAATAATAACTACATTTATTATTGCCTCTAGGGCATATCTCCAACAGTTTTCACCAGGAATGTTCTAGAAGGGTCCGAAAGGTCCGACACTCCGGAGGGGAAGGGTACATGAATGTGTCATGACAATATGGAATGATTGCATCATGTACTAGGTCACTTGGCTGGGCAAAATAAAGAGATAAATCAAGTCCTATTTTGAAAGTCAAACGCCAATTTGAAAAAGTCAAATGGCAAGTTTGCTTGGTGGAGGAAGAGTAGGAAACCTACTTGGGGAGGAGTTCCCCTCCCTCCACCCGCCGGCCAAGGAGGCCGAGTTGAGGGAGTACTCCCTCCTCCCAACCGGCCACCCTCCACCTATATAAGGAGGGGTAGGGCTCCCCTACCCCTCACACCCAAAAACCCTAGCCCTCTCCTCCAAGTCGCCGACGCCACCACCTCCTTGTGCCGCCACCGCCTCCTAGGGCACCTCCAACTCGGCGAGTTCGGGTGTTTCCCAAACCCTAGCCGCCGGCTACACCCTCCCCTTGGTGCCCTCTAAACCCAAGATCACCAAGGCCTCTCTCATACTCCACCATACTCGCTCTGGCTTAAGGCGAAGCCCAGCGAGATCTCCCCTCTACTTCCGACGCCACGCCGTCGTGCTGCCGGAATCGCGAGGAGAGTGCTACAACCTCCGCTGCCTGGTGGAACAAGGGAGAGGAAGGTCTTCATCGAGTACCGAACGTGTGACCGACTGCGGAAGCGCTGCCGGAACGCAGCGCCGGAAGGATCGTCTACGCGATCTTGAGATCGGCAAGAGTACGACTACATCACCCACGAGAATCTGCTCTCGTTAACCGCTTTGGAATCTTCGAGGGTGAGTTCCTCTATCGACTTGTTGCTACAATCTAGTAGATAGATCTTGGCTTGTTTGTTTGCATGCGGTAGAATTTTTTGTTTTCCATGCTACGAACCCCTACAAGTTATCCATGTGGGTTAGTGGATTGGGAAGCTTCACATGTGTAGAGGGTCACACCCCCCAATCCTCATGAAGTTCTATTCTCAATGGACATTGGTGAATGATATTCACCTTCTCGATCATCTAGTTGACGAGATCACTTGAAGAATCTCACATTTGGGTTAGCTATTAGGCAAAAATGGCATACCTTGCTCAATTAGAGGGCATTAGCACTACTATTATGAAGCCGTCGATTTGGTATAATGGTGGACACCACCCACATGCAAGTTTATTCACATGCGGCTTATCATGAAGGATAGGAAGTGGACCCGATGGGCCCCAGCAGTGAGGTTGGCCTAACTGTACTTCCTAACCAGACCCTTTGTCATCTGTGAAGGCAAGAGTTGTAGATCGCAACCCATATCCTCTTCAAATGTCGATACTCATTGAGATTTTGGACTATAGCCAGAAATTCATCAGGTGCCAACGAGCTACATGGCTACCGATTGGGGCTCAGTTTGTGATGGATCAAGGATTAGTGGTCTTCCGTGCTTTATCTTCAAGGCGTCCCACGCAACCTAAATTAAAAAAAATGAAAGAGTGTCTAGAAGAAACTAGACACTACTACTATATAGGAGAAGTTGAGGATCAAATCTAGGTTGCCTAGCTTACCAACCGTGATTCTAGCCACAGAGTCTGAGGTAACTTCTCATGACGCAACCTAAATTTAAGGAAGCACTGGAGGAAGAGTAATGCCCGCGTGTTTTCTACGAATGTTTTCTCTGCTTTTGATGATCTATTATTAAGGTTGGGTTTGATGGGTCCCTTTTGGGTTATGACTATGCCAATAGCTTTGTTTTATCTACCGAGTCTAAGCTGTATACAAAATAAATTCTAATAGAAACGAGCAAATCTTTAAGGTCTTAAAAATCTTCTTCGAAAACTTAAAAAAAACTAAGTCAGCACACCATTGATCTAGACCAGAAGGATCTTGGCAAGACTATGTTCGACACATTTCTTATATTGTACTCTCTCCGCTACGGCACACCGGCTCTTTATCGTGTGGGCAAAAAGACATGACAAGGCAAATGCCACATGACAACGTTCGCCACGGCAAAAGCACTTTGTCGTGTGTTTTCTAAATAAGGCACAACAAAGTAAAGTGAGATGGCGGTTCCCGTGGAGATGACAGTGTCTATTTTTTGCCGTGTGTCTCCTCGAAAAGTACACGACAAAGAAGATGTCTTTGCCGTGTGTATCCTCAAAAAACAAATACGGCAAAGAAGCTGTCTTTGTTGTGTGTCTCGTGGAAAAGTACACAACAAAGAGACTGCCTTTTTAAAAAAAATGAAAAAAGTTTCAATTTTGTTTCAAACTTTTTTGAATATTATTTACTTGATAATATCATAGGATATTTTAACCCTTTGTATGATTAATATTAGGTTAAAAACTTCCCCTTTGTTCACCCATCCTAACACTACTCTAACTCTAGCACGCTTAATTTTTTCGTTCCTTCTGAATGAGCTTTTGAGAAAGAAATCATACCTTGTCGATAATACTTCCCTATCAATCCTATTAACTCTTGGACCATGATGTCACACATCTTAGTTTTAGATTCTAAACAATTATTTAAGTAAACAATAATGAATAAGTAATAATAATTTTGAATCCAAATAAAAAATAAAATGATTTTATTTTATTTCCTTTTTCTATTTAATATGGAATAATTCATATATTTAAATCCGTAAATCATAATTCGACAAATAAATTGTCTAAATCAATCATAAAAATGTGAGGAATCCAAATATGACATCCATATAATCTTGTAAAAAATGGGGTGGTATCATTTTGAATTAGCCATTTGGTGGTTGCTTCACAAAATTCCTCGTTTTTATACACATGCATGCACAATATGACACCACGTAAAGGTTTCGCATTGCTTTGATCGTTTTTGAATTTTTTATGCCTCTTTTAAACTATCGACAAACTTTGTTTTTTATGCCGATTCGGCAGGAATTTGTCTTTTTCACCTGGGATGGACGGAAAAGTTTGATATCCCCTGTTGAGACATTCTCCATTTAAGGTGGTCTAGTATTTTTGAAAAATGGGGTGGTAGCATTTTGAATTAGCCATTTGGTGGTTGCTTCACAAAATCTCCCTTTTTTTGCTCGGCAAAATAGCTTTTTGGTGTGGAGAAAAGGAAAACTTTCTCCTGCAACATTGTTCATCATCCCATGATGCATATGCATGCACAATATGAACACATTATCACAAACTATGCCTTGATTATAGCCATAACATTGGTCATTTGACCCGAAAGTCAGGAAACCTCAAATGAGATAGGTCATTTTGTGAAGGGTATTTTGAGACATATTCAATATACCAAGTTTGATATTTTTTCCTCCAACTATGTCACATAATTTGACACCACGCTAAGGTTTCACATTGTTTCGATCATTTTTGAATTTTTTATGCCTCTTTTAAACTATAGATAAACTTTGTCGAACGACGGGTATGAAGATTCTTAGTTCGGAGCTGAGCCTCTCTAAACTTGCATTGGATCTACTTTGAACTTAAAAATGATTTTTGTAAAAAATTATGACCATCAGATCATGTACCTATAGTTCATATCTCACCCACTTCCTGCCGATTGGCAGGAATTTGTCTTTTTCACCTATGGTGGATGGAAATGTTTCGGAACCCCATATTGGGACATTTCCATTTAAGGTGGTCTAGTATTTTTGAAAAATGGGGTGGTAGCATTTTGAACTAGCCATTTGGTGGTTGCTTCACAAAATCCCCCTTTTTTGCGCTTGGAAAATGGCTTTTTGGTGTGGCCAAAAAGAAAATTTTCTCCTGCAACATTCTTCGCCATCGCATGGTGTATATGCATGCAAAATATAGATACATTATGACAAACTATGCCTTAATTTTAGCCATAACATTGATCATTTGACCCAAAAGTCAGGAAACCTCGAATGAGATAGGTCATTTTGTGAAGGTTTTTTGAGACATATTCAATATACCAAGTTTGATATTTTTTCCTCCAACTATGTAATATAATATGACACCACGCTAAGGTTTTACATTGTTTCGATCATTTTTGAATTTTTATGCCTCTTTTAAACTATCGACAAACTTTGTCGAACGATGGGTATGAAGATTCTTAGCTCGGAGCTGAGCCTCTCTAAACTTGCATTGGATCTCTGATAAAATAACATATTATGAACCTAAAAATATTTTTTGTAAAAAATCATGACCATCAGATTATGTACTTGTAGTTCATATCTGACCCACTTTCTACCGATTCGGCACGAATTTGTCTTTTTCACCTGGGGTGGACGGAAAGGTTTGAGATTCTCCTATTGGGAAATTGTCCATTTAAGGTGGTCTAGTATTTCTGAAAAATAGGGTGGTAGCATTTTTAATTAGCCATTTGGTGGTTGCTTTACAAAATCCCCCGTTTTTTGCGCTAGGACAATGGAAAATGGCTTTTTCGTGTGGCGAAAAGGAAAACTTCCTCCTGCAACATTGTCCGCCATCCCATGATGCATATGCATGCACAATATGGACACATTATCATAAACTATGCCTTGATTCTAGCTATAACATTGGTCATTTGAACCGAAAGCCAGGAAACCGCGAATGAGATAGGTAATTTTGTGAAGGTTTTTTGAGACATATTCAATATACCAAGTTTTATATTTTTTACTCCAACTATGTCACATAATATGACACCATGCGAAGGTTTCGCATTGTTTCGATTGTTTTTGAATTTTTTATGCCTCTTTTAAACTATCGACAAACTTTGTCGAACGACGGGTATGAAGATTCTTAACTCGGAGCTGAGCCTCTCTAAAATTGCATTGGATCTTTGATGAAATAACATATTGTTAACCTAAAAATGATTTTTTTAAAAAATTATGACCATCAGATCATGAACCTGTAGTTCATATCTAACCACTTCCTACTAATTTGGCAGAAATTTGTCCTTTCACCTGTGGTGGATGGAAAGGTTTGAGATCCCCTATTGGGACATTGTCCATTTAAGGTGGTCTAGTATTTTTGAAAAATAGGGTGGTAGCATTTTGAATTAGCCATTTGGTGGTTGCTTAACAAAATCCCCCATTTTTTGCGCTCGAAAAATGGAAAATGCATTTTTTATGCGGGCGAAACGGAAAACTTCCTCCTACAACATTGTTCGTCATCTCATGATGCACATGCATGCACAATATGGGCACATTATCACAAACTATGACTTGATTTTAGCCATATCATTGGTTATTTGACCCGAAACTCAGGAAACCTCGAATGAGATAGGTCATTTTATGAAGGTTTTTTAGACATATTCAATATACCAAATTTGATATTTTTTCTTCTAACTATGTCACATAATATGACAACACGCGAAGGTTTTATATTGTTTCGATCATTTTTGAATTTTTATGCCCGTATCGTCAAAACGGCGAGCACAAAGATTCTTATTCAGCATAAATATCAAATATTTGAGTTTAGATAGATAGATCTAATTTTTCTGCAAATTATGATATATTATTTATATTTTTCCGAATTAGAATGTCTTTTTGATTTTCCTAAAAATAATGTGATAAAAGAGAAAAATAGAAAAAAAATAACTTTGCCGTGTATACTGCGGAATATACACGACAAAGACCGACGATAGCACACGACAAAGAGGCCACCGTCTACAACCGTTAGCTCCTCCCCTTCAACTGGACCTGTGGGGTCGCGGGTCCTACCTTGTTGCCATGATGACGCCTATGCCGTGTGCTGTTGTTGACTTTGCCGAGTGTTTTTTCTTTGCCGTGATCCTTTGTGGGTCTTTGCCATGTATATTTTTGTCGTGTTCTTTTTTTAAAATTTTCCATGTTCGTATACTTTGTTGTGTGTTTTCTGGCTTACACACAGCAAAGACAAACTTTGCGTGTGCCGGTCTATTTGGCACACGGCAAAGCCGTGTCTACACGGCAGCGACATATTTTTTCGTTGTGCTCCGTTCAGAAATAACTGCTTGAGTTTGTTTAGATTCGAATAAATCTATACACTAAAATATGTCTAGATACATTTAAATTTAGACAAAACCACGTCAGTTATTTCTGGATAGAGGGAGTACAAGTTTAGACTCGATTACGTGCAACCTTTTTGGACTATGTTGAACTTGGTTGACCATGTTCAACTTATGGTGACTACGAACGTGTTGAGCAACGAGAGACCTTCCAAGGTAGATAGTGAAGATATCCTCCTTAATTTGAGCCACTTCCTGGTTGGGGTTGGGTGCAGACGTGCAGTTCGTAATAATCCCCATCGAACGCATAGGAAAGTTCAGGGTGCTCGGAAGAAGAACGAACTCCGTATTCGCACCGGAACTGCTTGTCCCGGCCTTGATCCATCAAAGCCCGAGTAGGACTGCTATTCGATTCTACCGCGGAACGTGCGCCTCTCTTCCCAGCCTATATATACTCCCGTCACGCCCGGTAAGAGAACCGATCCAAGCAGAAGCTAACCCACCGGCCACCGCATCGCATCGCGTCGCTGATCATGGCGGCACTCGAAACCAGCGTCAACCTCTTCGCGCTCCTCGACGGCAACGACCCCGGAGACAAGCGCCTCGCCGACTTCGACTCGCAGCAAAAGGAGAAGAAGAAGGATAAGGCCGGGGCTGCAAAGAAGCAGCCAGCCTCCACCGTCGTGCCCGACTACAAGCTGAAGCTCATGAAACCGCCGTCAACACCGGCTCCAGCGGCCTCCTACAGGGCGCCCAGGAAGACCCCGGCGCCAGCAGTCGCGGCCGGCCTCCGGTCGGCCGCGGCCACGTCCATGGCGAGGGCGATGAACAAGCAGACTACCACTACTGCGCCTGCCGAGGCTCCCGCGCGTAGCACAAACTTCACCGCCCTGTTGTTCGGCAAGGCCTATCCTTCTGCCCGGGAGCGCATCTTCAAGCAGAGGCAGGAGGAGTACGAGCGGCGTCAGGCTCAGGCCAAGGCGATGAGCGACGCCGGCGTCACTGGTGACGATGGAAAGAGTGCAGCTGCAGTGGCTCCGCCGGCAGGGAAGACCCACGGTGCGAGGGTGCAGCAGCACGCTGATCGTGGAGGTACGGGGCAGGCTGCCGCCACCGTCAAGGAAGCCCCCGTACAGGCGGCGGCTCCGGCGAGTAAGGGTAAGGGCAAGGTCGTGGACGGAGGGAGGCAACGACAGGGCATCATGGTGCACGAGGCGCCTGCTCCTCTAAAGCCTCTTACTCCGCCGCCGAGCCTCGAAGACATGGATCAGTTCCCGTCCCTGAAGTGAAGTACACAGCTAGCTAGGTGATTTGTTGCGCCTAGTACACATGGTGCGTATGTAGTTTGTTAAGTTCGGGACTCGTTCCCAACAACAGTATACGTTTTTATTTACTTAGCGTTTCGGATTTAATTAAATTTAAACTTCGGAAAGTACTCGTTTTTTCCTCCAAACAGGATTTCCCTGCTATTTTAATATATAGACCACACAATTAATACGACCAAAAGAGTCTCAAAATCGAAGAAAATACTGGTGGGCAACATCAAACATACGTAAAAAACAATCGATGGGGACATAAAAATACCCCATCCGGCCCAAGAACGTCTGGCCAAGCCCAGGTCAGGCCCATAAAGCCTGCCGCCACACTGCAACATGCCAGTTTCCATTGTCGCTAACCCTTGCACGAGACACATCACGGTCGCCTTGCAGAACATACAATGTACATGGTAGGCCAACCTGCCCCTAAACCTGATGGATCTGCTACGAGCCTAGATCTAGGCCGAATGAGCCTCGCGAGCACTACCAGCTGCGGCCTGCCACCACACGGTGCCCTGTAGAGGCACGCCGACGTCGCTACGCCACCACTGCCCTATGTCGCCCTCAGAACACTGCCACTGAGAAGATGGGGGACCCAACCCTGCCTCCACGCGCGCGGGGCATGGTTGTCCGCCTTCCCCACCCAGGCCTCGCCCGATGGCCCCTACTGGCAGCAAAGATAGGGGAATGAAGAGGGAGAGGGGTGCTAGCCGAAGGAGGGGTGCGGCGCTCCCTCGCCTCGGGGGGCGAGAGGAGCGCTTAGGGTCATGACTAATACTCTATGTTGAAAAAATAAGTTATACTGCATTTTATACTTTCCAATTACTACTATTTAATAGTATTTTTTTAGAGTGAAACTACTCTGTCATACTATTACTTACAAGCTGAAAATATTTTGTTTGTATTATTTAGTAATATGAGGCATATTTCTCGGCTGATTGAGTGCTCTATTGGCTAGCAGCCCGTGCCTCCAGCCGATGGTATGACGTATTGTAATTTTTATTTTATTTATTTTTGTTTATTCCTTTTGTTTTATTTAACTATTTTTTTTCATTTTTATGTTTTCATTTTGGTATTTACTTTTCATGTTTTTATTTGTTTATGATGATTTTTTACCAGGCTTGATAAAATATTCATGGGATTTTAAAAGTCATTCATGGATTCCGAAAATTTTCACAAGAGCCAGGAAATATGTTCGTAAATTTTAAAGAAATTATGAATTCTGAAATGTTCATGAATTTGGAAACAAATTTTGTGAATTTAAAGAATGTTCATGAATTTGTAAAATATTCGCGAATTTGAGAGGATGCTCAAGATGTTTTCAAATGTTCAAGGATATGAAAACTATTCACGAATTTGAAAATGTTCGCAACTCAAAAATTGGTCAAGAATTTATAAACAAAAAGGCAAAAAAAAAACAGGAAAAACCGACAAGAAAACCAGCAATCTAGAAAAGGTAAATAATAAAAAAGGTTGGATTTTTTGGAAAAGAAAAAAAGAGTGGATGCATCTATAAGTTTTTCGAAATTGGATAAAAGGAACAAGGCAGACCCAGTGAGAATTTTTCTTGTCGGAACGGTAGAAGATTGGGGAATCAGTAGGGGCGGTGTTGTGGTGAGTGATTTAGCAGGCCGTGCCCCATTATTTTTGGTTCTGGATGTTGGGTCTCCCTTCTTAATTTCAATGCAAAAGTCGACGTCCAGCTATTCTCCTAAAAAAACATCCCTTTGATTTATCAACTAGTTAATTTACAGTTTGCAAAAAACAAATCGACAAACCCTTCCAACAGGAAAAAAAAATCTACAGACGAGCCAACTTGTGTGATTCACTCTTCATAGCATTGTTATACCAGCAACATCTTCCAGCACTACGGTACACATGAAGCTAATTAGGATATTCCCTCTGGTCCTTCCTTTCACTTCAAAAGGGTCTTCTCCCCTTCCTCGAGACCTGCCATGGTATCATACAGGGGTTTGTTCATCGTCTCCGGGAGGTAGAACACCAGCAGCCCGCCGACGATCCCTGACACGCCAAACACCGCAAATGGCACCCGCTCCCCAAGCACCACCACCAATGGCGCCAGTATGGCTCCCATCTGTGCCGCCTGGGACGTGCACCCCAAAGCCGCATTCCGCACTACCGTAGGGAACAGCTCCGCCGAGTATATGAACAAGAGGTTGTACGTCGCCGCCATTCCGAAAATCCCCACCACTCCACATGCCATCCTCACCAACCTGCAATACCACATACTCAATTTACTCGATGCAGAGGAAAGTGTGTATGTAAGGTAGCAGAATGTGTGTAAATTAATTTACCTCATGGCACCGACGCCGGGAAGGAGGCTGCCGACGGTGCAGAAGACGCCGCTGAGAAGCATGGTGCCGATGCCCAGCGGCTTCCGGCCGAAGCGGTCGAGCAGCAGCGCGGTGAGCAGGTAGGCAGGCATCTCGGCGAGCGAGTTCACCACGACGCTGACGTACAGGTTAGTCTTGAGGTTGACCACGTTGAGGCTCAGCCCGTAGTAGACCACCGAGCAGAGGAGGTTGATGAGCACGGACAGCACCAGCCTGACCCGCGTCGTCCTGGACCGGAACACGTCCAGGATCGAGCCTGCCGACGATGACGGCGTGGAAGAATCCTCGATCTCCTTCATACTGTCGACGTCATCATATCCCTCGTCGTCGAGCTTGAGGGAGACGCCGTCCGGGATGCGCCTGCCATTGGTGGCCGCAATGTCGCGCAGGACGCGGAGGGCATCGTCGGCGCGGCGGCGCACGAGGTACCACCGCGGGGACTCGGACACGAACGGCAACACGGCGAGCACGTATGCGAGGGAGGGAAGCGAGGTGACGACGTAGAGGACGCGCCAGGAGGACTGGAACAGCGCGGCGATCCCGGCGAGGACCGCGATGCCGCTGGAGAAGAAGTAGAAGGTGGACATGCCGGCGACGCCACGGCGAGAGGGCCCGATGGGCTCGTTGGCGAGCACGAAGGAGCAGAGGCCCACGCTGCCGGTGCTGAAGCCCGTGAGGAGGCGGAGGATCGCGTAGGCCCAGTAGTTTGGGGCGAGCGCGGTGAGGAGGCCGAAGACGGCGTTGAGGATGCATGCCAGCTGGAGCGCGCCCTTTCGGCCGAGGAAGGAGTCCGATAGGTGTCCGAACACACCGGCGCCTGCCAAAAATGACACAGACAGTCAGATCTTCACAGTTTTTTTTTTTGAGTGCCAAAAAAGAATATGAACTGATCAATTGAAGTAGTAACCAAAGTAAGTTCAACCACTTCGTGATTAGACTAAACACTAGTTATGAAAAATTGGGGTCTGCATAGCTTCGATTCTCCAGGTGAGTTGGATCGACGATTCTCCAGTGTTCGAATGCAGACGCGTCGACAGATGATCTTATCCTGACTGACAGCCTAGAAAATTGGCACAGCTTTGAGCGGCCAGATAGACATGCACGCAGAGGTCCATCTTCCTCCACATGCTGTGCGCACGTGTGGCGTCATGTCACGTCGTGCCATGCCGTCTTCCAGGACCAATGGCTTCACGGAAGCCTTGATTGCATCGAGCCTAGCCCTACCCGACTTCCATTATTTTCGTCTCTTTTCCCTAATAAACAGCGTGCTACCCAGCTCCCATGAAAATTATCTAAATACAGTACAATTAAAGATCACTGGATGTTGACAGTGACTACTAGGGCAAGAGATGCCAAGAATGCATGAATGCAGCGTGTTTAATTAGGATCTCCTTCAAACAATGATAGGTATCTGCAAGTACAGTAGTTCCGCTGAATCCTCACTTACTTGGAGTTTAGCTACTTAAGTCAGTGCAACAATGTCACCTCAGTCATGCGTAGTACCGTTGCAAGTCACTGTTAGTAGCAACCACTAACAATATTTGGAATAGGATCGGATATACTTTTGACAGGAATCCAGCTGAAAGGCTGTGTACTAGTCACTGTCTTCTACTACTACTAGTGCTGAAAGGATCTGGACCAGAGGCACGCACATGTGGGCAGGATCAGCCCGGGGATGCTTCGGATCTGCCAAAAGATCCCAAGTAGTATATCTGACTCCTTCATGAACTGACAAAAGACGATTGGAAATTGAGTAGCAGATTGCGACCCGGCTACATGAGGGTCAGACTAATCCAAACAAAGTCTGTACTTGGTCCGACTAATGTGCTTTAGATCAAATCAATTCTCTTAATATACTGAGCAAGTTGATCATGTTTCGCCTCACAACAATCTTGTCGTTTCGTAGTAGTATCAAGTACGATGATGCCAGAAGTGCTGACAGAGGCAACATGCATGCACGCGATGGAGCTTCAGACTATGTTAAAACGTAATATATACTCCCTTCGTCCAAAAATAATTGACTTTAATTTCTCTAAATTTAGATATATGATGTGTTTTACATTTTCGTAAGATAAATCTAAATACATTTGTGTTAGAAACAGTTCAAGCATCTTTTTTTAGTACGGGGAGTACAAGATAAAGGAGTAGTAGGAGGCGGCTAGCTGTGCATGTTCTACTGTAGATACTGTTTAGAGGTCCCAAGGCTTAAGGCCTATAAATTTTTTTAAAGTCAAACTATTTAAAATTGAACCAAGTTTTTAAAGAAAAATATTAATATTTATAATATATAATTTATACCCTTTTATAAATCATGAAACATATTTTTACACTGTGTCTATATAATATAATATAATATAATATAATAGTTTTTTTAAAAAAATTGGTCGAACTTTACGTGGTTTGACTTTTTTAAAAAATATTGCCTAAACCTTGGGATGAAGGGAGTAGAAAAGAATGCACCGGTAGTCAAACAAAAAGGCGGAAAGTAAAGCTACTAGAACAGTAGTACGTGCTACACGACAGGCTGAACGCCAGAGGTGCCATGTACACATACGGCGCTCGTGATGTAGTAGCTGCTAGACGCTAGTACTACGACTGACGGATCTGAGAAAGGTGCCGTCGACTGGAGGAGGCGAAATTGTAAGCTAGTAGTTGGTCTGGTGCCAGGACCACAAAGACGACGCGATCGTCATATATATATTCGATGCCCGAGACACGACCAGGACACGAGGGCTCGGCGGCACGTCTAGACACTGTATTTGTCTAGATTTGTACGTATCTAGACACTGTATTTCATCTGTTTGGAAATAACTTTTATTTTTCTAGATTTGGATTTTTATTTTTCAAGATTTGGATGTACCTGTACACTAAAATTTATCTAAATATATATAGATTCAAGTCGCCTATTTCCGGACAGAGGGAGGGAATACATGGGCAGCATGCATCCACCGTAGACCGTACGAACATTATCTGCCGGAATATGAACATTATCTGACGACGAAACAGGGAGGAGATTGATACTGGTTGGGAAAACAAAAGCAAAATGGATGGCCTCCTCGTGGCCGGGGAGATGTAGTACTCCCGAAATGGCAGTACAGCAACGCCACGCTGCTAGTAATAAGTTTCATGCACCAACTCCGGACTACTCCGACACCAACAAATTAAGACACCAACAACGAACTCAACCCCACGCTGCTGCAGCCCAATTTTATGGCCTTGTCGGAGTAGTACTAGTATCAGACTGACTAGGCCACGTCCACCCAATCCGTCGATCTCTTGCGTCATTATTTCTACCACAAATCTCAAGGCACGGAAGAGAAATGTGAAAACTGGAGAGAGGATCCGGAGCAGACCCAGACGATGGGATTCATGGGAGAGGAGCACCGAGCGCACGTACCGACCATGCAGCCGGCGAAGAAGATGGCCTGGACGAGCCCCACCTTGTACCGCTCCCCGCACACGAGGCCCCACTCGGCCACCGTCGACGACGCGCTCCCCTGGACCCACTCCCACCCGCCCGCCGCGCCCGCGCACCGGTCGCCGCACCGCCCGTCCCCCGCCGGGCACGACATGGCCGGCTCCCGGTCCGCGAAGATGATGACCATCGTGTGCAGCGCCTCCAGCGCCCACGCCGCCGACACCAGAACGAAGTGCCGCAGCTGCCACCGCCCGAACTCCCCCGCGTGCCGCGCCAGCGCGTCGTCGATGCTCACGCGCCGGCTCGCCGCTCCGTCGCCGCCGAGCAGCGCCTCGGTGGTGGACATGGCTGAGTAGAAACTGTGCGTGTGCGTGTGCGTGAACTGGGGAGATGCGCGTGTTTGGTGTGTAGCACAGGAGGAGCGAGGCATATATGCATGTGCGGGGGGTGATTGGGCAGCTACTGATGGCGCGCGTGGTGATTATGTGGAAGTTATTTACGGCGCCCATCTAATTAAGCCGCCTTGCTGGTAAAAGCTGCTGTGAATTGTGCTCTAAACTTTAACGTATCTAGACATTATTTAGTATACGTAGATACATCCAAATTCAAACAAACTTGAGACATCCTTTCTAGGACGGAGGGAGTACTAGTTCAAAATTAGTTCTGTATACTGCAGTAGTATCATTCAGATGCCCTGTCATACGTATGTAGGATCAGTTTCCTCGTCAAAAACGTCAGGGGATGTAGAAATTGTCGTAGAATGTGAACCAGTCTTAGCAAATCTGTGTTTTGTTCAGATTCCCACGAATTACTCGCTCACACTAGGAGTCAAATCGCATGAATCGGTCTCACTCCAGGAGTGTATGTGGACACAGAAAACTAATCGAATCTTTGCTTATTTTAGTTTGTCGAGAAGGAGAACATTGCCACGGTATCCACAAATGTACGCCGCAGCCGCAGCCAGTCCACGCGAAAGAAATAGACCTACCGTAGAAAATTCAGCATAAAATAAATTAGTACCTCGCCTGATTTAGCAAGTGCATCTGGACACGATAACAGAGACAACAGATGGCAGAAAACATTAGGCCACCCACACTGTCGTATTTTTTGCCAAATCTTGTCAGTTTGAGAAACTTCAACTAAATCTGATCTTTTTTGAAACTAATTTAAAATCTAACTTCTATGGTCGACGTCATTTTAAACGAAGCCAAAGTTATACAGGTCCGCGCCAACACGTGACAACAGGGCGACAACCTAGGGAGGTTGGCGCCGTTTTAAACGAAGCCGACCTTCTTCGGATGTGTGCGCGCCGATCTGTACAACTTCGGCTCCACTTAAAATGGTGCCGACCCCAGGGGTTAGATTTCGAATTAGTTTCGAGGAGGGGTCAGATTCGGTTAAAGTTTTCAGATTTTGATAGATTTGGCAAAATATACCACACCATGATACCGATTCATAGCGAGATGTGTCAAGCTTAACACAGTAAATAATTCTTACTCTCTGATGCATGTGCTGACCATTTTAACTCACGAGCAAGCATTCTCTCTCATAAGAAGTGTTATTTAAATGCCAAGAAGGGAACCAACTTTATGCTTCGCTTCTTTTGTCTGACAGCTTGAACCGATGATCCACACCGTATTGAACCGGTTCAAAGGTAGGAGAGAGAACGTTTTGAATCGATTTTCATGCACACTGTGGCTAGTCTTAGAGGTGTATTCGGTAGGCTGCATAGGATATTTAGCTACCTAGGTGGTGCTACGATGAACAAGTGTCGCAATTGTGCAGTTCGTTTGATAGGTTGCACGGATATCTTTTGCTCCAAGACGGCAACAAATACATGTTGTTTAGTAGTTTGCATTCGATTTGACTGTCATATTAATATACACACCCGGACAATCATTAGTAGCTCGTGTTCTTCGTGCTGCATCTGCTAGCGCGGAGGGGCACCTGTTGCGCTACGCCAACAACAGTGACGGGTGGGGCACCTGCCGTGGTTGTGCCAGCGACGGAGGGAAATGCAAAAACTGATGCTGCGCCGGCATGCAGTGCGGCACCTGCTACGGCTGCACCGACGTCGAAGAATGCAAACAAGACCAGCCACAATAGCGTCGATGAGGAACCACTTGACGATGGGCTAGACTAGGAAGGACTCGATCTTGCTTGCCATGTAGGGTCCTTGCCTGTGGCGTCTAGGAACTCGAGCTAGAACTCTACCCGACCCGTGCATCGATTAGGACTTTTTGCTCAACCTCATTTTCAACCTCACAAGTTGAGAAACTACATATGCATTCCACCACCTCCACCAAAACGAAAATCTTACAACACACGAGTTGTGGAAACTACGAGATCAAGTTACTCCTCAAAGAAAATTTTGAAGGGTTGATTATGTGTGATGAATCAAACAAAATTTGCCCCAAAAAACTCCAACTCTGACCAAAAATATTAAAAGATACATCTCATGAAACTCGGTGTCAATGGTCAGAATGAGAAGCCCATCGTCAACGTGCATCTTTTTTATATAGATCTTGTTTCAAATTGGAGCCTATTTGGGCTAATTACAGGTGGTTGGGATGACCATGTTTAAAAGAGGAGAGAGAAGATAGTGTTTTTATGCACTCTTGCAACAATGACATCAATGAAGTGTTTTAAAGTTCACGCTTGGACGGGCTCCACAAAAATGTTTGATTCAAGCGTTGTCTCTTGGTGTGGCTCTGAATTGCTTTACAACCCATGCTGGACATGATGTGGAGGGAATATAGAAACGAATAGGTTTGGCCAAGCGTTTTCTATCCTGTTTCGCTTAGGCCTCGTTTGGCAGAAGTGTATCTATGAGTATTTGAGAGTAATTTCCTGAGTGTATTGGGTGTAAACACCCCTATCACCCAAAACATTTTGTTACATCACAATCCCCTTTCTCACCGATACTCTTTCATTGCCACATCTGTTTGGAAAAGCAAAGATTAAATTCTACATAGACAGTAGAGCTGACGTCCAAACGGCCCCCCAAGCGTTTCGGTTTCACATCTATCCGTACGTGTTTTCTAGGGTTTGTTGGGTTTGTTCCCAACTAAAACCAAGGTGCCAAACGGCTTGCTTAGTGTTTCGAAGTGTATTTTATTAGAATGGTAAAAAACACTAGCATCCATGTAAAAACCGGCCTGCCAAACAAAGCCTTAAGGGTTTTCATCATGGCCTTGGTCCGTTTATGTTTCCCTTCCTTTCTATACGGTTCGCTTCACTTAGTTTGTCCGCATAGTAGTTCATGCTTTCCCTTTTGTTTAGTGTTTCTTCCGGTTTGTGGCCGCTGTCGTACACCCATCGTTCTTCACAATGAGGCGATGTGGGTGCCGGTGTTCATCTAGCAGGGGAACCTTTCTCCCAGCCCACCTGCTTTATCTTGTATCTTCCGCGCACCCCTGTATAGTCACCACGCCAAACCCCTTCCATCGAGCAGTTCCCCGTACACCATCGTTGTCGCCGTCTTTCGAAGTTTGTTTTTTCTTTCTTGCGTGACATCTAGCTGTTGTCGGAGCTCTATTTCTTCGTCCACATCTACAAGGAAGGTCAGTTTTTCTAACATTCCTCTTATATTCTAGTCAGTATTTTAGGGGATATTTAGTTCATGTTCTTACGATTTTCTTGGTAGGTTTCTAGTTTGAGGACAATCTACTGTGTTAGAATAATATAGTCTCTTTTTAGAAGTAGAAAGAATATGACTTGTAGGCTTGTTAATAATTTGTTTGTGCACCATACATGAGTATGCAACAAAATCGTTAGAGCGGACCACTTTTCGGCGACTTTTTTATCGGATGGACGAAATTCGTCCCACTCGCATACCTAGGATGCCGATTTTATTCGGATTTGGGCATTTTTCATCCGGCGTTTTCAGGCCGAACCCAGCGTAGTGGGAATCGCCCGAGAACACCGGATATAGAAAATCTCGTTGTGTGGCCCACGCACCGGTGAGGAAAGCATTCTCTCTCCTCCCACACGCCCACCTTCTCTCTCCCGTCCCCACATGCGTGCCTAGTCGACGGAGCTCGGCGTGGGCTTGGCCGGCTGACCGGTGGCGTGCGGGCCTAGCGGGCGGAGCTCGGCGTGGGTTTGGCCGGCACAGATCGTCGCGTATCGTCGCCAAACTCGCCATCGTTGCCAAGCTCATCGTCATATTGTCGCCAAGCTTGTCGCCGTATCGTCGCCAAAATCGCCATCTCGCGCCAAACTATGTGATCAAAATTATGTTTGTGTAAATTTGAGCCGAATTATGGTGAAATATCGCCAAATTTGCCAAAAAAAATCGCCTATCTAGAAACGTCATCTGGAAACGCGAGTGAAAATTCGGCCATGTTCAGGCATCCATCCGGCAATTTTTAGCTCTGAATTTGGGGCTGGGAATTCCCAATGATTGGAGATGTTCTTATTGTTTTCTTCCTATGTATCCGTGGATTACTTTGTCGATTGTGGTTTTCTTGATTCTTTTTCTCTTCTATATTTCCATGGAGGAAATGTAAGAAATAGTTCCTTTAAGTGTATTTCTTTCTGGTTTTGATGTGTTACTTTAATTTTATTAAAATTTATAAATATGATTTTTGAATTTTAAAATGATGGAAGGGATACTAAAGACATTTTCCACCCGATACTCTGATTTCAATGTTCCAATAACAATTTTCTTCTCGAACAACTATGTACTCTGCTTTTGTTTGGCTGCCAAATCAATAGCGCGCACGTGTCTGGTTTCGATTCCGTACTGGCCGACGCACGAGAAGCACGTAGGCACGCATGCACTCTCTCTGCACTAGCCGTGTCAGAAGCGGGACGCAAGCTACCGCCGATTGCTGCTCGAAACTTGGGGAAGCAGAGCCCATGACGGCTCCATCCTCGGTGTGATATTTCAGAACTCTATCCGCAACAGGTGCCGCTCGCTGCTCGAGTCGTGATCCGTCGAATGCATGCAAGCTGCACACGGATCAACGGTGCGGTCTAAGAGCATCTCTAACGAAGAGTTATAAAATAACCGCTAATTTATTGTTTGCGCAAAAATCAACTGTTTAGGGATCCCGTATATGGTGACGAAACTATAAACTGATTTACCGTCTTCGCAAAAAACTGGCATTCGGTCTGCATATCTCGAGGCTCCTCAACCGAACTGAGCCTGCCCTGTATAGGGTAGCTGAGTTGGCGCCACGATAAGTTTAAGACGCTTTGGTGCTGTTCCACCACGGGGCTCACCAAAATTTGGCCGAAACTCGTCGGAATCCTCCGTCACACACCTTTTTACGCTCTGGTGTCTCCTTTTCTTTATTTCAAACGACCACTAAAGAAGAATTCCTATGTCCATCCTATAGTCTTGCATTCTTACCAAATTCCAATTCCTATTCCTTCATTTTGAGAATCAAAGAAAAGTTTCTCACAAAGAAAAATTTATCATAAAACTTGTACTCCCTCCGTCCCAAAATAGATGTCTCAGATTTGTCAAAATTTAAATGAATCTAGACACTATTTAGTATAGGTTCATCCAAATTTTGACATATCTAAGACATCTATTTTGGGACGGAGGGAGTAGAAAATATGCCTTGGAGACAATAATAAAGTTATCATTATCATTTTTTCCATTCATGATAAATATTTATATTTCATAATATAATTGTATTAACATGAAACATAATACTTGTCTGGTGTCATAGACAACAATGAGTCCTTACTATGTGTCTACTAGGCTAGCTCAGTTGATTAATGACGATTACGATTTTCTAACCATGGACATAAGTTATGGATTAATGACGGGATCATGGATTGGAAGAATGACATGACGGACAAACCCAAACTAAGCAAAGCAATTAGATTATTATTAGAAGATTGATATAGATTACACTCAACCTCTGCCACAACACAACATCAAGAAAATTTAAGACATTGAGGAAACACACACCCAAACCGAAAGAAAGAAAAAAAAGCGATCAACAACACACAACAACAAGCGCTTGAATCAAACCACTGGTAGTATATAGGTTGCGAAAAAGGTTCACCGACAGCAATGCTTTCAGGAAGGTAACAACGCACAAGCGACATCTTTGCAAGATCCAAATCTAAAGATCAGATCATAAGTTTTCATCCTGAAGAGAAAGTCTGAGCAATCTCCAAACAATGCCCTCAACAAGCACTAGTAGAAAATAGGCTTTCGTTTAAAGCTAATGTTAGCATTAGTCCCTGTTCAACGGCTACGGAGGCCAGCCAGCTTCAATCGCGGGTCAAACGGGACCTTTAGTCCCGGTTGGAGATATCAACCGAGACTAAAGAGATAGTGACCTTTAATCCCGGTTGGTGTCTCCAACCCGAACTAAAAATAGACCTTTAATTCCGTCCGGAGACACCAACCTGGACTAAAGGTCCGCCTACACTTTTTTCCTCACATACCTGGACATCAACTACACTTTTTTCCCTAAAAAAAACATCTAAAACAAATAAACAAAAATGTTAAAAACTTCAAATTTCAAAATCCTTTAACATGCTTGTACCTCAGCAACCAATTTTAGGGAAAATTTTAAAATTTGAGTCTTTATTCTTTTACAAATAAAGGTTGTTCAAAATTAAAATGACTATAACTTTTGAATACAAACTAAGGCTGTTTGCACAAATTATAGATTATCAAAATTCCAAAGGGAAATATGAAAGCAGGAAGATTTTAGGTTTTAACAAGAAAAAATAAAAATTGATTCCAAATTTTTGAATTTCTTTTGTTTTTTATTTTACTTTTTAATTATTTTGAAGTTTTTATATCATTTTGGATTTTTTAGTTATTTGAGAGTTTTATTTTTCATTTTTCCGAAAAATTTGAATTTTTAAATTAATAATTGAATTATGCATAAATATTATTTGGAATTCGTTGTTGCTTATTTTTAAAATTATTTGGAATTCAAAAAAAAATCATGTGTTATCAAAGTCTAAGGATTAAGAGAATTGATAGCATACTATTATCAAGAAATCATGAGGGTAGACTTGGAAGCTAATTTGGAAGAAACTCAAATGTTAAAGATGCTAAGGATCGAGCTGTGTGAGGATGGATGACCGATCGAGAAGTTTGACCACAAGTATACACTTTGACACGAGAATAGGGGTGATTAGAGATTAAAATCTCAAACAATAAGACTACACTATGAAATAATTAAAAATCCAAAACTTTAAAATTCAGTTAAATTTTGAAAAAAATTAATAACTTCATCCGGCCTTTAGTCCCGGTTGATGTTACTAACCAACGAGGCATCAATCCGGACTAAAAGGTCCTCCAGCCCCAGCGCGACCACAACCACATGAAGCATCTTTTGTCCCGGCTTGTGGCACAACCGGGACTAAAAAGAGAGGGACCTTTAGTTCCGATTTTATAGTCCCGATCGGATAACCGTGACTAAAGGCCTTTTCCAACTGGGACTATAGGCCATTTTTCTACTAGCGAAGAAAACAATGTCTAACACCGCAAATGCAAAGTACTCCCTCTAACCAACAAAGATCAGACCTAAAAGTTTTTCTTAGATAATTCGTATGAGACAATTTGTGAGATTCACTCTTGCCGACGAGGTATCATGTTCCAACACAATGGTATACTTACAAACTGATCAAATTTCGAACTTCTCCTCCGCACCATCCTCTCCAGTTCTAGATTCTCTCTCCCCTCTCTCAAGCCCAGCCATTGTGTCATACAAGGGCTTGTTCATTGTCTCGGGGAGGTTGAAAACCAGAAGCCCACCGATGGTGGCCGCCACGCCAAACACCGCGAACGGCACCCGCTCGCCGAGCACCACCACCATGGGCGCTAGTATGGCCCCTATCTGCGACGCCTGCGAGACGCAGCCGAGCACCGCGTTCCTCACCACCGTCGGGAATAGCTCCGTTATGTATACGGTGAGCAGGTTGTATGTCCCCGAGATCCCGAAGATCCCCACCACCCCGCACGCCATCCTCACCATCCTGCACCGACATGAACTTGCACGTGGTTAGTTAGAAACGATACCACGTTTGTTGCCTCGTCGTCCTGTCACGCATGTACATGCGACCTACCTCATGGCGCCGGCGCCGGCAATGAGACTGGCGACGGCGCAGAAGACGCCGCTGAGAAGCATCGTGCCGATGGCGAGTGGCTTCCGGCCGTAGTGGCGGAGGAGCAGCGTGGTTATCAGGTACGATGGCATCTCCGCCACCGAGTTCACGGCGACGCTGACGTAAAGGTCGGTCTTTAGGTTGACCACGTTGAGGCTCAGCCCGTAGTACACGACGGAGCAGAGGAAGTAGATGAGCACCGAGAGCAGGAGCCTGGCCCGCGTCGCCCGCGACATGAACGCGTCGAGGATCGTTCCTGACGATGACGACGTTTGCACCTCGACCTTCTTTATGGCATTGTCGTCGTAGGTGTCTTCGTCGTCGTCCTCGTCATCAAGCTTGAGCGCGACGCCGTCCGGGATGTGCCTGCCGTTGGCGGTCGCGATGGCGCGCAGGACGCGCATGGCGTCGTGGGGGCGGCGGTGCACGAGGTACCAGCGCGGGGACTCGGAGAAGAAGGGCGCGACGGCGAGCGCGAAGAGCAACGAGGGGAGGGAGGTGGCGACGTAGAGGAGGCGCCAGGAGGACTGGAACATGGCGGCGACGGCGGCGAGGGCCGCGATGCCGCCGGAGTAGAAGTAGTAGGTGGACATGCCGGCGGCGCCGCGGCGGGACGGGCCGATGGGCTCCGTGGCGAGCACGAAGGAGCAGATGCCGACGGCGCCGTTGCTGAAGCCGCTGAGGAGGCGCAGGGCGGCGTAGGCCCAGTAGTTCGGGGAGAGCGCGGTGAGGAGGCCGAAGACGGCGTTGAGGAAGCAGGTCACCTGGAGAGCCCCCTTCCGTCCCAGGAACGAGTCCGACAGGTGCCCGAAGACGCCCGCACCTGACAAAAAAAATGACACGATCGGTCAGTCACTTTAAATAGCACCTAAAATCTCAAGCGAAACAACAAATCCTATTTTGGGAATCATAAAAATTCGAATCTCGCAGCCTATTTCCTCCGTAAACCCCCAGCCCCAGGTGTCCGGATGAGTTCGACGATTGTCCAGCGGCGGCGGCGGCAGGTGATCTGATCCTGACTGACAGCCTAGAAAATTGGCAGGGCTTCAGTTCAGTGGCCACGTAGACATGCTACGCATGTCAGATACATCCACGCCGTCTTCCAAGAACAGTCGCTTCACAGAAGCTCTGAAGATATCGGATCGCGGGGGTTTCGAGAGCCTGAGAAACAAATATACGCCGGCCGGCCGGTTCCTGTCTTTTCCTAGTACGAAAATTTCACCGTTTTCCTCCAATAATCCTGCGCATGCTACAAGACCCCCCATCAACATGACCAGTCACCAGTGCAAGGGATTCAGAGAACCAACAGTGAGGTGCTAATACTAGTACAGTAGTTGTCCTCAGTTAATCAGCTCAGGAGCTTGTGTGATTGAAGACATCACTTCAGTTCAGTGTCGCTCTAGTGATATGCAGCAACCTCTGAAATACAACTTGAAAATGTACTAGTCTCTGTTGGCTAATTAGGCTTCCACTATCGAGACAATCTCGAATAAAGACCACAAATGCACTGGATCGGTCTGGAGATTCTTGAATCGGCCAAAAGATCCATAGTATATCTATCTTGTTCCAGTAAGTGACTGACAACACAGTCTGAAAGCGAAGTAGCAGAATGCGACCCCTACACGAGACTAACCTAACCGAGGTTTGTTCTTACTCAGACTCTCTGGGTAATGTGCATTTGATCAGATCAATGAATCTGACAGCTAGCCTTCGATTGGACAATATTGCTAATCTTCTTTATTAATTTGCATAATTAGTTGGTGATAATACAATGCTGACTGGAACATGCATATGCATGCATGCGATCGAGCATTGACTTCCAGAATGCACTAGCAGCAATTCTAGAGTAAGTATTTTATCTTCTAGACGTAGTTTGTTCTATAAAGTTAGTTAAAATTTACACCGTTTGGATTTTGGAAACAAGATTATGCGCCTTGTTATTCAGCATAGCGGCAGGGCAGAGCAGGCCTCGTACATCCCGTCTCTTAAGAAGTACGCCGCTCACTGGGCGAAAGACGACGACGACCAACAACGCCGCGACCTCCGTCGAAATGCATATCTCGTACTTTCAGACCAAATATACTAAGCCGCCTGCCTAGTACGAGCAGCCAGGTACGGAGTAAATAAAGGGAAACTTGGATGATCTGCTGGAGACCAACTCATCGATGGGAGCAGAGCACCGAGCGTACGTACCGACCATGCAGCCGGCGAAGAAGATGGCCTGGACGAGGCCGACCTTGTACCGCTCGCCGCACACGAGGCCCCACTCGGCCACCGTCGACGACGCGCTCCCCTGCGCCCACACCCACCCGGCCGCGCCGCCGGCGCACCGGTCGCCGCACCGCCCGTCCCGCGCCGCGCACGCCATGGCCGGCTCCCGGTCCGCGAAGATGATCACCATGGTGTGGAGCGCCTGCAGCGCCCACGCCGCCGACACCAGCACGAAGTGCCGGAGCTGCCACCGCCCGAACTCGCCCGCGTGCTGCGCCAGCGCCTCGTCGATGCTCAGGCGCCGGCTCGCCACTCCGCCGCCGCCGTCGTTGCCGCCCGTGACTGTGAGTAGCGCCTCGGTGGACATGGTCGCGGGCCGCACGCACGACACGACACGACACGGGGCGCGGGGGGTGTCCTAGCCTCGTCTGCGTTTACGATGAAATGCGCTTAATCGCATGTCCTTGTTGTACGCGCAGCAGAGCAGGCGGGGCACACAGTCACGGCGTCCTTGTCAGCACCTACTAGGTTTCACAGCGTTCTGCCAACGACCACAGGCTGGTCCAAAATTGGAATGTGACCATTGCGCCTAATGTGCAGCCGTAGCTCTAAATTCATCAATCGAGTGAATCCTACGTGAGGAACATCTGGGTTGTATTATGAACCATGACAATAACACTAAAATCACAGGAATGCATTTGTGAACCGAGGCATAGCCCGGATGGTTGGCCGGTGCTGATACCTGTCTTACCCGCGAGATCCTAAGTTCTTTCGAGTGCTAGGGTCTGCTCCCTCATCGTACACACCTAAATTTTTTCTATTAAACTACTTGAAGGACCCTTGCTACTACTCCCAAGTCGCATTTGTTTTACGGGATAACAGACAACAGATTAACACAGGGAATGGAAGATGCGAGTTGAGTTGGGCCTCTTTAATTTTCCTGTTCTAATCGGTTGAGAAAAAAAAAAGGTTGCTACGGTACATCCATGGATAGCAGGTCAAGGTACACCACCGGTCCACAGCTGGGTGCATTATGTTTTGCAACTTGGCTTTCAATATCACACTTCACTTTACAAGCATGCGTATTTTTTTTTGTTACCCTATGATGGACGCAATGATGAGTATCATCTAAATAAAATGATTCTTCTAGCTCTCTTTTCATTCTATAAGCTTAACATGATCAACAAAGTCTCTGATACAAATAACAAGTACAACAAAGTCCTTTCAAGTCGTCATCCCCATCACTCACTACATCATCCCCATCACTCACTACAGGAAACAACCGAGAAACCGACGGTCAGGAGCTATGATGATGGACATGTGTTGGGGACGTCGGCATAGTCCGGTTGTGCCCACAGCCAACAAAAAATCGTCGGCACCAAACAGCTGTCGGCTTAGGTGGAGCTATGCCGACGGCCACCGTTTGTGTAAAACAGTTGTCGGCTTAGGTGGATATGTGCCGACGGTCACCATCAGCGTATCTTGCCCGTCGGTTTACCTAGCCGACATGTGGCCTAGGCGAGTATCCCGCGAGACGGACGCTGACGCCGTCCAAGCAAAGCCGACGGCTCTAACAGACGACCGTTGGCACAGCTCTGGCATACCTATGCCGATGGCTTTGCTATTTTTCTTTTTACTCCAGTTCATTCTTTTTTCTACATAATTTATCTATGCCGACAGCTTTGCTAATTTTTTTATTTTTACTCTGATTCATTTTTTCTATATAATTTACCTATGCTGACAGCTTTGCTAATTTTACCTGCCGCCGCGTGGAAACCTAAGCCAACGGCGTTGGCATAGCCCCGTCCAACACCTTCCATCACAAGTCCGGATAGAACCCGCCGGATATGGAGGCAGGTTTGCGACCTCCATACCGGCCTCCGCCACCTCTCCCCGCCACCTCCACCCGCCTCCATACCCGCCAGCGGGTCCTAAACTGCACTAGACTCGCCCCGTGACGGGTACCCGTGACCTAATAGGTACCCGTCAAGGTGAACGAGAGAGCACAAATATTTGACAGCAAATCGTATATTATGTACAAAATTTTGATAGCACCTTGTTGTATTTAATAAGTCCATCACAATTCATAACAACAAGTACAAATATTACAATAACAAATACATGTCCAACAAGTTCATCATAATTAAAAGGTCTAACGAGCACATGCCATGTGGTCTCTACCTGTGTGGCGGGTCTACGGGTTAACGGATATGGGTTTCATACCTCCATACCCGCCTCCGCCAGACCCGTTGGGTCACAGATTTTATCATTAAGAGACCCATGTTTTTTTTCAACCAGACCCTCCTCCATTTGATGCGGGTACCCGGCGGGTTAACGGGTGACGAGTACCCATTGTCATCCGGACTCGTAAGCCTAGCTGCATCCGCGTGTCACCCTAAGGCCGTCAGCATAGCTCGCCGCCCACCGTCATCTTGCCATCCATCAAGTTCGCGTGTCGACGGCCAAGATACACCGACGGGTGGGTGGCCAAACCGTCGACACATATGGGCTAGACCGACGGGCGAGGCTAAGTCGACGGCCATATACCTACGCCGATGCAAGCTTCGCCGATGGAGCTAAACTGACGGTAGTTGTCGGCTTAGGCCTAAGCCGACGGCAGTTGTCGAGATTGGCACCTCATTCGTTTCCTGTAGTGACTAGCCTTTGCATCTTAGTTCGACCAAACATACACAATCCAAAATAATCCAAAAATATTTTGAGATTTTTCTTTAAAAAATATTTAGTAAATGGCTAGCGATCTGAACTAAGCGAGCTCAATCTTGATATCAACTTAACTATGGGTTACACGGTGGCCTCACAAGAAAAAAACATATATATATCTGCATCAACGATTTGCGCCAAAAGGCAAATTCACTTGAGACATTCAGCTCCACATTGGTTTTGTTTGTCTTAAACCTACATGCTTTGTCCATTAACATTTTTTTTGAAGTTGTACAGTAGGTTTTTCCACGGTTATTCTTTTTTATTACGGCCCTTTGTGTTACCCCCTCGCGTCGCTCCCCAGGGTGACGCCAAGGGCGACACCCGCCGTCGCCAGAGATCCCATGTCTGGATCCAATTGCCGCCGCTGCCACCGGCCCTCGCCACGGTGGCGGCGGGCCTAGTTGCCAAAGGTGGCTGGGGGGGGGGGGGTGCGTCGGAGGCGAAAGCCGGAGCTGCTGGGCCGGCGGCGACAGAGGCTGAAGCGCTACGACCTGGGCGGTGTCCCATGGTCGGGGTGGTGGCGGCGGTTCCCCGTGGTGGCGATCTGGTGGAGGAGGTGCTAGTGTTGGGATTCCGTTTTGAAGACCTAGATCGGCCCTCTAACCCTAATTGCCGGAGGGATAAGATGCAGCTCAAGTACTTGTAGAGCCTCGTTAGGAAATCCCAAGAGCAAGGTGTGATGAGCACAGCAGCAAGTTTCCCTCAGTTATAAAACCAAGGTTATCGAACCAGTAGGAGCAAAGAAACAACTTCAAGGTGTTACTAACAACCTGGAATCCCGCACAACACAAACTCAAGACTTTGCCCCAACTTATAGTAAGGTTGTCAATCTCACTAGTCTGCTGAAAACAAAGGATTAAACGTATAGTGTGGAAGATAATAGTTTCTTGTAAAAAATAAAAGGTAACAGTAGATGGAATAACAATGGTAAAGATTGGACCGCGATCCACAGTTTACTAGAGGTGTTCTGCTTAAGATAGATAACATGCTGAGTGAACAAATTACAGCGGGGTAATTGACAGGTTGAGAAAGCATAACAATGCATATACTATATATCATGATTTCTATGAGATTTGATTGGGCATTACAAAAATATACATGGACCGTAATCCAACTGCATCTATGACTAATAATCCACCTTCAGGTTATCATCCAAACCGCATCCAGTGTTAAGTTGCAAGCAACAGATAATTGCATTAAGCAATGTGTATAAAGTAAACATTACAATTGTTCCATTAACAAAAGATTGTTGTTTTCTCCCTAGTAGAAACAACACATCTACAACCTTAGAGATTCCTGCCACTTCCCCAGATTTAATAGAGGTGTGAACCCACTATCGAGCATAAATACTCCCTCTTGGAGTCACAAGCATCTACTTGACAAGATAGCTACTAGCAACGGAGAGCATGCAAGATCACAAACAACACAGACATGATAGAATCAATAATCAATCTGACATAGTAGCTCAATATCCATCGGATACCCGCAAACACGACATGTATGATTACAAATAGATGATCTTGATCATGAATCTAAACATGATAGTACAAAGGAGGAGAAACAACCATATAGCTATTGTATGGATCCATAGTCCAAGGGTGAACTACTCACGCATCATACCGGAGGGTGGCATGGTGATGAAGAAGGCCTCCGGGATGATCTCTCCCCTCCGGCAGGGTGCCGGGAACAGCTCCAGATCCCCCCGATCTAGGGATGATGGTGACGGCGGCTACAGACTGTTTCGTGGAGATGTGATCGGGTGTTTAGGATTTTTGCATCGGGGGGCTTTTATAGGCGAAGAGGCGAGGTCGGAGGCCGGCTAGGGGGGCCACACCATAGGGTGGCGTGCCCTAGGGTGGACCCGCGTGGCCCTAGGGTGTGGCCACCCTGTGGCCACCCTGTGGCCACCCTTCGGCTGCCCTTCGGTCTCTGTGTTCGTTCCGGTAAAATATTGACTTTGGTTTTTGTCCCGTCCAATTCTGAGAATATTTCATTACTAGCTTTTCTGAAACAAAAAATAACAGAAAACGGGCAATTGGCACTACGACATCTTGTCAATAGGTTAGTTCCAGAAAACGTATAAAAATACCTCAAAGTGTACACAAATCATAGCAAAGATGATACTAAACAAGCATGGAACATAAAAAATTATAGATACGTTTACGACGTATCAGGATACATGCGTGGCCATGGACCTCCTAGCCATGGCGGGCGCGAGCCAGAGAGTCAAAGAGTGGTTGCGGAGCGCGCTAAGATACGGGTTCGATCAGGAACTTGATTCTATCTCGTACTTATCTTTGGCGTTGCCTTGCCTTCTCCTTCGCTGTTATGATCGGCGGGGTGGGCGCCTGCTAGTGTGCTTGAATAATGGAGGAGGTCTTAGGGTTCCTCTCGCACAAAGATGAAGATCTGCTTGATGATTTCCCTTGTGGATCTGGTTAGAATGGTGAGTTCCGAAAGGCTCCATCGGCGAACTCCCATGGGCGAATAATGCCTCGAGATTGCCATATTGGAGGGATTAGGTCATGCACACCCATGTTTTACTATGACCGTTTGGGTTCAGAGGGAGCGCTTCTAAGCTCTGTTGGCTGTTAATATCATGGGGCAATGTTCTCATTCCATGGTGCTGATGGAGAAGGTCATGGAGACTGAGTTCTGAGGATTGACAATGGTGGTTCAATTCTGGGTGGTGATGAGGAATTGGCTTGGTGACTCGTGAGTAGGAGCAGTGTCGTGCAAGTGAGGACGACTGCACAGGAGAGGTTCACAGTCCTACCTTTCAGGGTTGAAAGGATATGGATGTCGCCTAGAGGGGGGGGTGAATAGGCGATTAAAACTTTTCCTAGAGTGGCTCAACAAAGGCGGAATAAAACTAGCGTTTACTTTGTTAAGCACAACCTAGAACAACTAAGGTTCACCTATGTGTACCAACAACTTATGCTAAACAATACAAGCAACAAAGTGATAGCAAGATATATATTACTTCAAGCACGAAGGCTATCACAATATAAAGTGCATAAGTAAAGAGCTCGGGTATAGAGATAACCGAGGCACGTGGGGACACCGATATTTTACCGAGTTCCTCCCAACATGGAGTATGTCTCGTTTGGAGAGGGGGTGGTATCAAACCACCAACGCCACAAAAGCCCTCCCTTATTCTCCGGTGAATCTCACCCCAACGGGATCGATTCACGCTTCCACAATTGGTGCACTTGTCAGTGGCAACCGAAACCTCTCACAAGGTTGGGGCACTTCTCCACAACTTAATTGGAGGCTCCCAACAAACGCCACAAAAGGCCTCAACAAATGCCACCAAGGCCACAATGCCACCAAGGCCACAAAACCGTCTAGGGTTCCAAGAACCCAAGAGGGACAAGCTCCAATGAGCAACTCAAACCAAATCCTTCGAGGAGAACTCAAACCGATGCACCAAATGCAAATGGCAAGAACACCACAAAGATGCTCAAATCCCTCACTCTCAAGTTCCAACAAAGCTACTAAAGCTATTGGGGGAAAACGAGAAGAGGAATCAAAGAGGGACACAAAATCCCCCAAAATCTAGATCCCCAAAGATACACTCACAAAGAGATGAATCAGTTAGGTCAAAACGTGGATCTAGATCTCCTCTCTCTTCCACTCAAATATGGGCAAGAATCATTGGAGGGGAAGAGATTAGGCTAGCTTTAAAATCTAGAGCAAGTGTGGACAAAGGTTAGCCTAATAGAAGAGGAAAAAGCTACAAAAACAATAATGGACAAAGTCTATTTAAAGGGTCGGGCTAAATCTGCCCGCTGGGGCATTTTTCTGAATGGTCCGGTAGTACCGCAAAAACCCGGTACTACCGCACCGTGCGAGCACAGCCAGGAAAAACGAATCAGGGGCCAGCAAGCGGTGGTCAACGCATGCGCGCGGGGGCAAGAAGAGGTGGCAGCGAGCGGGGCCCAGCGGCGAGGTGGCAGGCGCAGCGCGCGCATGCGGCTGCAAGCGATGCGGGGCCAGCGGGTAGGCGCAGCAGGCCAGCGGGCAAGCGCGTGCGGCAAGAGGCGCGCAGCAAGCCAGCGCAACAGTCAGGGCTGGGCCCCAATGAGGCGAGCGGCAACGGGCAGGAGCGAGCGGCGGCATGCGCGGGACAGGGCCAGCTCAGCGCGGGCGCGCATGCAGCAGCGTGCAGCGGGTCAGCAGCAGCCGGCCAAGTAGCGAGCGAGCGAGAGGCGCGCGAGCGGCGCGGCGGGCCCAGCGCGCAGTGAGGCGGCAGGCTCGCGGGCGGGTGCGCGCGCGCGTGAGCGGCAGCGGGAGGGCGACGCGCGCGAGTGGGAGGGTCAACGCAGACGAGATCTGGATCTGGATCGTACCAGGGAAAGGAATCTGGGCCGGCCGGTACTACCGGCCCACCTGGGCGGTACTACCGGGCCGGCCGGTAGTATCGGATTTAGGTACCCAGCGAGGCAGAAAGAAAACAGGCCGTTCGGCCCAGAAAATAGATTGACGGACAAATATTCAAACGACAATAACTTTTGACTGGAAGCTCCGATTGACCTGATTCCAATTGCGTTGGATAGAGGACGACAAGGGCTTCCCAATAAAAGCCCTTGTGAGATTGACCTGATTCCAATTGACTGGAAATATTCGTTATCACCAAGTGAGAAAGTATCAAGTAGAATAATGTGAGATACCTCACTTGGTGAGAAACCGAAAAGCCGAATAAATCAAAATCGCAACAAGATACAAACAGAAGATCCAATTTTGATGAACAAGAACTTGTTATGAAGATTAACACAAGCTCTATATCCTCACATGGGTAAGACCAAATAACAACCAAATACGATGATGCAAGTATGCAAAGGTTTGAGCTCTCTCCGAACGATGTGACCGAATTACTCATACGAGAGCCCCTCTTGATAGTACGGTTATCTATCCTAAACCCGGTCTCACACACACAACGTGAGACCGGCAAAAGGGAAAACCTATCAAGATTATACCTTTGCCTTGGGCATTCCACTTGAGATTGATATAGACGATCTTGCCCTTCTCAAGATGGAACACCTTTCTTGATTCTTCATCATCGATCCATGATCATCGAGGATGGAAAGCCTCAAACAAGAGATCTTCTATAGATGGCGTATTTTGAGCTTGCACGTCACATCTTCTTCTTATTTCATCGACCTTGAAGCCAACACATGCTCCAAGCGATGCTAATGGACAAATCCTACAAGTATAACTTAATACACACATTAGTCCATAAAGATTGTCATTAATTACCAAAACCACACATGGGGGCCCATTTGTTCTTTCAAGGGTGAAAACCCAGGGTCTGGCCTTAATTGGTTGTGCCTGGCATTGGCCTTGTTGACGGTATTGTTTTGAGAGCGTGCACTTTCTTCAGGGTGAAAACGTAAGATCTATGATTGGGCGATGACGGTGTTTGTGCACTATTCCTTTCTTGGAGGCGTCAATTTTGGAGAAGTTGGACTTCTGGTGCTATCTTGGTGGTAGTAGTATTGTTGTTTCAACGAATGGGTCACTGTAGCGGAATTTTTCTTTTTTGTGATTCTTCTTTATTTTTTGGTTGTATGCATCTGTATGTCGCTAGGGTAATGCGTTGTTGCAGAGGCTAGGTGTAATTGGTGTCTGATGATATTAATATACGCTCCTTTCCAAAAAAGCTCTTGAAGGCCAAAAAAAATAAGCTAACAGCTAAACAAAATCCTGAACCCATCTTTGGAGACCAATATATTTCTTCCCTTTAGCCTTGTGGAGAATACGAGAAAGTTACTCTTTGAAGATTCGGCGGTAGAGATAAACACTTGGCGCCTTTCCTAGAAAATATAATCATTCCTGGCTTTCCAAATGCTCCAGCATATTAGGATAATAATTTCCAGGGATAAAGACTTAGCAATGGAAAGTTTCAAACTTTTTATAATGCCTAACAGAGGATCCTGACACTCAGTAGGATACAATCAATTGGGACATATATAGTTCTAGCATAAGGAAGCAAAAGGGCACCGGAAAAAGGAGTTGATAGCATAAAACTACCACTTTGTATGTCAAATTTACAATTTAGTACCAGTCGCTCTCGATTTCGCAAAACGATACCACATTTGAATCTGATTATAGCAATATGCACCGATTGCACTCTAATAGCGAATTGACACTGCCTAAGACGCGCGGGCCCACCTGTCAGGCTGACGTGGCAGCTTGAGACAGCGGTCCGTCTGCCGTTTTGCATGCAGGTCCTCAAGTTTTGACAGAAAATTGCACAGAAGTCCCTGGCACTATTAAAACCTTCATAACTTTTGAATACGAATTCAAATCGAGAAAGTTTAAATACGAAAAGTGCTCAGAATTGTTTGAATCTTTGTTTACAAACTTTATTTATTATTTTATATAATTAAAAAATATAAAAATATAACTTTGGAAATTCATAACTTTAACTATATAACTCCAAATAATATAAATAATATGTCTGAATTTATTAGAAAAATTCAAGGAATCAATTTCTTATATTTATAATGCATGAATCATAACCGTTCCTCTCGGAGATTTTGATTATGCAAGTAATCATAATAATAAATGTGTCACCGCGGAGGGGGATGTAATCATAACGCTGCCACCGCGTCGGCCAGCGCCGCGTCGAGCATGTCGTAGGGCCTGCCGGCGAAGACGTCCTCGAGCCGTGACTCCCACCGGTCCAGCGCCACCACGGAGGTGTGCGCCGTGTTCGGGTCGTCCACCAGCTCGTCTGTCCTCCTGCACCATACTGCTCGTCGTTGTGATCGCCGTCAGCTCGATGCCGATCAGTGGCATCTCAATACATGATGTCATCGATTGATCTTACCGTAGATGGCCCAGATCGCCCGCCTCCTCTCCGGCGTCATCAGCTGCGTCGCTGGAGGAAAATTGACATTTTTATTAGTAACATGGATTATTCGGTGTATTAATAAGTACTGCGTCGTAAGATGTTTGAGTGGCTTAATTACCGAGGTAGAACGTCTTGGCGTACTCCTTGCACGGCGGCGTCACCACGCCCGGCGAGCCGCGCCGTCCTCGGTGGACTTGCCGTGGCGGCTACTGCGAACGCGGCCTGCTTCAACACGAGCTGGCGCACGCTCTCCTCGGACGACACGGTCGGCGCGGACAACAGCGAGACGTCGTCCACAATCGGTGGCGCTGGCCGCGTGATGCCGCTCCATGGCGCGGCCGCCTCGAGGCAGCCAGCGGGGTTCGACGAGCTTGCGTGGCGCGCAACCGCCGAGTGCACGCCGAAGCCGGCAGCAGCTCGCCTCCCGACGCCGCCCGGTAGGAAGACCAGCGAACGGCTCAGCGCGTCAGACAAGGGCCGGAGGCCGCACCCCGGCGAGCTCGCCATGCGGGCAGTGGACAGCATGGCCGGCGACGTGTGCGCGTGCGGGGTGAAGAAGCAACGAATCTTGGCTCGCTCGCTAGCAGATACAGATCGATCGAGCAGCACAAGGCAGGTGTGGCCACTTGCCTCGATCGGCTCGGGAAGCTCCAAATCGCGAGTTCCCAAGACGAAGCAGGAGGCGAGGCTCCAAAACTCACAGGTTTAGCTAGTCAGGCAGGTTCAGTAAAATAAATAAAACGGCACGCATTTATTATTATGATTACTTGCATAATCAAAATATCCGAGAGGAACGGTTATGATTCATGCATTATAAATATAAGAAATGGATTCCTTGAATTTTTCTAATAAATTTAGACATATTATTTATATTATTTGGAGTTATATAGTTAAAGTTATGAATTTCCAAAGTTTTTGTATAATTAATAAAATAATTTCTTATAATTAATAAAATATTTTTTAATATTTTTATATTTTTATATTTTTTAATTATATAAAATAATAAATAAAGTTTGTAAAAAAAGATTCAAACAATTCTGAGCACTTTTCGTATTTAAACTTTTTCGATTTGAATTCGTATTCAAAAGTTATGAAGGTTTTAATAGTGCCAGGGATTCTGTGCAATTTTCTGTCAAAACTTGAGGACCTGCATGCAAAACGGTAGACGGTACGCTGTCTCACGCTGCCACGTCAGCCTGACAGGTGGGCCCACGCGTCTTAGGCAGTGTCAATTCGCTATTAGAGTGGAATCGGTGCACATTGCTACAATCAGATTCAAATGTGGTATCGTTTTGCGAAATCGAGAGCGACCGGTACTAAATGGTAAATTTGACATACAAAGTGATAGTTTTATGCTATCAACTCCGAAAAAAGAGATGATTTCTGTCTCCAAACCAGAAGTCTCACACATTGTGAAAGAGTAGTGAGGCATAAAGAATCTCTCGCGCTGAAGAAGCTCTCAAGAATTCAACCTTGTTTTTTGAGGGAAATCGCGAGATTTATTAACTTAACAACAAAGTGTTACAATCAGTCATAAGATTGTGAACTAAGAAAGCAGGTGCCTTGGCATCCCATGAAAACGACCCCTCTTGTAAAATTGCGTACTTCACATAAGAATATGCCGCATGATTGGCCTCGCGACAAGCAAAAAACACACTACTGGAAATAAAAGAACAAACCAGGTCGCTAATCTCATCTAAGATGAAGCTTGATCACCGACTGATCACTGAAGCGTTTCGTCCAGTGATGCACTAGCTCCGAACAATCTAGTTCAAAGATCACCTTGTGAAAACCCCTCGCCACTGCACACGCCACCGCATTACAAAGAGCAAGAGCTTTTGCAACTAGCGGGTTTGTGATACCAGAAATGACCTTGCAGGTCCCCCCATGGAAGGACTGAGTGTCTCGAGCTACCACTCTCGACGACGCCATACCTGACTCCAGCAGGAGGGCAACATCCGAATTTAACTTGACAGTATCATCGGGCAGCTTGCTCCACTTGCAAGGTCGTCTCGGAGACTTCCTAGCTCCATAGATTTAGTTGGGTTGAAGCCAACTTCACCATGTGTCAAGTTATTCCTGGAGATCCAAATCGAATACATCACTGTGATGATCGTCTCCCTCTCACTTTGCACGAATAATAGATCACACAAGATGTCTTCCGCCCATGTCAAAGGATGGAGTCTAGGTAGTTTAATTAGCACTAATTCTTTGGCTGCTGTCTGAAACGATCTTGCATGGTTGCAATCAATGAGCGCATGCATCAGCGTTTCTGACTCTGACTTGCAAATTCCACGGGTGCTGTTATCTTTGATATGCCGCCGTGTAAGAGTCCCATAATCTGGTAAAATACCCCAAAGTACTCTCCACCAAAAAACCCGCACCTTGGGTTGCACTGACAATTTCCATAATCTCTTCCATTTCTCCTTACTGTTAGAGGAAGAAGGAGTTTCATTCTGCACCATCTCCTCATCTTGTTGTTTCGTCACCAATGCTCTATATGCAGACATAATTGAAAATATACCTGACTTCTCATGACTCCACGCCAGGAGGTCATCTCCAACACTTCTTCTTAAGGGAATCTTCAAAATAGCATCCGCCTCAGGATCCAAGAACAGTCCTCGGATCGGTGGAACGTTCCATTGGCGCTCTGGAGTAATCATCTTATTAACCGTGTTGAGGTTTGAGCTCTGAATTCGGAACATGGGCCGCATAGTGGCACTGTCCGGGAGCCAGCGATCTTCCCAAATAGAAATGGACTCTCCCGAGCCCACTCGCTTTACCAGCCCAACTTTTAAAGCATCATATTTTGGGTAAGTAACCAGAAGAAAACTTTATGCTTGGACTGGCAGCAGGTTTTCCAAATCCACTTCAGGATTGGGCAGCCAATGTTTTGGCTCATTGCTAGTTTATAAGCAGCGGAAACTTTGAAAACCGAGTTACTATCAAAATCCAACCAAAGGTCATTGGTATCATATTGTGGGAGTTCTTGTAACATCTCCTGGAGCTGCAACAACTCTGCATGAGAATTGGTGGCAAAGCAATGCTTACAGAGGTATCTTCAGTTTTATGAAAAGGGAATAGATGGGCCAAGAGCAGATTGAGGCTGTGATGAGACCATTTATCATGCCAAAACAAAACCGAGGACCCAGAGGAAATGTTACACCAGGCAAGCTGCTTGTAGGATGGGAGACACTTAAGGCAATCCCTCCACCCAACTCCTTTTCGGTCACCTATGTTTGAAATATTGATGTGCTAATATTATTACGTCTCAGTTGGATACAATAGTAGAAGAAATTCATTCCTACACTAAGTTTGCATCCACAACCATGGAGTTTGATTTATGTGTTAAGATATCTTGTGAATTCATTTTTACATTTTCAAGGAGTTATTTCTTGTAATTTATCATGTGAAGTTTCTTTCCACACAGGGAAAAAATATATAAATTAACGATGATCAATCTGTTACCGACCATTGCAAAATTAATAGAATTGATTGTTGCAACAAACAGATGAAATACTATCTTAGCACACAATCAGTTTTCCTTCTTCTCACTTATGTGCATTTACTTATAGAATATTAGCATATATAATCATATGAGTTTCTTGTTTCAAAGAACGATTATTCTTTTGTAGAAGGATTCTGAGTTTTTGCTAAATCCACTTTGCTACAACTATGCAAAAATAGAAAATAAAACATGGAGTTGTGATGTTCTATTACCCGCTAAAAGTATATAAAGAAAAAGGAGAATATTATGCTTGCCATCCACCACCACCACTGTTACCTTTTTCGAATTGAGGAGCTCACCACCCTTGAATTCATTGAAACAAATAAACAAAATGTGTGACAAATCAGCTTCAGGAGTTGGCCGAAATCCAAGAGCTAGCACTATAGGTTATTATCAGAACATGGAACTTCAGGGCGTTACAACAAACATCCATTTTCCTTCCGAAATGGAGCGGAGATGATAAATCTAGTTCTATATTATATGTATTTTTAACTACATCTGTTAGATGGACACTAATTTAGATCTCACGAGCAGCTCTTTCCTAGCATTTCCCCTTGGTTTATGTTTATTCCAAATGCAAAGAATATATGCCAGGGTGGGAGCAATGAGGTTGTGCTGACTTTGTTTATTGGCATGAGATAAAGGCCTTTGGTTAAATCTCAAGGATACACCAAAAGGGTATATTTTTCTGCTCCAATAAATTATATTGACTTGAAACCATTGATTCTTCCAACAGCCGTAAATATGAACATACAAAGCATATATCATTTTTTCCAGGAAGGCATATTACCTTTCCATGTAAATTATTAGTGTATCAGCTGGTATTATTGCATACATATTTTTTTTTCGATCAAAAGGGATTTTTATTCCCCCGTTCCTTTTCAAAGAAAAGAAACGCCAAAACCAGCATCCAACAGTTTAAAACGATTACAACCAAAAACAGAAACTAAACCGGGTAGAGGAAAGCTAACCTCTACAACTACCACAGAGAAAAAACTTTTTAAACTAAACATCTTCAGGATATGACGCTAGCGAGAGAAACCTATCTCCCAGAAACAACTACAGAAAGCATCGAAAACCAGGCCGAGGCCACATGACATGGTAACCTGAAACTGCCAGCAGGAAGAAAACTCAAAACACCACGTGAATGGAGTCCCCTTCCTCCGGACGCTACTGCAGGTAACCCAACGAAGTCCTCCCCCCATGCATCTTCGCCAGCGCTGAGGAGTTCCAGGTCGAGACCCAGCCAAAGCCTAGGCATGTCAGCACGGGGCAAGCCTCAATGGTCTTCTTAGCTTTCGCAGTAGTCGTTCTGTGAACTGGGCCGTTTCTCCGCTTTCTAGATCCTTGAACGGTACTTTCCAGTTCCTCAGATAGGAAAGCACCAGACTCCAAACCTGTTTCATATTAATCCAGATAGCTCTGTTAAAAACTAAACTATTTCTAAAGTTCCACAGTCCCCACAGGACAGCCGCAGAAACTACATTAAAATGTAAATATTTCTTATTACACAACCATCTACCAGCTACTGATTCATAATTTATAACTAGAATATGAAAGATCTTAAAGACATCAGCCCACAAACTTCTAGCTACAATGCAGTCAAAGAGCAAATGATGAACAGATTCAAATTCCTTACAAAATTCACACTCAAGTGGTTTGATGATACCACGAGCCCTCAAATTATCCCTAGTCATTATCTTATTTTGGGAAAGGAGCCATAGAAAAACTTGGACCCTCGGAGGAATCTTAAGTTTCCACACAGCAGGCAAAAAGATCTGCTTAACTCCTCTAAAATTTACTATAGCATACATGGAGCTTGAAGAGTAAACACCCTTAGACTCAAACTGCCAGACCAACTGATCCACATGATTACTAAAAACTAAACTACTGGCAATGGTTACCAACTCTTGCCATTGAACCATCATGTCATCATTAAAAGTCCTCCTAAAGTCATTCCTAATCTGTGTACCATCCCAGACCTCAGCAACAGTTAAAGTTTGCTGATTCGAGATGATGTACAAATCCTAGAATTGTATAGCTAAGGGGGAATTCCCAAACCAAACATCTTCCCAAAATTTTATAAATTTACCATCCCCAACAACCCATCTATATCCTACCTTAACAGCTTTAGCGGCCCACATCACCCCTTTCCAAAAGGTAGAGGGGTGAACATCTTGGCAAGATAAGATATTAGGACTCTTAGTTTCATACTTAGCATCAATAACTTTCCTCCACAAAGATCCCTCTCCTTGTATATACCTCTTGATCCAAGATCTGAGGAGACAAAGATTGAGATCCTGTAAATTTGGTATGCCCATACCTGTGGCATCCCGCAAAAACCGCTACTAGAAAATCGCGTTGATTTTGTGCATTGCATCATCATGACATCATCATGCATATTATTTTGTACTTGAAACTATGTTGCGAAAGTCTATGGTTTTCTGAAAACTAGCCCTCCTTCTATTTCAAATTAAACCCCCGGATGTTTCCGGATATTTTGTTTGTCTAAAACTAATTACAACAGTTATTTGCAAATTAAATAAAAGTTATATTATTTTAGGGGGCAGTCGAACGGGCCGATTCGACCCAGTCGACCACCCCCAGAATAAAACCAATCGGTCCACCAAAATCCTAAAACTACCCAACCTAGTCTACCACCCCTCCAGCCACCTCACCCCCTCCAATCACTTGTCGCCACCTCACCTCTTCCCCAAATCTCCACCAATAGCAGCCCGCCACCTCAGCCCTCCTCTCTACCCACGCGCCCCACCCACTCCACCGGCAGACCAACACCACCTGGGGCAATTCCCACCCCACCCGAACCAACCGGCAGCCTGGCCCCACCCTGAACCGCGTGTCCCCACCCCACCACCAACTCCCGCCCGCTCCCGACAAAACCCACCGGGATTCCCTCCCCGGTCCCACGCCTCCCCACCGATGCGTCCCCCACCTCGCGCCCGCTCTCTCTCTCCCTCAGCCCGCGCCCCCGCTCCAACCTCCTTCTCCTCTCTCCCCAACCTCCCCGCGGCCTCCTCCCTCACCCCGACCCCGACACCTCCCTCCCCAAGCGCCGCCGCCGGCGACCCTCCCCGCTCACCCTCTTCCCTCCTCTAGCTCGTTGCCCACCCTCTGTTGTCCGCCTTCCCCCCTGCCTCGCCGCTCTCTGCCTCGCTCCCTCCTCTCCGCCCTCCGCGCTCGCCGCCCGCCGTTCGCCGCTCCTCCGCGCGCCCCCCCTCCACGAGCTTTCACCGGTCCGCCCATCCTCCTCCGCGCTCGCCGGCGACCGCCTCTGCGCCGCCACTCGCCCTGCGGTCCCTCCTCGCCGTTCGTCCCCGCCGCCGGCGCGAGCGCGTCGTCCTCCGCCCCGCCTGCCGCCGCGGGCCGCGAGCAGCCTGGGCCGCGCCTCCTGCAAGCTCGCCCGCCGGCCGCCTGCGAGCTCCCCGCCGGCCTCCTCTTCCCCTGCGTGCGCCGCCTGCCCTCCGCCTCGCGCCGCCCTTCTCCGTCCGTCGCCGCCATCTCCCCGTGGCCTCCGCCGCCGCGGCCGCGCCCTCGCCGGTCCCGCGCCGACCCCGCCTCCTCCGGCCGGCCTCGCCGCCTCGCCGTCAGCCGCATCCGGCGCCGCCGGCCGCATCAACGCCCCGCGCAGGTCCCCTTCCCGGCCGCCGCAGGCCCCTCGTCGCCAGCAGAAGCCGTCCCCTCTCTGTGGTCTGCACCGTCTCGAGCTGCTCGTGGGCCCGCTGCCGTTCTCAGGACCACATCGAAAGCCGCTGTTGGTACCATGTTCCGAGAGATCAGGGTGTCACGTTGGTGAAAAAGTACTCTTCAAGATCTACCCGAGGTTGTACCGATGGGGTGGGTAATACATCGACTATGCGCCGCATGGCAAGATCTTCGGAACAACCCCGACCTAGACCACTGGAGTGCGACAACAAGATCGGCACCGACCCGAATAAATCCGGTGAACCCCGATACCCTTCCGAGTTCGACATCGACTACCCGGACACCAAGATCACCGTCACGGAACGACATGATCTTATCCTCGGACGCCAAGATCTACCTCCCGGACCCGAAGACCGTACCTTCGCGGAACAAGATCACGGCCAACAACCAAAGTCGGAACTCCAAGGTCGTCAACACGGACTCGGAGGATCCCCGGATGCCAAGGTCGCCGATGCGAATACGACAAGTACTCATCCCGAACGCCATGACCGTCGACATGACCCGAAGACCACGGATGCGACAAGATCTACTCTGTTATCCGAGAACGCTTCCGCCGAGACCGAACCCCAGATCCCGACCCTGAGACCGAACCCCGAACCCCGGAACCCCAAGTTCGCCGAGGCCCTCTAATGTGTGAACCCCTTCCCAAAACCCTATTTTATAATACAACTTGTCGCATATTAAATTGTTCATACTCGCATGCATATTGTGTGTTTTGGGGGCCTTATGCCGATTCACCTCTAATTAAATATGGGGCCCATATGCGGGCAAATCTAGCCTTATCTTGGCCTCATTTAAATTCTGTGCATCGAACCGGTACTATCTTTTGCCATGTTCAGACAACAATTAAAATTGCGGGGGTTCTAAACAACTAGAACCATTTAATTAATTGTCGGGACCCCGGTTCCGCTTAATCTTGCCTAATAGCATTGCACCTTTGCCATGTCATACATCATACATGCATCATGCTGATCTTTTGCCATAGTATTAAATATTACATCCGGTGTTTCTTCTAGTGTTTTGCTTCTTCGCGGATAAGGCCGTTGAGTTGATGCGAGTGTCGACCCGATCTTCGGTTGAACCTTCGACAATGTTTTTCAGGCGAGCATCTCCCCCTTTCTACCTATCTTACTTTTATAGTATTTATTCCCTCCTGTTGATCTATTGCTATCTGTGTTGCGATGCTCTAGTTTTTCGTACCCGTGATATCCCTCGCAGCCTTATATTGCCTTGGACACCTCCTATTACCTGTTGTTTGGTAGATAGTTGGACTTGCGCGTCGTAGTCGCTTGCTCAAGTGTTGTTGCGTGTCGTCATGTACCACAGTTGTTGGAGTATGGCCGCATGTTTGATGTTGGAGATGATCTCGGCTTTACTTATCGTTCACTTTAATTACTGTTTAACAACTAAAATTGAAGTAGGTAAGCAGAGGCACAGGTGGGCGATAGATGTTATTTGGTTGTTAACCGTCCACTTGTGTCCCGTAGGACCCCGAGTGCTTGATACCTGTTCCTTGATTTATCGCGCTATCCACATCCGGGAGGATTATGGGACCCCCCCTGAGCCAGAGCTTGATTCCGTCTTATTTCTTGGGGCCACAAACTAGTTTGAGGTTTTATTTACTATCCTGTACTTATGCCATGCTACTGCTTTATTTACGATTGTGCGAGGAGCACACTGTACTGTTTAGGATCGGGACACGTTTTCGCGGTGTCGACAAGCCCAGTTTTGGGTTCCCAGTCGTTCACAGCCGTCCACCCAAACCTCGGGTCCGTCTCGGAGTCATCTAACTTCGTTGCGGGTGTACTCCAAGGGGTGGCCCCCTGAAATATTTCTGAATCTTGTGATTGCTTTGTCGTGAAGGCCTCGTTGGGTTTTGATTTGTTTTTTCCGAGGTTGATCGAGTGTGTGTTGCTATTGGTGCACCCCGGCCGGGTAAAACTTTCTGAAAGCCGTGTCCGCGGTTATGGACGACTTGGAGCACAGTATCTCGATCATAGACAACTATAACTAAAGTAGTGCTATAAATTTGACTAAGTAACTGACTAGTAATCAGCTTCACTATAATGGAATGGCTAAATAAAACTGCCCACAATTGCTTGCTTGGGTTGTCGCTTGCGACCATTGTAGCTGACTAGTAAACATTGCAACTATAATGGAATGGCTAAATAAAAGTACCAACAACTGCTGGGTTTTGGGTTATCTCATGCTAATTGTATTTGCCTAGTAAGTGTCGCAACTACAACGGAATGGTTAATTAACAGTGCCCACTGCTTATTTCATCAGGATGATTATCTATACCTGACTAGTAATTGCTGCAACGATAACTGAATAAATAAAACTGCCAACTGCGGGAGTTCCTCGGTTGACTTCCTCGTTTGGTCTCGAGGGGGAAATATCAGGATGGGTTTGTTTGGTGTTAGTATCAGGTTGGTTCCGAATAGGTCTTTCTTACCCCTCTCTGATAGCCGCCAGTTGTATCGAGTCTCTATAGGTGGTTTAGTGCTTGCCGCCGCTGCCGCTGCAGTCCACCATACCTATGTAGGCGAGGACCGCCGAATTCTAGCCTCGCCGTGTACTGGCCTCAGTACTGACGCTCCTCTTTTTCCTTTGCCCTTTGTCGGCACCCCTTTTGTTTAAGCAGGTTTTGAGATCGATGTCGTTAGCAGGGTTACCCTTCCGGCTTGGCCTGGGCAGGGTTATGGACGCCATTGGTTATTCTTCAGGGCTCTTAGCCCCATTTGCATCTTGTCCGTAGTCGTACGCTCTATTATTTTCAAGGTGATTTGGATCTTTGTATATTATATCTGTATTCTTGACTCATGGAGTCGCTGATTGTATATCTGTTCTGTGGGTCCCATCGAGGACTGTTGTGTAATGTTATTACTTCGTTTTCCACCCGCACGAAAGTGCCTGGTGGGCACCTTTGAATCGTTTCTATGCGGGTTTAGCAGGAATCGCTAAAACTTGCATAGGGTCGATTCTGAGGGTGTTACAATACCACCATATTCTTTTTTCATGCAAACAGAAGGCCAATTAGCAAGATGAATCTTATGATTACCTTCCTCATCATTCCACATGAAATTAGCTAAACTAGAATTTAAAAGGTTTAAAGCCCACTTAGGAAATTTGAAAAAAGAAAGAAGGTACACAGGAATACTAGCCAACACAGCTTGGATCAGGGTTTTTTAGCAGCAGAGGATAAAAGCTTCCCTCTCCAACCAGTCATCCTAGCTAAAATATTTTCAAAAAGAGGTTGTAAATCCTCTCTACTTAGTCTATCAAAATGCAAAGGGATTCCTAGATATTTCACAGGGAATTTACCAGCTACACATTGAAAAATACCAAGGAAGGGATCAAACTCATCCTGATCTAAATTAATAGGAATTAACTCACTTTTATGAAAATTAATTCTCATACCTGAGATCTGCTCAAAACAAGTGAGGATCCACTTCAAATTTCTAGCAACTACAATATCTCTATCTAGGAAAAGGAGAGTATCATCTGCATATTGCAAACTAATCACCCCACCAGGAACAAAATTTGGACACAGCCCCCTAATCAGACCATGTTGAGCCCCTTTGATCAACATTCTAGAAAAAACATCCACTACAGAATTAAAAAGGAGAGGAGCAATTGGATCACCTTGCCTCAATCCTTTTCCTGTGAGAATAAAGCTACTTTCAACATCATTAATTTTAACACCCACAGAACCTCCAGCAGTAACCTGTTTTATCATTCTAATAAAAGTACTATCAAAACCCCTACATTCTAGTATCTCATACAGAAACTCTAAATTAACTCTATCATAAGCTTTCTCATAGTCTATCTTTAGAACTAGTCCTTTATCTTTTCTCCTATGCACCTCATGAACAATCTCATGAGCAGTAACTACACTCTCCAGAATAAATCTACCCTTAATAAAAGCAGACTGATAAGGAGAAAAGTCTCCCAATGATCTTGGCATATCTATTAGTTAGAACCTTAGTAAAAATCTTAAAGGAGAAATTCAACAAGCTAATAGGCCTAAATTTCCTCATAGATCTAGCATCATTTTCCTTAGGAATAAGAGTGATCATAGCAAAATTTAATCTATACAAGTCTAGCTTATCTTGTGACCATGCCTCAAACATGGCCAGCAGATCAGGCTTAATAATATCCCAGAAGTGTTGATAGAACATAAAAGAGAAACCATCTGGCCTAGGAGCTCCATCAGAATAAGAATCAAAGAAAGCTGTCTTTATCTCTTCCTCTGAGAAAGCACCACCCAAAATACTATTTTCATCAATGTTGACTTTCTCTTCACTAGAGAAAAAATCAGGTCTAAGACTAATATCAGCCCTGGGTTCAAAACCAAAAAGATATTTATAGAAGTCTAGAGTTACCTTAAGCATTTCTCTTGTTTCAGTAACAGGACCCTCAGGCCCATCTAAAACAGGAATCATCTTCTTCCTTCTTCTCTGGTTAGCCACATCATGGAAGTAAGCAGTGTTTCTGTCCCCTTCTATTACATCTCTATCCCTAGACCTTTGCTTAGCTTTAGTCTCCTCAATAATCCAAAACTTATTAAGATCACTAAGGATAAAATCCAATCTATCCCTCTCCTCATCACTAAGAGGGATAGTCTCAGATTTAATATCCAACATATCATATTCTACCATTAACTCTTTCTTTTCTTTTCTAATAGAAGCCTCTAAATTAGCACTCCAACCCTTAGCTAATTTCCTAAGGTATCTAATTTTAGCTTGCCAAATATCAACCACATCTGAGCTCCTAACAGTAATATCCCAAGCTTTCATTACCACTAGTTTAAAATCAGGTTTAGACAACCACCATTTCTCAAATTTAAACTTTCTATTTCTAATAATCTGAGCTTCACCAGACTCCCACACAATGGGGGTATGATCACTGCAGATTCTAGCTAAAGTTCTAGAATTAGCCAAAGGGAAAAGACTATCAAAGTTAGTAGAGCAAAAAATCCTATCAATTCTACTCATAATAAGATTCTCCTGGTTGTTACCCCAGGTAAAAGCTCTACCAGCTAATCCAATTTCCATCAAAGCCCAAATCTCTATCCATTCATTAAATTTATCTACCCATTTATAATCTACATTACCACTACTTTTATCACTAGCTGATCTAATTAAATTGAAATCCCCACCAAACATAGCAGGGCCATCCCAATTAACAAACAACTCATGCAACTCAGAAATAAAAGCCTGTTTCTTATCTTCATACATAGGACCATAAACAGTAGAAAATCTAAAAATAACACCATTAGATCTAATTCTAAGCACAGAATTAACAGAGAAACATTTAATCTCCCAACTAACTAGCTCAAAAACATCACAGTTGATTCCAACTAGAATTCCACCAGCAGTACCCACAGCAGGTAGATAGTTCCACTCAAAATTCCTATTTCCTAATAAAGACTTTAAAAAAGATTTGCTAAATTGATCTTTTTTAGTATCCTGAAAACCTATATAGTCCACATTAAGTGTAGTAATATTATCATCAATAAACTTTTTCCTACCAGGAGCAGAAATACTCCTGCAATTCCAAAAGGAAAAAATCATTTAGCTTTTCTTCCTGGGGTGCTTGCCCCAAGACTTATTAGCTACCTCAATCCAGCCCTCAGCCAGAACACCAACCAACTCCTTCTCAGTAGAAAAGGTTCTTTATAGAGACTCAATATTAGGACTAACAATAGACATGTCTGCAGACCCTTCTACAGATTCAGTAGACACCAAATCCTCATTAATATTAACACCTACCACTACAGCCATACTATCTAATTCATCAACAGGTAAAACATTAAAAGGATTAGAGATCATTATACCTTTCATCTTTGGTTTCTCAAGATTAACCAACTTCTTTCTTTCCATAGCCTTGTCCAGCACCCTATGAGACCTGTCAATCCTACTACTCTGCCTGGTAGGATGAACAGGGCCCCAAGCTTTTGGTTTTTTGATTCTCCCAACATCCTTCTCCAGATTCTGGTCCACAATTTCTTCCACAGAAGGTAAAAGACAGTCAGGCAGATGCAGCCCCACCTCATCAGCAGCCACTTTTTCAGCTTGGAAAGAACCATGTTCCTCATTCCAAAACCTAGTAACTTGATCCACCTTCCTGGAAGAAATGGGAGATTTATCCCACACAAAACCACCTGAGCTGTCAATCAAACCTTTGGTCTGGAGGATCTGGAACACTTTGTTGTTGGAGATATGCCCTAGAGGCAATAATAAATGTGGTTATTATTATATCTTCGTGTTTATGATAAATGTTTACATTCATGCTATAATAGTATTAACAAGGAAACATTGATACTTGTGTGATTTGTAAACTTAATTAGAAGTCCCTAGTATAGCCTCTATACTTCACTAGCTTGTTGGTTGATAGATGATTGTGGTTTCCCTATCATGAACATTGAGATGTTGTCAACAACAAGATCATATCGTTAGGAGAATGATATGGTGGACATACTCCTATAGATAAGCGTAGCATAAAGATCAAGTCATTTCAATAGTTCAATTGCTATATGCTTTCTGATACATAGTAACCTAATTCCTTCGACCATGAGATCATGCATATCACCTTTACCGGATGGATGCTTTGATGACATCAAACACCACACCGTAACTGGGTGGTTATAAAGGTGGCATTGAGTGTTCGGAAAGTTTTGGTTGAGACACATGGATCAAGAGTGGGATTTGTCCATCCACATGACGGATAGATATACTCTGGGCCCTCTCGGTGGAATGTCATCCAATTAGCTTGCAAGCATGTGACTTGGTCACAAGGGATCACATATCATGGGAACGAGAAAAGAGTACTTGTCAGTAACGAGGTTGAACTAGGTATGCAGAGATACCGACGATCATAACCTCGGATAAGTAACATATCGTGAGACAAAGGGAAATTGGTATCGTATGTAAGTGGTTCATTCGATCGCAAAGTAATCGTAGAAATATGTGGGAGCCATATGAATTTCCAGATTCCTCTATTGGTTATTGTTCGGAGAAGTGTCTCGATCATGTCCGCATAATTCACGAACCGTAGGGAGACACACTTAAGGATTCGACGTTGTTTGAGTAGTTATGGTGTTATGAGAAAGAGACCGAATGTTGTTCGGAGTCTTGGATGGGATCCGGGATATCACGAGGTGATCCGGAATGGTCCGGAGAATAAGATTCATATAAGGAAAGTCCCGTTTCGGAGTTCGGGAATGATTCCGGTGTTTTCATCGGGAACATTCTAGAAGGTTCCGGAATGTCCGGCACTCCGGAGGGGAAGGGGTACATGAATGTGTCATTGCATGTTGGAATGATTGCATCATGTATTTAGTGTCATCGCTGTTCCAAATAAGGGATTAAATCAAATCCTAGTTTGAAAAGTCAAACGGCAAGTTTGAAAAGTCAAACTGCCAGTTTTCGGAAAGAGGAGAAGGAGGATTGGTGGAGGCCGAATTGGAGGAGGGTTCCTCCCTTGGCCGGCGCACCACCAAGCCGACTTGGGGAGGGACTCTCCTCCCCTTGGCGCCAGCCCCCTCCCACCTATATAAGGAGGGGCAGGGCTCCCCTCCTAGACACACAACTTTCACCTCTAGATCTCCGGTTTAGAGCCGTTTTGGATTAGAGCTTCTAATTGCTTTAGCCAGCGGTTTAGAGCCTTCTAATTGGTTTAGAGCCTTCTAATTGGTGTGTCTAATTACTAGACCACTAATAGCCTCTCTCATAAGCTCCACCATACTCGCACCGGCTTAAGGCGAAGCCCTGCGGGATTTCTCCTCTACTTCCGGTACCACGCCGTTGTGCTGCCGGAATCGCGAGGAGAGTGCTACAACCTCCGCTGCCTGCTGGAACAAGGGAGAGGAAGGTCTTCGTCGAGTACCGAACGTGTGACCGACTGCGGGAGCGCTGCCGGAACGTGGCGCCGGAAGGATCGTCTACACGATCTTGAGATCGGAAAGAGTACGACTACATCACCCACGAGAATCCGCTCTCGTTAAACGCTTTGGAATCTTCGAGGGTAAGTTATACCATCGACTCGTTGCTACAATCTAGTAGATAGATCTTGGCTTGTTTGTTTGTATGCGATAGAAAATTTTTGTTTTCCATGCTACGAACCCCTACAGTGGTATCAGAGCCGTGTCTATATGTAGATCTGTTGCACGAGTAGAACACAATGGTCATTGTGGGCGTTGATGCTTTTATTGTCGATTGCTTCTTGTGTACTTTGCATCTTGCGGTATGTTGGGATGAAGCGGCCCGGGCTAACCTTACATGACATCGTTCATGAGACTTGCTCCACGCTTGACATGCAACTTGTATTGCATAAGTGGCTTTGCGGGTGCCTGTTTCTCCTAGCATAGTAAAGATCCAATACACAACGGGTGATTAACAATACTTGTGTCAACGTTGTGGTTCATGTTCGTAAGTTAGAACGACACTTATTGAAAGCCCCAAACCACGTAAAATATGCAAAGAAAGTAGAGGCGTCTAACTTTGTTTTGCAGGGGTGTGCAGTGATGTGATATGGCCATGATTGTGATTATATTTGATGTATGCAATGTTCCTTATTGTAAGTTGGCAACCGGCAGGAGCCATATGGTTGTCTTTAATTTATGTTAAGACTCGCGTGTCTATTCAAAGTAGTTGTAATAGTTAAAGCCGGTGGACGACAACCATGGAGAGGCGTCATTGACCTTGATGCAATGCCGGTGATGATGGAGATCATGTTCGTGCTTGAAGATGGAGATCAAAGCACAAAGAAGAAAGGCCATATCATATCACATATATATTGAATTGCATGTGATGTTAATCCTTTATGCATCTTGTATTGCTTAGTAGACGACGGTAGCATTATAAGATGATCCCTCATGCACATGAATTTCAAGTCATAAAGTGTTCACCCTTAGTTAGCACCGTTGCTAAAGCTTGTTGTTTCGAAGCACCACGTGATGATCGGGTGTGTTAGATTCCGCAAGTGTATACAACGTGGGCAAGCCAGATTTGCTCATGCGGAAACTAAGGTTTGATCTTGACGAGCCTAGCATGTACAGACATGGTCTCGGAACACGGATCACCGAAAGGTAAAGCATGAATCATATAGTAGATATGATGAACATGACGATTGTTCGCCATTGAAACTATATCAACTCTCGTGATGATCGGTGTTGATGTAGTGGATTTGGTTCGTGTGATCACTAAAACAATGTGAGGGATGTTGTTTTGAGTGGGAGTTCACCTAGTTTAATTACATTAATTAATTTGAACTCAATTTATCATAAACTTAGTCTAAACTATTGCAAATATGTTGTAGATCAATGGCAGCCCCTACCATCAATTTTAATGCGTTCCTAGAGAAAGAAAAGTTGAAAAACAATGGAAGCAACTTCGCGGATTGGTTCCGCAATTTGAGGATTGTCCTCACAGCTGGTAATTTGACCTATGTGCTGGATGCACCGCTGGGTGACCCACCTGCAGCTGATGCTCCCGATGAAGTAAAGAATGTTTACCTCGCTCGGAAGAATCAGTACTCCATAGTTCAGTGTGCTATCTTGTATGGTTTAGAATCGGAGCTTCAGAAAAGGTTTGAGGATTCAGACCCATATGATATTGTCGAGGATCTCAAATTGATTTTTGAGACTCATGCGGCAATTGAAAGCTATGAAGCTTCTGAAAAGTTCTTTAACTGCAAGATGGAAGAAGGCAGCTCCGTCAGTGAGCATGTGCTTAAGATGTCAGGGCACGCAAACAAACTTCAAAGCTTGGGTATAGTGATTCCTAATGCTTTGGGGATTTACCGTGTCCTCCAATCACTACCACCAAGTTACAAGAACTTTGTGATGAACTACAACATGCAGAACATGAACAAGACGTTGCCAGAACTCTTTGCCATGTTGAAATCTGCAGAAGTGGAGATCAAGAAAGAGCACCAAGTGTTGTTGGTCAATAAGACCACCAAATTCAAGAAAGGCAAGTCTAAGCAAAAGGGACACTTCAAGAAGGGTGGTAAGAAAGCTACCACGCCGATGAAGAAGACCAGGGCTGGACCTAAGCCTGATACTGAGTGCTTTTACTGCAAGGGAGAAGGTCACTGGAAGCGGAATTGCCCAAAGTACTTGGCGGATTTGAAGAACGGCAACATCAAGAAGAAAGGTATATCTGATATACATGTTATTGATGTGTATCTCACTAGTACTCGTAGTAGTGCCTGGGTATTTGATACTGGTTCGGTTGCTCATATCTGTAACTCGAAACAGGTGCTGCAGAATAAACGGAAGCTAGCGAAGAACGAGGTGACGATGCGCGTGGGAAACGGATCAAAGGTTGATGTGATCGCGGTCGGCACGCTACCCCTTCATCTACCATCGGGATTAGTTTTATACTTAAATAATTGTTATTTGGTGCCTGCGTTGAGCATGAACATTATATCGGGATCTTGTTTATTGCGAGACGGTTACTTGTTTAAATCCGAGAATAATGGTTGTTCTATTTATATGAGTAATATGTTTTATGCACATGCACCTTTGATAGATGGTCTATTCTTATTGAATCTCGATAGTAGAAATACACATATCAACAACATTGAGGCTAAACGATTGAAATCAAGCGATAATTCAACCTATATGTGGCACTGTCGTCTTGGTCACATCGGAGTGAAACGTATGAAGAAACTCCATTCCGATGGACTTCTTGAATCACTTGATTTTGAATCACTTGAAAGATGCGAAGCATGTCTGATGGGAAAAATGACTAAGACTCCATTTTCTGGTATGATGGAGCGAGCTACAGACTTATTGGAAATCATACATACCGATGTGTGTGGTCCAATGAATGTAACATCGCGCAGTGGTTATCGTTATGTTCTTACCTTCACGGATGACTTGAGTAGATATGGGTATATCTATTTCATGAAACATAAGTCCAAAACTTTCGAGAAGTTTAAGGAGTTTCAAAGTGAGGTAGAGAATCAACGTAACAAGAAGATTAAATTTCTACGTTCTGATCGTGGAGGTGAATATCTAAGTTACGAGTTTGGCGAGCATTTGAAGAAATGCGGAATACTTTCACAATTGACACCGCCGGGAACACCACAGCGTAATGGTGTGTCCGAACGTCGTAATCGAACTCTCTTAGATATGGTTCGTTCTATGATGTCACTTACAGATTTACCGCTATCATTTTGGGGTTATGCATTAAAAACAGCCGCATTCACTTTAAATAGGGCACCATCTAAATCCGTTGAAACGACACCGTATGAATTATGGTTTGGGAAGAAACCTAAATTGTCGTTCCTTAAAGTTTGGGGATGCGAAGCCTATGTAAAGAAGTTACAGCCGGACAAGCTTGAACCCAAAGCGGAAAAATGCGTCTTCATAGGATACCCGAAGGAAACTATTGGGTATACCTTCTATCATAGATCCGAAGGCAAAATCTTTGTTGCCAAGAATGGATCTTTTCTAGAGAAGGAATTTCTCTCGAAAGAATTGAATGGAAGGAAAGTAGAACTTGACGAGGTTGTAGAACCTTCTCTCGAAATTGCGAGTAGCGCAGCACCGGAAGAAGTTCCTGTGGTGCCTGCACCAATAAGAGAGGAAGCTAATGATGGTGATCATGAAACTTCGGTTGAAGTTGCTACAGAACCTCGGAGGTCAACGAGAACTCGTGCCACTCCCGATTGGTATGATTCCGTTATGAATGTCATGGTGGTGGACAACACCGATGACCCCGAGACATATGAGGAAGCAATGATGAGCCCAGATTCCAATAAATGGCAAGAAGCCATGAAATCCGAGATTGGATCCATGTACGAAAACCAAGTATGGACTTTGGTGGACTTACCGGATGGCCGAAAGGCTGTCGAGAACAAATGGATTTTCAAGAAGAAAACAGATGCTGATGGTAATGTTACTGTCTATAAAGCTCGACTTGTCGCAAAAGGGTTTCGACAAATTCAAGGAGTTGACTACGATGAGACTTTCTCACCGGTAGCGAAGCTAAAGTCTGTGAGGATTATGTTAGCAATCGCTGCATATTATGATTATGAGATATGACAGATGGATGTCAAAACAGCATTCCTCAATGGAGACATTGATGAAGAGTTGTATATGATGCAACCCAAAGGTTTTGTCGATCCTAAAGATGCTAACAAGGTATGCAAACTTCAACGGTCCATCTATGGATTGAAGCAAGCATCCCGAAGTTGGAATCAACGTTTTGATAAGGTAATCAAAAGTTTTGGTTTTGTACAAACTTATGGAGAAGCTTGTATTTACAAGAAAGTGAGTGGGAGCTCTGTAGCATTCTTAATACTATATGTGGATGACATATTGTTAATTGGGAATGATGTAGACCTTCTTAATAGTGTCAAGGAATATTTGAATAATAGTTTTTCAATGAAGGATCTTGGCGAAGCAGCTTACATATTAGGCATAAAGATTTATAGAGATAGATCGAAACGCCAAATATCATTGTCACAGAGTACATATTTGGACAAAGTTCTAAAGAGGTTTGGAATGGAAGAAAGCAAGAAAGGGTTCTTGCCCATGTTGCCCAATACGACCTTGAGTAAAACTCAAAGTCCGACATCGGCAGAAGATAGAGAAAGGATGAGTAAGACTCCCTATGCCTCAGCCATAGGATCTCTAATGTATGCCATGCTATGTACTAGACCCGACATTGCATATGCTGTTAGTTTAACTAGCAGATATCAAAGTGATCCAGGAGTGGATCATTGGACAGCGGTCAAAAACATCCTTAAGTACTTGAGAAGAACTAAGGATATGGTTCTTTCTTATGGAGGTGATGAACAGCTCGTTGTTAATGGTTACACCGATGCTAGTTGGAACACAGATCCGGATGATTCTAAATCACAATCCGGATACGTATTTATTTTGAATGGTGCAGCAGTTAGCTGGAGGAGTGCAAAGCAAAGCGTTGTGGCGAGATCTTCAACTGAATCGGAATACATGGCTGCTTCGGAGGCTTCACAAGAAGCGATATGGATGAAAGAGTTCATTACAGAGCTGGGTGTGGTTCCTAGTGCGCTGGACCCAATGTCTATCTACTGTGATAACATGGGCGCCATAGCCAATGCGCAAGAACCAAGGTCACACAAGAAGCTGAAGCATATCAAGCTGCGTTTTCACGCTATTCGAGAACATATCCAGGATGGGGATATAAAGATTTGCAAAGTACACACAGATCTGAATGTGGCGGATCCGTTGACTAAACCTCTCCCGAGGGCAAAACATGACCAACACCAAACTGCCATGGGTGTTCGGTATATTACCATGTAATCTAGATTAGATGACTCTAGTGCAAGTGGGAGACTGTTGGAGATATGCCCTAGAGGCAATAATAAATGTGGTTATTATTATATCTTCGTGTTTATGATAAATGTTTACATTCATGCTATAATAGTATTAACAAGGAAACATTGATACTTGTGTGATTTGTAAACTTAATTAGAAGTCCCTAGTATAGCCTCTATACTTCACTAGCTTGTTGGTTGATAGATGATTGTGGTTTCCCTATCATGAACATTGAGATGTTGTCAACAACAAGATCATATCGTTAGGAGAATGATATGGTGGACATACTCCTATAGATAAGCGTAGCATAAAGATCAAGTCATTTCAATAGTTCAATTGCTATATGCTTTCTGATACATAGTAACCTAATTCCTTCGACCATGAGATCATGCATATCACCTTTACCGGATGGATGCTTTGATGACATCAAACACCACACCGTAACTGGGTGGTTATAAAGGTGGCATTGAGTGTTCGGAAAGTTTTGGTTGAGACACATGGATCAAGAGTGGGATTTGTCCATCCACATGACGGATAGATATACTCTGGGCCCTCTCGGTGGAATGTCATCCAATTAGCTTGCAAGCATGTGACTTGGTCACAAGGGATCACATATCATGGGAACGAGAAAAGAGTACTTGTCAGTAACGAGGTTGAACTAGGTATGCAGAGATACCGACGATCATAACCTCGGATAAGTAACATATCGTGAGACAAAGGGAAATTGGTATCGTATGTAAGTGGTTCATTCGATCGCAAAGTAATCGTAGAAATATGTGGGAGCCATATGAATTTCCAGATTCCTCTATTGGTTATTGTTCGGAGAAGTGTCTCGATCATGTCCGCATAATTCACGAACCGTAGGGAGACACACTTAAGGATTCGACGTTGTTTGAGTAGTTATGGTGTTATGAGAAAGAGACCGAATGTTGTTCGGAGTCTCGGATGGGATCCGGGATATCACGAGGTGATCCGGAATGGTCCGGAGAATAAGATTCATATAAGGAAAGTCCCGTTTCGGAGTTCGGGAATGATTCCGGTGTTTTCATCGGGAACATTCTAGAAGGTTCCGGAATGTCCGGCACTCCGGAGGGGAAGGGGTACATGAATGTGTCATTGCATGTTGGAATGATTGCATCATGTATTTAGTGTCATCGCTGTTCCAAATAAGGGATTAAATCAAATCCTAGTTTGAAAAGTCAAACGGCAAGTTTGAAAAGTCAAACTGCCAGTTTTCGGAAAGAGGAGAAGGAGGATTGGTGGAGGCCGAATTGGAGGAGGGTTCCTCCCTTGGCCGGCGCACCACCAAGCCGACTTGGGGAGGGACTCTCCTCCCCTTGGCGCCAGCCCCCTCCCACCTATATAAGGAGGGGCAGGGCTCCCCTCCTAGACACACAACTTTCACCTCTAGATCTCCGGTTTAGAGCCGTTTTGGATTAGAGCTTCTAATTGCTTTAGCCAGCGGTTTAGAGCCTTCTAATTGGTTTAGAGCCTTCTAATTGGTGTGTCTAATTACTAGACCACTAATAGCCTCTCTCATAAGCTCCACCATACTCGCACCGGCTTAAGGCGAAGCCCTGCGGGATTTCTCCTCTACTTCCGGTACCACGCCGTTGTGCTGCCGGAATCGCGAGGAGAGTGCTACAACCTCCGCTGCCTGCTGGAACAAGGGAGAGGAAGGTCTTCGTCGAGTACCGAACGTGTGACCGACTGCGGGAGCGCTGCCGGAACGTGGCGCCGGAAGGATCGTCTACACGATCTTGAGATCGGAAAGAGTACGACTACATCACCCACGAGAATCCGCTCTCGTTAAACGCTTTGGAATCTTCGAGGGTAAGTTATACCATCGACTCGTTGCTACAATCTAGTAGATAGATCTTGGCTTGTTTGTTTGTATGCGATAGAAAATTTTTGTTTTCCATGCTACGAACCCCTACATTTGTTTGCACTGAACACTTCATCCTCTTGAGCTTCATTGTCACCAGCCATCATTCTAGCTCTAACACCAGTATTCCCCTGAGCATTAGTGGTCTGATTACTGGCATCACTTTTATCTTGAGGACCAGCATTCCTATTAGAGTCCATACCACCTTGCTTCTGGTTATTCTCATTCCTTCTATTCTGGTCAAGCTCATCTCCTAACAAATCATCAGCCTCATCACCCTCTATAGGAATTTCAGCTAAGAAGCCCAACTGAAATAAGCCCCCATGGAAGTGAAAAAGCCTGCTGCTGGGAATTTTAGTAGGATCCCTACACTTAACTTTCACCCTGACAGACTTAGCATTATCCTTGAAGACACTCAGCCAGTCAACATCCTGCAATATGCCACAAACAGAGCTAACCTGATCAAGCACATTCCACTCACACCATTTGTCCTGGAGACCAGTCACATTAATCCAAGTGTCAACTAAACTTTCCAAAGGTTCTGGATCATCATTCCAAGCTTCAACTTTCACCCAGAGCCCATCCCTAGACAAGCCAAACCTGGGATAGCCAATAACCTGTTCCACTAATATATGAGGAGGAAATTTGACCAGAAAGACCCCTGGCTGCCCTAGCTCCCTGACCTGCCAAGGCCAGTTTGTCTTGTAAATTTTGGAGAATTCCTCAGCCAGTTCATTACTAGAGATCATACCACCTTCCACCACCACTAAACCACAATTCTTTGCTGAAGACACAGGATTCACAATCACCTCAGGAGTCTCTATGTGATAAAATCCCAAGCCAGTAGCAGCACTCCCAACATATCTTGCCAGTTGGTGTGGCCTCTTCTTAACAGGGCAGACATCAGCTCTGTGGTTAATAGCCTTGCAGACAAAACATACAGCTTGCTTAGAATAAACAGCCTGATGATGTCCAGGTTCCCCACAACACATACAAATAGAACTGGTATAATTCAGCTGAGCTAACACCTCACTCCCTGTATTGAGCTGTTCCTGCTGTACCCCCCTTTCTTCTTTGATTTACCCTGAACCTTAAGCTTCTGAGTTTCTCCACTACTCTGGGATTGCTGTTGTTGAGCACCCCCCTGGGAAGAAGCCACCCACTGATTCGACTGCAAACTAAACTGAGGTGGAGGAGGATATGGTGGGAAACCCCCATGGAAACCCCAGTGTGGTGGCATATTCCCAGGCATGAAACCATAAGGAGGAGGTGGATGCTGAAATCCAAAGGGAGGAGGAGGCATCTGAGGATATTCATACCCTTGCATCTGCTGTTGTTGCTGCATCTGAGGCTGCTCAGTCAGAAGATAGTTTTGCCCATGCGGTGGTACCAGGTTTCTCAATTGCAAGAAGGTCAATATGAAGATGAACCTATGATCCCTTAAATTTCAGTTTTCTCATTTCCAAAGTTAGCTAATAGTAATTGTTTGTCTTAATTCTTTGACTAAATGGGAGTAACTTGGCTCTCATATTTCATGCATACATATGTTTTGTGTATATCATGTACACTATCAATAGTATGCCACATATACATGCTACAATTCGCTATTTATCTCTTGACTATACAAAAAAATTAAACATACTATAGTGGTAGCCCCATATTATGTCGATAATGTACTTTCGTAGCCCATGAGGTTTCATTTTAGATGATCACCTGAATTGGCCATTATTTATGATCGAGTTGCTTCCTTTCTCCCGTCTTTGCATATAAGTTATGTTTTGAAGTAGCTGAACGAAACTTGAGATTGCATACAACAGATGCAAGCGCACTAGCTTTTACTGAACATTATGACTCAACATCCTCTCTACTATACCAATAGTGTGATTAAAGTTTTCAGCAATATTATACAATTTTAAGAAATCATAACTCGATACTTGCCATATTATTCTATATGAGAGTTCCTACTGATCTCCAAGTATACCTATTTTTTGCAGTGAACCATATCTTAGACTTGTCGGAGAGCGACCAACAGATAATTTTCCACATTTTATTGATGGCATGTACACTCTTGGCGATTACAATTTATGGAGTTTGTGCTTTGAAATTGTATGGATGGTGTAAGATATTTAAATTACTAATACAAATCTAGTAAAAAATATTTATGAGGTGTATTTTTATTTATTAAAGTGTCCCTTTTAAGGAAAAAAATTGTACACAAGCTATAAAATATGCAAAAAAAACATAAATAGGCCTGGTGGCATAGTAAAGATAGATAAATAGTTATGATTATTTTGACATCTATCAATGCATAAGTTGCTTTGTGAAGTTCATTGTGAAGTAAAAGCACATGTTGATAAATTGAATATATTCTTCCACTTGAGACAAAAGGGCAGAGTTTTTCCCCTTTTGTAACATCCCAACATTAGAGCTTAGAAATAAGATGAGCTCAGATGTGTGTATTGCATTCATGCATAGAAAATCCGAATAATTTTCGCGGTTTTGAACAAAACTTGTCAAAGTGATTGAATCTTCTCTCAAATTAAAGTAGATCATCAAGTTGACTGCAATAAGTTTTAATAGGACCTTTGCTAAAATCTTATTTTGGGTAAAGATAATTTGATCTATGGGCAGATCAAATAAAATAAAATAAATACACAACATATTATTTAAAGAATGAATCCTTAATATTCTAAAGGTTATATTAAGGTATTATTTACAACAACCATGTATACCAAATCAAGTGTATAACCCAAGTAAAGAAACTCGATAACTAAACCTTGATACACTTGCTTATCATAGTTAAATATACCATGGTCATCATGGTAGTTCTTAAACACTAACTTCTCATCACAAATAAAGTAGAAAGGAATACAAGCTAAGACCATTCATCACATATCCTTATTACCATATTAATAAATGCCATTCCTAAGGAACCATGCTATAGAGTTGTTGATCATCAATGTGGGTGATAAACTGCTGACCTAGAAATCGTTGAACCCTTAGCCTTGGTTTTCTATATTGTCCTTTCCAAAGTCCTAAAGTAAGTCATGAAGGAAAAATAACTAATTATGGTAGAGTGTGCCATCATCATTGGGATGAGATCCTTACTGGAGATCAAACCAATTGATGTTGGAGGAGTTAACTCATTCCTGAGTTAGCTAGAATAAACATCTTAACGTAAGATTAAGCTAGTAATTAAGAAGTTACAAGAAATCTAGATTATTAGAATATCACAGAGTAATCTTATTAAGCCAAGAAGGTACTAACCTAAGATAAGGTTAATTAGCAAGATAAACCCTATAAAGATACCAGGTGTAGTTTAAGCCTACTACTTAGTTGAAAATAGATCTTAACTAGACAATTAGAAGTCTAAGTTTAGTGTACTTGATGATAAGTGGTCATTATTCTCAAGTAAATTGGGGATAATTTACTAGGAGTTAAGTAGTTGATATCAGTATACCAAACTAGCTCATTAGATCATCTTAGCTTGATCCTGATAAATCAAGTTAGTATATGATGAAGTATGGAACCTAAGTTGAATAGAGTATTTGGATACATGATAATGTAACCAAGTCAATACAAGAACAATCTTGTATCATGGAAGTAGTACCATACCTCTTTCAGAGGATTGATATCAATTGTGATTTAGTGAGGAGTGTAACCTTGCAAACTTTAGAAGTAAATGGTAGAAGAATGTTAAAGGAGTGGATTGATGATGTTAGAAATAACTACATTGATGGATTCATTAAGGATAGTTAAGAAATTGAAGTTATATACTAAAGGAAGATTGGAGATTGAGTAATGCTGAAGTGACATGACCATGTCATCATATGCTGATAGAGATGGTGGAGTTAGATGATTGTCTTATTTAGGAAGATGCAATCTTTATGAAATAGGTGAGAGATTTATACAGAGTATATCTAGGAAAGGAATTCTTTAACTAAAGTCAAGCTTAGTGAAGTATTAAAGATAGGAATCCCTGAGAATATTTAACCAAGAATATGTCAAGCCATGGAAAGTTCCATGTTTAGGTCATCATACTAAAACCTAAAGTTAACTTACTAGATAATAATTAAGAACATATTTTATTATAAATCATATTATAAGGTTAGTTGCCATGTTATTATAGTTTTGGACATCATCCATAACTAAGTCCAGATTCCTAAACCTGAGTTTTCTAACTAGAATAAAGAAAGATTATGTGGGTGAGGACTACTCTAGGAATCATATAAGAAATACATGGAAATAGAAACCCTCACAATGTAGCAACTATTGTTTGGCATGTGAGTCATACTTATCACCTAAGTAATATTTACTACAAATCATTACATAATAAAAGATTAAATCACATAAAGTGGTGGTGAATCACTACGTTAAATGCTAAACTTGATTTACACCAATATGTCAAGTGAGATCATCATTATTAATAATTTTTCAATGAGATCTATATATAAATCTTTATCACCTTCCCTCCATACATTAATTATGGTAATCAAACCATTCTCTATTTTGAAAATGGCCACCAAGAGAGTTTTTTAGGATAATTTTTAAACCCTAAAATAATGTAGACTTTTAGTAGGTATATTATCCTATTGAAAACACCATAGTAGTAAAAAATCTTCATTATTATGTAATGCTATTTGAAAAAGATATTTTATACCTACCATTAATTCTTTTAATATTTAAAAAATAATCATTATTCCAAATATAAGTTGAGGTAAGGTTACAAAGAATTATTAAAGTAATAAACAAATTCTAAAACTCCAATTCTAAATTATTCTATGTAATAAGAGAACCTCTCTATGATTATCAATTAGAAAGTAATCGAAGAGTAAATAAATAAAGTATATTATTATAATAAAAACTTATACAAGAATTTGAAATACATTTCAATATGTTTACATTTGTCGAAAGAATAAATTCTATAGAGAAAGATTCAAAACCTCATGAAGATACAAAATTGTAAAAGGTAATAGTAAATAGAAAACATTAAAAGAAAATGAAAAACAAAGGCCTACTTCTTCTTCTTCTAACCGCCGCTCACCATCGCACCCTTTTTCTTCCCGCTCATTTCGCCGCAACCCAACAACGGCCCAGACACGCGTACCCCTTTGTCCATCTAATCCTCGCCGTCTACCTTGTGTGGCCGCCGAAGTAGCTGCGTGGCGCGAGCTGATACGTCGGAAACGTATCTATAATTTTTGATGCTCCATGCTTGTTTAATATCTACTTTGCTTTACTTGTCTACACTTTGAGGTGCTTTTTACATGTTTTCTGGTACTAACCTACTAACAAGTTGCAACAGTGCCAGATGCTTGTTTTCTGCTATTTTTGGTTTTAGAAAAGTTAGTAAAGAAATATTTTCGGAATTGGACGGGACAAACGTCAAAGTTAATTACTTTTAGTGGGGAACAAGAAGTCCAGAAGGGAGCCAGGGAGGCGAGCCAGAGGGGCCACCTCCCCCAGGCGCGACCACAGGTGGGCCCATGCCTGGCTAGGATTTGGTGCACCTGGACGACTCCTCGACCTCCCCCTTCGCCTATAAGAAGCCCCCTATGCAGAAACTCTGAGTACCCGATCAATATTCCACGAAACCGTCTGTAGCCGCCACCACCATCATCCCTAGATCGGGGGGGGGGTCTAAATTTCTTCCCGGCACCCTGCCGGAGGGGAGATCATCCCGGAGGCCTTCTCTCCGGTATAATGCGTAAGTAGTTCCACCTTGGACTATGGGTCCATGTAGTAGCTAGATGGTTGTATCTCCTCCTTTGTGCTTTCATGTATAGATCTTGTGAGCTCCGTTCATGATCAAGATATAATCTATTTGTAATCATGCATGTTGTGTTTGCGGGGATCCGATGGATATTGAAATTATTATGTTGGTTTGATTAATGGTTTTGTCTTTATGATTCTATCATGTTTGTGTTGTTTGTGATCTTGCATGCTCTCCGTTGCTAGTGGTTATCTTGGCCACATAGTTGCTAGTGACTCCAAGAGGGAGTATTTATGCTCGATAGTGGGTTCATGCCTCTACTTTCCAAGGGAAGTGACAATAATCTCTTTGGTTGTAGATGTGTTGTTGCTACTAGGGAGAAAACAATGGTCTCTTATTCACGGAACATGTGGTCTGTTTATCTTAAACACTTTTCTTAAAGCAGTTGTCTGTTGCTTGCAACTTAATACTGGAGGGGGTTCAGATGATAACCTGAAGGTGGACTTCTAGTCATAGATGCAGTTGGATGGCGGTCTATGTATCTTGTTGTATTGCCCAATCGAATCTCATAGGATATTTCTGACTAGTAATTGCATTGTTATTCCTTGCTCAGTTCCTGTCAATTGCCCTGCTGTAATCTATTTACCGTTCATGCCATGTTGTTTATCTAAGGAGAGCACCTCTAGTGAACTATGGACCCCGGTCCAATCTTTACCATTGATACATCCTCCACTGTTACTTGTTTACTTGCTACAAACCACTATCACCTTCCACACCATACAGTTAATCCTTTGTTACAGCAACCGGTGAGATTCACAACCTCACTATTCATTGGGGCAAAGTCTTGAGTTTGTGTTGTGCAGGTCTCCACGTTGCCAGCAACACCTGTGTGACGTTTCCTTCCTCCTACTAGTTCGATAACCTCGGTTTCTACTGAGGGAAGACTTGCTGCCGTGCTGCTTCACACCTTGCTCTTGGGGTTTCCAACGAAGCGCTCCTACATCAACTTAGGCGCCATCAACAAGTTTTTCTGGCGCTGTTACCGGGGAGGCTAAAGACGTCTTCACAAGGGGAGTCCTTCACTTCCTTTCTCTTTACTTTGTTTTTAGTTTGCTTTGTTTCTTTTGTTTGTTTCTGTTTGCCTCTTTTCAAAAAACCCCAAAAAAATAGTCTAGTTTGGTTTGCTTTCTTTTTCAAAAACACAAAAAAATTAGTTCCTGCTCTAGTTTCCACTCTACTCTTGCTCACCATGTTGCTCCCCAAGTTCACCCAGAAAGATCTTACAATATGTAGTGGTTCCATAATTGTGAAAGATAATATTGAAGAATTCTTTAATTATGTTAGCAAACATGAGGATATTGAGGATAAATCTATAGCAGAGCTTGCTCCTAATTATGAAATTGCTTAAGCTTCTTTAGTTCATATGTTGGAGGCTAGGTTTGTTAGCCTTAACCCCTTCACACAATTCTTGTTCCTAAAATTAAAAGAAGAAAAGAATGCTGAAAAGAGGGAATTCATCCTTCAAACTTTATTTAATGAATTCCATGATGTTGCTAGGGAGGCAAAAAGGTCTTTGAGCATTTCAATATTCTAGGCTCAGATGTAGATGTTGTGGGTATGTCTGATAAAACTAAGCCTAAGGAAGAATTTAAGATACCCATACCCTTTAAGCTTGTTGGAATGCATGAAGCCTTTGAAAAGAATTTTGATTGGATTGCTCCTGAAAATCTTTTTGATGAAAGTAGTAGACCAAAGAGAGATGAGAAGGGATCCTCCAAAACTCATTTGGATGAGAGACCTTTCACAGTTGAAGACTTTGCAAGTATGAATATTAATACTTCTTCATTTGAAAATACTTGATTCTTCTTGCTTCATGTGCCTAACTTAAAGGCGTTAAAGAAAAGTACTTGTTGGGAGATAACCCAAGAGTTTCCTTGAGTCTTGGAAGTTATTACTTTAGTAATGACCTCTCCTTATCCTTTTTGTTTGATTTTTGTGCCAAGAATGACCTCTAATAAGAGGGAAGTAAGATTTGGGGAGTTGCTGTCTCGAAACAGATTTCTGTCCTCCACCAAAAATATTCGTGAGGAGGCTTTGTAACTCGGATTGAGCTCAAAATTTACGAATAAATCCCCCAGTATGTTAGATAACTTTCATTAGTTCGACACTTTTTGATTTAAGTAACATAAGATGTTCGAAAAAATCGGTTTCTAACTGCTGGTCTGTTTTGACAGATTTCTGCCATTATTTGCATTTGCTTCTTATTGATTCCTTTTTGAGTTCTCTTCAGGTAAATTGAGCTTCTTGAAAGAGTTGCTACAGTAGCTTGTGTTTTTAGTGAAAAGCCTTGCTGTTCCAAAGCTTTGCCAGTGGTCTAATATCTTTTGAATAAACTAATGTTGCTAATAAAGATTGTGTGAAGTTTTGTGTGAAGGAAGAAATTTCAGGTGTAAAGACAGAATGATGTAATGAGATGAAGAATGGACAAAAGATCAAGCTTGGGGATGCCACCATGGTGTCACCCCAAGAAATATCCAAGAGGTACAAGAATCAAAGCTTGGGGATGCCCAAGGCATCCCCTTCTTCATCAATAAAAAGCTCAGGTCTGTCTAGACACTTCGTTTTTATTGTTTCATGCACAATTGTGTTGTTCTTGGAGCGTCTTAGTTTTTGTTTGATTTGCTTAGGTTGTTTAGTTTGCTTGAATAAAGTAAGTTTGGACCCCCGTTCTCGCTGTGTTGTTTTGCAAATAAGTTTGCTTGGTATTGGAAAGGAGTAGTAAGTTCTTGCTTAAAGTGCAAGAGGAGCTTGCATTGAATGTGAGTTAGACTTTAGCATGACATGCTAGGTGTTGTTTTAGCATTATGCTTAGTGATTATTGTTGTAGCATGTCTTGTTCCAAACAATTGGGATTTCTTAGTGTGCCTTGAAGAAATTATGCGTTGTTTTAGCATGCAAAAGCATGGAAAACAAAAATTTTCTATCGCATACAAACAAACAAGCCAAGATCTATCTACTAGATTGTAGCAACGAGTCGATGGAATAACTTACCCTCGAAGATTCCAAAGTGTTTAACGAGAGCGGATTCTCGTGGGTGATGTAGTCGTACTCTTCCCGATCTCAAGATCGCGTAGACGATCCTTCCGGCGCTGCGTTCCGGCAGCGCTCCCGCAGTCGGTCACACGTTCGGTACTCGACGAAGACCTTCCTCTCCCTTGTTCCAGCAGGCAGCGGAGGTTGTAGCACTCTCCTCGCGATTCCAGCAGCACAACAGCGTGGTACCGGAAGTAGAGGGGAGATCTCGCAGGGCTTCGCCTTAAGCCGGAGCGAGTATGGTGGAGTATGAGAGAGCTCCTTGGCGATCTAGGTTTTAGACACACCAAGGAGGAGAGGCTAGAGCCGGCGGCTAGGGTTTGGGGCACCCCAAATCGGCGGCTAGGGCAAAACTCTAGGGGGCGGCGGCTATGGTGGTAGGCGCCAAGCTAGGGTTTGAGGAGAGGTACTTGCGTGTGCAAGGAGGGAGCCCTGCCCCTCCTTATATAGGTGGAGGGGCCGGCGGCCAAGGGGAGGGAGGGGAGTCCCTCCCCAAATTGGCTTGGGTGGTGCGCCGGCTTCGGGAGGAGGGACTCCCTCCCCAACTCGGTTTCAACTTCCTCCTCCTCTTTCCAAAACTTGCCGTTTGACTTTCAAACTAGCCGTTTGACTTTTCAATTTAGGATTTGAATAAACCCTTTATTTTGGACAGCGAAGACACTTAGTACATGATGCAATCATTCCAACTTGCAATGACACATTCATGTACCCCTTCCCCTCCGGAGTGCCGGACATTCCGGAACCTTCTAGAACATTCCCGATAAAAACACCGGAAACATTTCCCAACTCCGAAACGGGACTTTCCTTATATGAATCTTATTCTCCGGACCATTCCGGATCTCCTCGTGATATCCTGGATCCCATCCGAGACTCCGAACAACATTCGGTCTCTTTCTCATTCATTCCATAACTACTCAAACAACGTCGAATCCTTAAGTGTGTCTCCCTACGGTTCGTGAATTATGCGGACATGATCGAGACACTTCTCCGAACAATAACCAATAGAGGAATCTGGAAATTCATATGGCTCCCACATATTTCTACGATTACTTTGCGATCGAATGAACCACTTACATACGATACCAATTTCCCTTTGTCTCACGATAGTTTACTTATCCGAGGTTATGGTCGTCGGTATCTCTTCATACCTAGTTCAACCTCGTTACCGATAAGTACTCTTTTCTCGTTCCCGTGATATGTGATCCCTTGTGAGCCAGTCACATGCTTGCAAGCTAATTGGATGACATTCCACCGAGAGGGCCCAGAGTATATCTATCCGTCATATGGATGGACAAATCCCATTCTTGATCCATGTGTTTCAACCAATACTTTCTGAACACTCAATGCCACCTTTATAGCCACCCAGTTACGGTGTGGTGTTTGATGTCATCAAAGCATCCATCCGGTAAGGGTGATATGCATGATCTCATGGTCGAAGGAATTAGGTTACTATGTATCAGAAAGCATATAGCAATTGAACTATTAAAATGACTTGATCTTTATGCTACGCTTATCTATAGGAGTATGTCCACCACATCATTCTCCTAACGATATGATCTTGTTGTTGATAACATCTCAATGTTCATGATAGGGAAACCACAATCATTCATCAACCAACAAGCTAGTGATGTATAGAGGCTATACTAGGGACTTCAAATTAAGTTTACAAATCACACAAGTTCAATGTTTCCTTGTTAATACTATTATAGCATTAATGTAAACATTTATCATAAACACAAAGATATAATAATAACTACATTTATTATTGCCTCTAGGGCATATCTCCAACAGTCTCCCACTTGCACTAGAGTCATCTAATCTAGATTACATGGTAATATACCGAACACCCATGGCAGTTTGGTGCTGGTCATGTTTTGCCCTCGGGAGAGGTTTAGTGAACGGATCTGCCACATTCAGATCTGTGTGTACTTTGCAAATCTTTATATCCCCATCTTGGATATGTTCTTGAATAGCGTGAAAACGTAGCTTGATATGCTTCAGCTTCTTGTGTGACCTTGGTTCTTGCGCATTGGCTATGGCGCCCATGTTATCACAGTAGATAGACATTGGGTCCAGCGCACTAGGAACCACACCCAGCTCTGTAATGAACTCTTTCATCCATATCGCTTCTTGTGAAGCCTCCAAAGCAGCCATGTATTCCGATTCAGTTGAAGATCTCGCCACAACGCTTTGCTTTGCACTCCTCCAGCTAACTGCTGCACCATTCAAAATAAATACGTATCCAGATTGTGATTTAGAATCATCCGGATCGGTGTTCCAACTAGCATCGGTGTAACCATTAACAACGAGCTGTTCATCACCTCCATAAGAAAGAACCATATCCTTAGTTCTTCTCAAGTACTTAAGGATGTTTTTGACCGCTGTCCAATGATCCACTCCTGGATCACTTTGATATCTGCTAGTCAAACTAACAGCATATGCAATGTCGGGTCTAGTACATAGCATGGCATACATTAGAGATCCTATGGCTGAGGCATAGGGAGTCTTACTCATCCTTTCTCTATCTTCTGTCGATGTCGGACTTTGAGTTTTACTCAAGGTCATATTGGGCAACATGGGCAAGAACCCTTTCTTGCTATCTTCCGTTCCAAACCTCTTAGAACTTTGTCCAAATATGTACTCTGTGACAATGATATTTGGCGTTTTGATCTATCTCTGTAAATCTTTATGCCTAATATGTAAGCTGCTTCGCCAAGATCCTTCATTTAAAAACTATTATTCAAATATTCCTTGACACTATTAAGAAGGTCTACATCATTCCCAATCAATAATATGTCATCCACATATAGTATTAAGAATGCTACAGAGCTCCCACTCACTTTCTTGTAAATACAAGCTTCTCCATAAGTTTGTATAAAACCAAAACTTTTGATCACCTTATCAAAACGTTGATTCCAACTTCGGGATGCTTGCTTCAATCCATAAATGGACCGTTGAAGTTTGCATACCTTGTTAGCATCTTTAGGATCGACAAAACCTTTGGGTTGCATCATATACAACTCTTCATCAATATCTCCATTGAGGAATGCTGTTTTGACATCCATCTGCCATATCTCATAATCATAATATGCAGCGATTGCTAACATAATCCTCACAGACTTTAGCTTCGCTACCGGTGAGAAAGTCTCATCGTAGTCAACTCCTTGAATTTGTCGAAACCCTTTTGCGACAAGTCGAGCTTTATAGACAGTAACATTACCATCAGCATCTGTTTTCTTCTTGAAAATCCATTTGTTCTCGACAGCCTTTAGGCCATCCGGTAAGTCCACCAAAGTCCACATTTGGTTTTCGTACATGGATCCAATCTCGGATTTCATGGCTTCTTGCCATTTATTGGAATCTGGGCTCATCATCGCTTCCTCATATGTCTCAGGGTCATCGGTGTTGTCCACCAACATGACACTCATAACGGGATCATACCAATCTGGAGTGGTACGAGTTCTCGTTGACCTTCGAGGCTCTGTAGCAACTTCAACCGAAGTTTCATGATCATCATCATTAGCTTCCTCTCTAATTGGTGCAGGCACCACAGGAACTTCTTCCAGTGCTGCGCTACTCGCAATTTCGAGAGAAGGTTCGATAACCTCGTCGAGTTCTACTTTCCTTCCAGTCACTTCTTTCGAGAGAAATTCCTTCTCTAGAAAGGATCCATTCTTGGCAACGAAGATTTTGCCTTCGGATCTATGATAGAAGGTATACCCAATAGTTTCCTTTGGGTATCCTATGAAGACGCATTTTTCCGCTTTGGGTTCAAGCTTGTCCGGCTGTAACTTCTTTACATAGGCTTCGCAACCCCAAACTTTAAGGAACGACAATTTAGGTTTCTTCCCAAACCATAATTCATACGGTGTCGTTTCAACGGATTTAGACGGTTCCCTATTTAAAGTGAATGCGGCTGTTTCTAATGCATAACCCCAAAATGATAGCGGTAAATCTGTAAGTGACATCATAGAACGAACCATATCTAAGAGAGTTCGATTACGACGTTCGGACACACCATTACGCTGTGGTGTTCACGGCGGTGTCAACTGTGAAAGTATTCCGCATTTCTTCAAATGCTCGCCAAACTCGTAACTTAGATATTCACCTCCACGATCAGAACGTAGAAATTTAATCTTCTTGTTACGTTGATTCTCTACCTCACTTTGAAACTCCTTAAACTTCTCGAAAGTTTCGGACTTATGTTTCATGAAATAAATATACCCATATCTACTCAAGTCATCCGTGAAGGTAAGAACATAACGATAACCACCGCGCGATGCTACACTCATTGGACCACACACATCGGTATGTATGATTTCCAACAAGTCCGTAGCTCGCTCCATCATACCAGAAAATGGAGTCTTAGTCATTTTACCCATCAGACATGCTTCGCATCTATCAAGTGATTCGAAATCAAGTGATTCAAGAAGTCCATCGGAATGGAGTTTCTTCATACGTTTCACTCCAATGTGACCAAGACGACAGTGCCACATATAGGTCGAATTATCGCTTGATTTCAAACGTTTAGCCTCAATGTTGTTGATATGTGTATTTCCACTATCGAGATTCAATAAGAATAGACCATCTATCAAAGGTGCATGTGCATAAAACATATTACTCATATAAATCGAACAACCATTATTCTCGGACTTAAACAAGTAACCGTCTCGCAATAAACAAGATCCCGATATAATGTTCATGCTCAACGCAGGCACCAAATAACAATTACTTAAGTATAAAACTAATCCCGATGGTAGATGAAGGGGTAGCGTGCCGACCGCGATCACATCAACCTTTGATTCGTTTCCAACGCGCATCGTCACCTCGTTCTTCGCTAGCTTCCGTTTATTCTGCAGCACCTGTTTCGAGTTACAAATATGAGCAACCGAACCAGTATCAAATACCCAGGCACTACTACGAGTAATAGTGAGATACACATCAATAACATGTATATCAGATATACCTTTCTTCTTGATGTTGCCGTTCTTCAAATCCGCCAAGTACTTTGGGCAATTCCGCTTCCAGTGACCTTCTCCCTTGCAGTAAAAGCACTCAGTATCAGGCTTAGGTCCAGCCTTGGTCTTCTTCGTCGGCGCGGTAACTTTCTTACCACCCTTCTTGAAGTGTCCCTTCTGCTTAGACTTGCCTTTCTTGAATTTGGTGGTCTTATTGACCAACAACACTTGGTGCTCTTTCTTGATCTCCACTTCTGCAGACTTTAACATAGCAAACAGTTCTGGCAACTGCTTGTTCATGTTCTGCATGTTGTAGTTCATCACAAAGTTCTTGTAACTTGGTGGTAGTGATTGGAGGACACGGTAAATCCCCAAAGCATTAGGAATCACTATACCCAAGCTTTGAAGTTTGTTTGCGTGCCCAGACATCTTAAGCACATGCTCACTGACGGAGCTACCCTCTTCCATCTTGCAGTTAAAGAACTTTTTAGAAGCCTCATAACTTTCAATTGCCGCATGAGTCTCAAAGATCAATTTGAGATCCTCGACAATATCATATGGGTCTGAATTCTCAAACCTTTTCTGAAGCTCCGATTCCAAACCATACAAGATAGCACACTGAACTATGGAGTACTGATTCTTCCGAGCGAGGTAAACATTCTTTACTTCATTGGTAGCATCAGCTGCAGGTGGGTCACCTAGCGGTGCATCCAGCACATAGGTCAAATTACCAGCTGTGAGGACAATCCTCAAATTGCGGAACCAATCCGCAAAGTTGCTTCCATTGTTTTTCAACTTTTCTTTCTCTAGGAACGCATTAAAATTGATAGTAGGGGCTGCCATTGATCTACAACATATTTGCAATAGTTTAGACTAAGTTTATGACAAATTGAGTTCAAATTAATAATAAAGTTAATCTAGGTGAACTCCCACTCAAAACAACATCCCTCACATTGTTTTAGTGATCACACGAACCAAATCCACTACATCAACACCGATCATCACGAGAGTTGATATAGTTTCAATGGCGAACAATCGACATGTTCATCATATCTACTATATGATTCATGCTTTACCTTTCGGTGATCCGTGTTCCGAGACCATGTCTGTACATGCTAGGCTCGTCAAGATCAAACCTTAGTTTCCGCATGAGCAAATCTGGCTTGCTCACGTTGTATACACTTGCGGAATCTAACACACCCGATCATCACGTGGTGCTTCGAAACAACAAGCTTTAGCAACGGTGCTAACTAAGGGTGAACACTTTATGACTTGAAATTCATGTGCATGAGGGATCATCTTATAATGCTACCGTCGTCTACTAAGCAATACAAGATGCATAAAGGATTAACATCACATGCAATTCATAATATATGTGATATGATATGGCCTTTCTTCTTTGTGCTTCCGATCTCCATCTTCTAGCACGAACATGATCTCCATCATCACCGGCATTGCATCAAGGTCAATGACGCTTCTCCATGGTTGTCGTCCACCGGCTTCAACTATTACAAATACTTTGAATAGACACGCGGGTCTTAACATAAATTAAAGACAACCATATGGCTCCTGCCGGTTTCTAACTTACAATAAGGAACATTGCATACATCAAATATAATCACAATCATGGCCATATCACATCACTGCACACCCCTGCAAAACAAAGTTAGACGCCTCTACTTTCTTTGCATGTTTTACGTGGTTTGGGGCTTTCAATAAGTGTCGTTCTAACTTATGAACAAGAACCACAACATTGATACTAGTATTGTTAATCACCCGTTGTAAATTGGATATTAACTATGCTAGGAGAAACAGGCACCCGCAAAGCCACTTATGCAATACAAGTTGCATGTCAAGCGTGGAGCAAGTCTCATGAACGATGTCATGTAAGGTTAGCCCGGGCCGCTTCATCCCAACATACCGCAAGATGCAAAGTACACAAGAAGCAATCGACAATAAAAGCATCAACGCCCACAATGACCATTGTGTTCTACTCGTGCAACAGATCTACATATAGACACGGCTCTGATACCACTGTAGGGTTTCGTAGCATGGAAAACAAAAATTTTCTATCGCATACAAACAAACAAGCCAAGATCTATATACTAGATGGTAGCAACGAGTCGATGGAATAACTTACCCTCAAAGATTCCAAAGTGTTTAACGAGAGCGGATTCTCGTGGGTGATGTAGTCGTACTCTTCCCGATCTCAAGATCGCGTAGACGATCCTTCCGGAGCTGCGTTCCGGCAGCGCTCCCGCAGTCGGTCACACGTTCGGTACTCGACGAAGACCTTCCTCTCCCTTGTTCCAGCAGGCAGTGGAGGTTGTAGCACTCTCCTCGCGATTCCAGCAGCACAACGGCGTGATACCGGAAGTAGAGGGGAGATCTCGCAGGGCTTCGCCTTAAGCCGGAGCGAGTATGGTGGAGTATGAGAGAGCTCCTCGGCGATCTAGGTTTTAGACACACCAAGGAGGAGAGGCTAGAGCCGGCGGCTAGGGTTTGGGGCACCCCAAATCGGCGGCTAGGGCAAAACCCTAGGGGGCGGCGGCGGCTATGGTGGTAGGCGCCAAGCTAGGGTTTGAGGAGAGGTACTTGCGTGTGCTAGGAGGGAGCCCTGCCCCTCCTTATATAGGTGGAGGGGCCGGCGGCCAAGGGGAGGGAGGGGAGTCCCTCCCCAACTCGGCTTGGGTGGTGCGCCGGCTTGGGGAGGAGGGACTCCCTCCCCAACTCGGTTTCAACCTCCTCCTCCTCTTTCCAAAACTTGTCGTTTGACTTTCAACTTAGCCGTTTGACTTTTCAATTTAGGATTTGAATAAACCCTTTATTTTGGACAGCGAAGACACTTAGTACATGATGCAATCATTCCAACTTGCAATGACACATTCATGTACCCCTTCCCCTCCGAAGTGCCGGACATTCCGGAACCTTCTAGAACATTCCCGATAAAAACACCGGAAACATTTCCCAACTCCGAAACGGGACTTTCCTTATATGAATCTTATTCTCCGGACCATTCCGGATCTCCTCGTGATATCCCGGATCCCATCCGAGACTCCGAACAACATTCGGTCTCTTTCTCATTTATTCCATAACTACTCAAACAACGTCGAATCCTTAAGTGTGTCTCCCTACGGTTCGTGAATTATGCGGACATGATCGAGACACTTCTCCGAACAATAACCAATAGAGGAATCTGGAAATTCATATGGCTCCCACATATTTCTATGATTACTTTGCGATCGAATGAACCACTTACATACGATACCAATTTCCCTTTGTCTCACGATAGTTTACTTATCCGAGGTTATGGTCGTCGGTATCTCTGCATACCTAGTTCAACCTCGTTACCGATAAGTACTCTTTTCTCGTTCCCGTGATATGTGATCCCTTGTGAGCCAGTCACATGCTTGCAAGCTAATTGGATGACATTCCACCGAGAGGGCCCAGAGTATATCTATCCGTCATATGGATGGACAAATCCCACTCTTGATCCATGTGTTTCAACCAATACTTTCTGAACACTCAATGCCACCTTTATAGCCACCCAGTTACGGTGTGGTGTTTGATGTCATCAAAGCATCCATCCGGTAAGGGTGATATGCATGATCTCATGGTCGAAGGAATTAGGTTACTATGTATCAGAAAGCATATAGCAATTGAACTATTAAAATGACTTGATATTTATGCTACGCTTATCTATAGGAGTATGTCCACCACATCATTCTCCTAACGATATGATCTTGTTGTTGATAACATCTCAATGTTCATGATAGGGAAACCACAATCATTCATCAACCAACAAGCTAGTGATGTATAGAGGCTATACTAGGGACTTCAAATTAAGTTTACAAATCACACAAGTATCAATGTTTCCTTGTTAATACTATTATAGCATGAATGTAAACATTTATCATAAACACAAAGATATAATAATAACTACATTTATTATTGCCTCTAGGGCATATCTCCAACAATCTATGAAGCATCCTCAATAAAAAGCTATGCATATGGTAAATAAAAAGATTGCTGAGATGCTCATTGTCTGCTTGCCTTGTCATTTTGGTTATGAGAAAGCTCCTGTACCATGTGCAAGGGGTACCCCGTCGGCGGTTCTCAATGATATGCAAATACTTACAGTGACAAGAACTTGCCTGGGCCCTAAGTTGAGTATCCATGAGGTGTGGCCCTCATATTCAAGGGACTTGAGATTGCCAACTTATACTTCGTCAAGCATATAATCCAGCTTTGCCACTTTAACCTTAACCACTTTAAGATGCTTATGATAGGGGCAATGAGGGCTAAAAGCTAATAAGTACCATAATTTTTGGAAGCTCTTTTTGGAACTTGTAATCCCTACTTCCTTTATAAAAAAGGCCTTTCTTCCACCATTATTTGAGTCTTCACATTCTACCTTTAGGCACCATTAAGAGAGCATAGTTATCATTCTGTGTGTAGTGTTCCAAAGCTTATTAATTGATGCATATTGTGTTATTACTTGTTCTTGTGCTACTTGTTTCTAGTCACCCTTGTGAACTTTGAAGGTGTCCTATGCATCTATATTGCTACTCTATGAGGGACAAGCTGATTGCCACTATGCTATGTTTTCTGTATGTGAAACAAACAAATGTTTTTCAATGCATGTTATTCATGATCTTTGTTTGTAGCTTGCCATGTTGCATGCATAGGTACTATGTCCTACTGTTAGAACTCCATTCTTTCATGCACATGTTTAGAGTTCTTTGATCCCAGCTTTCAATGCTTGCAAATGGTTGGATCTTTATTGTGAGGGTGCATGTTCACCTCAAAAATTATTCTGTTTATCACTTACCTACTCGAGGACGAGCAGGAGTTAATCTTGGGGATGTTGATACGTCGGAAACGTATCTATAGTTTTTGATGCTCCATGCTTGTTTAGTATCTACTTTGCTTTACTTGCCTACACTTTGACGTGCTTTTTACATGTTTTCTGGTACTAACCTACTAACAAGTTGCAATAGTGCCAGATGCCTATTTTCTGCTGTTTTTGGTTTCAGAAAAGTTAGTAAAGAAATATTCTCAGAATTGGACGGGACAAACATCAAAGTCAATTACTTTCCGTGGGGAACAAGAAGACCAGAGGGGAGCCGGGGAGGCGAGCTAGAGGGGCCACCCCCAGGCGTGGCCACAGGTGGGCCCGCGCCTGGCTAGGGTTTGGTGCCCCTGGCCGGCTCCTCGACCTCCCTCTTCGCCTATAAGAAGCCCCCGATGCAGAAACTCTGAGTACCCGATCAATATTCTATGAAACCATCTGTAGACGCCGCCACCATCGTCCCTAGATCGGGGGATCTGAAGTTCTTCCCGACACCCTGCTGGAGGGGAGATCATCCCGGAGGCCTTCTCTCCGGTATGATGCGTGAGTAGTTCCACCTTGGACTATGGGTCCATGTAGTAGCTAGATGGTTGTATCTCCTCCTTTGTGCTTTCATGTATAGATCTTGTGAGCTCCGTTCATGATCAAGATCTAATCTATTTGTAATCATGCATGTTGTGTTTTCGGGGATCCGATGGATATTGAGATTATTATGTTGGTTTGATTAATGGTTTTGTCTTTATGATTCTATCATGTCTATGTTGTTTGTGATCTTGCATGCTCTCTGTTGCTAGTGGTTATCTTGGCCAAGTAGTTGCTAGTGACTCCAAGAGGGAGTATTTATGCTCGATAGTGGGTTCATGCCTCTAGTTTCTAGTCATAAATGCAGTTGGATGGTGGTCTATGTATCTTGTTGTATTGCCCAATCGAATCTCATAGGATCTTTCTGACTAGTAATTGCATTGTTATGCCTTGCTCAGTTCCTGTCAATTGCCCTGATGTAATTTGTTGACCCTTCATGCCACATTGTTTATCTAAGGAGAGCACCTCTAGTGAACTATGGACCCCGGTCAAATCTTTATAATTGTTACATCCTCCACTTTTACTTGTTTACTTGCTGCAAACCATTACCTTCTACACCATAGGGGCAAAGTCTTGAGTTTGTGTTGTGCAGGTCTTCACGTTGCCAGCAACACCTGTGTGACGTTTCCTTCCTCCTACTGGTTCGATAACCTCGGTTTCTACTAAGGGAAGACTTGCTGCTGTGCTGCTTCACACCTTGCTCTTGGGGTTTCCAACGAAGCGCTCCTACATCAACTTAGGCGCCATCAACACGAGCGCTGACGCTTGCCGGTGTCGAGATATGCACTGTCGTCACCTGAAAGGAGGCTACGCTGACACTCACATAACCTCATCCTCATCCATTCCCCTCTCTCTAGAGCACTCTCTCACCTACAAACCCTAGGGGAATCCGCCGGAGCCGCCGTCGCTAGAGGCTGCCCTATGCCTCTCTGAGTAATCCACAAGCTTTGTCTCGCCCTTATCATTCTCCTTGGTGAAGCATGCAAGCTAAAGGGGTCCCACATGACCGAATCAGGATCATCTTCCTCGTCTCCAACCATATCACGTTGTCATCCAAGCCATCGATTCTGACCTCCCCGTCTTTCCTCGACCATACCACAAGCTCCAGGGTAAGTCCGTGGTCCTCGCAAACCCTTTACCTTACCCTCTCTTGCCATCTGTTGCTTTGCCACCGTGTCCCTGCAAGCCTCGCCGCCGTGTGTCATCAGGGACACTATTCCGGCGAATAATAATCGGCCGCGCAACCACAGTTTGCCTCAACCAGCTATCCTCTTTCCAGTGCACCCAAAAAAGCTTGCTAGGACACTGTAAATCGCCAACGACGACCACCGACCGGCGGTGGTGGCCATGCTGTCGTTCGATCAACGATGAGCTGACGTAATCCTTGATTGGGTCCGCGTGTTAAATGGTCCACGCCAACATGGCGTGTCAATGTGGCTACTGTCCCACCTGTCTGTGAGCTGAGCTAGGTTTAGTCTCGGTATAAAAAGTATTCACCTATTTAAATTTAATTAGAAAATGGATAAACATTACTAATTCAATAACTTTTGTTTTAGTAATTCATAAAAATATGTTTAATATATGAAAATTTATAGAAAATAAAATATAAAATTTAAATTTATTATCATACATTATTATGTTATATATTTAAATATTTGTTATTTAGTAAATATTTTATAAGTAATTAAACTTAGTAAATTCATATTTTGATATTTTCAAATCAGAAAAAATAAATAGTATACAAAAATTCTTATAAAAATAGGAAATCCAATTATAAACTATAATCATATATTATTAACTAAAATTTACAATTTATTAAGTATTTATAAAATGATAAAGCTTATATAAATCATATTTTATTATTTAAAAATCATAAAATACATATAATATACCAAAAAGATAAAAAAAACTATTTACAGGTTAAAAATATAATACTCAACTTTTGAAGTAAATAAAAATTTAATACTCTAATAACTTGAATTTAAATATATTTCCTTAAATAAGAATTCATAAAAGAATATATAAAAGTTGCTAATACTTCTAATATTATCCATTAAAGGTCTAATAATAGTATTAGTCTTAAATAATGCTAAGATGAAGTTAAAATAATCTTAACATATTTTATAATGCATTTTTGTATATTATGATTCTAAAATAATTGTATATTATTTACCAAAAGGATTATATTTATTTATAAAACCATCAAAAATATTATCATTAACTTATTAAAAATTCTCACTATCATTTTTTATACAATCAATGAACTCACTTAACATCTAAATGAAGTCTTTAAGTAGTTAAGGAAATACCATTTATATAACCATTAAAAGTAATTCCTAATTCTTAAGTGGATAAAATTACCTCATTTTCCTCTTTAATAAGAAACCACCACTCCAATAAAAAGTAATGTTATTATTATTTAGCTTTATAAAACATTATGAAGTGAACAACATATATTGTCATCTCCTATTCAAAACATATAAGTCTCCACTACAAATGTTGTGATTATTCAAATGAAGTAATTATTTCTTCCATGATAATTAATTAGTAAGAAACCCTAAGAGTGTTAACTTATAGTTAGATGCTTTTGTTAGTTAAGTAAGATTTTCTTCAAAAGTTATTCTTTAAGACGCATTTAGAGTAATTCATAAGCTTTCATATAAGGCTCTAACTAGTTAACCATCTTTATATAAGAAGTCTTTGGATACCTTCCACACTTGAGTGTTTAATCGATGTATCTTACTTTGTTGCATTGTAAGTCATTTCACACACTCCCACAAGCCTAATAAGAAGCACAAGTGTGAAGAAAATATAAAAGTGCAATACATTCCAAAGAAACCATTCCCAGTTTCCAAACCCTAGACCATCAACGTTTATTACGGATATTCGAGTTTATCAAATTGCATTACATTACTTATGCATAAAAGCATCTTGCTTCTTTAAATATTAGTCCTTACCGGACCAATGATGTTTTTTCAGATATTAGATATTCTATTGTCTCGAAGACCGTGAATGCATAATATTTCAATCACAAAAGGAAAGTTCACACTTTCCACTACAAGAAATATGCTCACTAGTGACCTTTTTTGACCATGGGTTCTTTGGTCATAGATCTATGGCCATTATGAACCAATTGGTCGTAGGGAATTTGGAAGTCCAAACCTTGAAAAATAACGACCAATTTGGTCAAGAAGGTCATGTTATCCTAACACGGAAAGGTCATAAGTCACGGCGCCAATTTCTCCTACCTTCTGCCCCACCCACACTTTTGACATGAATGGACCAAAACACACCCTGTAGTTCCCAGTATTGCACCTCAAAAATGATCAAGGGCAATTTCGCGAAATCCCCCACACGACCCATCCACCGAAAGAGAACCCTAATCCCCCACACCGCCGCCACTTCTCCATCTCTCTCCTTCAATTCAACACCCACCCAAACCCTAATACCGCCGCGCCTCTGTAACACCCTCAGAATCGACCCTATGCAAGTTTTAGCGAAACACGCCAAACCTGCATAGAAACGATTCAAAGGTGCCCACCAGGCACTTTCGTGCGGGTGGAAAACGAAGTAATAACATTACACAACAGTCCTCGACGGGACCCACAGAACGGATATATATAACAGCGACTCAATGAGTCAAGAATACAAATATATTATACAAAGATCCAAATCACCTTGAAAATGATAGAGCGTCCGACTACGGACAAGATGCAAATGGGGCTAAGAGCCCTGAAGAATAACCAATGGCGTCCATAACCCTGCCCAGGCCAAGCCGGAAGGGTAACCCTGCTAACGACGTCGATCTCAAAACCTGCTTAAACAAAAGGGGTGCCGACAAAGGGCAAAGGAAAAAGAGGAGCGTCAGTACTGAGGCCAGTACACGGCGAGGCTAGAATTCGGCGGTCCTCGCCTACACAGGTATGGTGGACTGAAGCGGCAGCGGCAGCATGCACTAAACAACCTATAGAGACTCGATACAACTGGCGGCAATCAGAGAGGGGTAAGAAAGACCTATTCGGAACCAACCTGATACTACCACCAATCAAACCCATCCTGGTGTTTCCCCTTCGACACCGATCGAGGAAGTCAACCGAGGAACTCACACGATTGGCATTTTTATTTATTCGGTTATCGTTGCAGCAATTACTAGTCAGGTATAGATAATCGTCCTGATAAAATAAGCAGTGGGCCGTTTTAGTTAACCATTCCGTTATAGTTGCAACACTTACTAATCAGATACAAATAGCATGAGATAACCCCAAAACCCAGCAGTTGTTGGTACTTTTATTTAGCCATTCCGTTATAGTTGCAATATTTACTAGTCAGATACAATTGTCGCAAGCGACAACTCAAGCAAGCAATTGTTGGCAGTTTTATTTAGCCATTCCGTTATAGTTGAAGCTGATTACTAGTCATATCAGATACAAGTCAATTTATAACAGTAAACTTTAGTTATAGTTGTCTATGATCGAGATACTGTGCTCCAAGTCGTCCATAACCGCGGACACGGCTTTCAGAAAGTTTTAACCCGGCCGAGGTGCACAAATAGCAACACACACACGATCGACCTCGGAAAAACCAAATCAAAACCCAACAAGGCTTTCACGACAGAGCAATCACAAGATTCAAAAATATTTCAGGGGGCCACCCCTTAAAGTAGACCCGCAACGAAGCCGGCCGGCTCCGAGACGGACTCAAGGTTGTGGGGACGACTGTAAACGACTGGGAACCCGAAAGTGTGACTGAGCTTGTCGATACCGTGGAATCGTGCCACGATCCTAAACAGTACAGTGTGCTCCTCGCACAATCGTAAATACAGTAATAAAGCATGGCATAAGTACATGATAGTAACAAAACCTCAAACTAGTTTGTGGCCCCAAGAAATAAGACGGAATCAAGCTCTGGCTAAGGGGGGTCCCATAATTCCCTGTATGTGGATAGCGCGATAAATCAAGGAACAAGTATCAAGTACTCGGGGTCCTACGGGACACAAGTGGGCGGTCGGAAACCAAATATTATCTATCACCCACCGATGCCTCTGCTTACTTACTCCAATTTTAGTTGTTAAACAGGAAGTAAAGTGAATGATAAATAAAGCCGAGATCATCTCCAACATCAAACATGTGGCAATACTCCAACAACTGTGGTACATGGCGACACGCAACAGCACTTCAGCAAGCGACTACGACGCGCAAGTCCAACTATCTACCAAACAACAGGTAATAGGAGGTGGCCATGGCAATATAGGGCGGCAAGGGATATCACGGATACGAAAACTAGAGCATCGCAACACAGATAGCAATAGATCAACAGGAGGGAATAAATACGATAAAAGTAAGATAGGTAGAAGGGGGGAGATGCTTGCCTGAAACATTGTCGAAGGTTCAACTGAAGATCGGGTCGGCACTCGCATCAACTCAACGGCCTTATCCGCGAAGAAGCAAAACACTAGAAGAAACACCGGATGCAATATTTAATACTACGGCAAAAGATCGGCATGATGCATGCAGGATGTATGACATGGCAAAGGTGCGATGCAACTAGGTCATATTAAGCGGAACCGGGGGTCCCGGCAATTAATTAGATGGTTCATGTTATTTAGAACCCCCGCAATTTAAATGTTGTTTAACATGGCCAAATATAGCACCGGTTCGCTACATCAATTTAAATGAGGCCAATCTGAGACTAGATTTGTCCGCATATGGGTCCCATATTTAATTATGAGGTGAATCGGCATAAGGCCCCCAAACCACACAATATGCATGCGAGATGAATGATTTAATGCAACAAGTAATATCATTTAATAAAATAAGGTCTCGGGTTTGGGTTCACACATTAGGGGGTCTCGACGAACTTGGGGTTCCGGGGTTCGGGGTCCGGTCTCAGGGTTCAGGGTTCGACGGGGTCGGTCTCGGCGGGAACGTTCTCGGATTACTGGGGTAGATCTTGGCGTTCCGGAAGCAGGACTTGGTTCGGCGTTGGGGCGTAGCGGGTCCGCCCTGGTCGGTGCCGATCTTGTCGTTGCGCAGATCTTGTCGGGTCCTCGAGTCGGGTCGGTCTTGGCGTTCGGGGTGAAGTGCTTGTCGTTCCGCGGCGAAGTGCTTGGCGTATCCGGTGGCGATCTTGGCGTCCGGGTTCTCGGTCATCGGTAGATATTTTCATCGCCCTGGTCTTGGACACGACACATACGATGGAGATCTTGGGGTACCATCTTGATCATCAGAGGCGAACTTGGGGCTCGACACCGGGGTCTTCCGGGGGTTCCGTGTCGGAGGTCTTGGGGTTCGGCGGTTTTCGGGTTCCGAGAGTGTCCATGTTGGAGGTCTTCGAATCCGAGGATGGGGCTCCAAAAATCCATGAGGAAGATCTTGTTGGTCTGGCAACATCGCGTTCGGTCACTATGACGAAGTACTTGGGGTTCCCACTTTGATGGCCGATGTCGGACTCGGTTTGCATGTCAACGAGGAGGCCTTGTCGCATCCAACTTGCGTCGGTCTGTATGGCATCAAGCACCAAGCGACGGCGGCAGGGGTTAAGGCGTTGGCTTGCAGACAGAGGGCGACATGGGGAGAAGCACGGCGGCAGCGCACTCGCGGACAGGGCGGCACCGGCCAGAGAAGGGCGAGGACGAGGCCTGGGCGGTTCGGGCGGCACAGGGGTGCTCGAGGCGGGGCTTCCTGCGGCGCTGCACGGTGCAGGGGCACGGGCTCGAGGCGGGGTTCGCCCGCGACAGCGAGGGGACGACGACGGTGCGCCTGCAGAGGAACCGGGGAGGCGACGGCGGCGGCAGAGAGCGAGCGCGAGGGCGTGCAGGGCCGCGGGCGAGGAGGCGGCCGCAGGCGGAGGTCAGGCCGAGGTGGCGAGCGGCGCCGGGGCTCGGGGAGGCGAGAGGGGGCGCATCGGCGACGGCCGTCGCGGCCGCGGGCGGAGGAGGTTGCGGAGAGGGAGGGGAGGAGGAGCGGTGGCCGGAGGCGGGCCCGCGCGAGCTCGGGGCGAGGCGGAACCGGCGAGAGAGGCGCGGCTGGCGAGGTGGGGCGGGGACGCGCGGAAACGGCGAGGAGGGCTCTGCGCAGGCGGGGCGGAGGCTGACGGCGGAGGCGGCGTGCGGGGTGGCCGGTGGAGGGGTGGCGAGGGCGGCGGAGGTCGCCGGTGTTTCTCTGCGGGGGAGGAGGCGAGCGGGAGGCGAGGCGAGGGCGCGGGCGCGCGGGAGAGGAGAGGAAGGTGAGGCCGGCGCCGGAGGTGGAGAAAGGGGAGAGCGTCGGTGGCGGCCTGGGGAGGAGGAGGAGGTTGAGCGGGGCGCGGAGCGGAGCCGCGGCGGGAGGAGGCTGCCGGGGCCGGGGCGGTGAGCGAGCGAGGAGGGAGAGGGAAGGAAGGAGACGGGCGCGTGGGGGGGAGGCGGTCATGGTGGGTCCAGGTGGCGTGGGGCCCAGACGGTCAGGGATAGTGGCGTGTGCTATGTGTGGGTTGGTTGTGTGGGGGTGTGCTGGGAAGTGGGTCCAGGGGGAGAAAGAGAGAGAGAGAGAGAGGGAGAGAGGATGCGGACCAGGGGTGGGGTCAGCATGTAGGTGAGAGAGGGTAGGAGGGGGCTGGGTGAAAGAGGGAGAAAGGGGTGGTGGATTGATGAGGTGGCAGGTGGGTAGAAGTTGGGTGAGAGGGTGAGGTGGCGGCCTGTGGTTGGAGGGTAGATTAGGATTGGGTGGGGATAGGTTTTAGAGGGGGGGCTGGTTTAGAATTTGTGTTTGTTTGGTTCTGTTTAATTTAAAACAAAGCCACTTTGCAAATAGTTTTTAGGGAAAATAAAATATCCGATACGATCGGGGTTTTGTATTTGAAATGAAAAGGGGTATTTGTACAAAGCAAAACTAGGCTTTTCGAAATAGTGCAGACAACAATGCATGATGATGACGATGCAATGCACAAAAACAACGCGATTTTCTAGTAGCGGTTTTGCGGGATGCCACAGCCTCCCTCTCTCTGCTTCACGGCACCACCTCCGTGTGCTCCGGCCATTCTCCCCAATGCCGCCAAGCTCGCCTCAAGCCCTAGATCGGCAGCACCCCTACGATGTGGGCGGAGCTCGCGAGCTCGTAGGATGAACCGCCGATGGCGTTCATGTAACATCCCTAAAAGCATGTTTTCAAAGTTTGCATATCATCCATGCATACATATCATTTAGGGACCAAATATCAAACTCATTTCAAGAAAACAGTAGCACTTGGTGCTATTATTTTATGTAAGCAAAACATTGATCAAATGCTACTCTCCAATGAGAGATTATTTGTCTTAAATCAAGCCTTGCTTGCTCTCTTATTACTTTGTTTATTTGTTGGAGTTTAGTGAAAATTTACAAAACAAATATGATTTAAAAACCATTTTCAAAACTTATTCAAATCAAGTGCTATAGCACTGTTTGTTTTGTTCAATCAAAGGGACCAAGCTAGTACAGAGAGACCACATGGTTTATGCCCAAAAATATGACTGTTACACTCTACAAAAATCCAGAAAAGATTTCAATTCAAATGGCTTTTGATTTTATTTGATTTTGATTCCTGAAAAATCAACTCAGAAAAATAAAAAGAAGTTTAAAACCCATTTGGGCCTGGCGCCACCTTCCCAGCCCAGCAAGTGAATCAGCCCTGCAACCACGTCACTCCGTCGTCCCCAAATCCCGCCCGCAGACCACGTCGCCGCTGCCGTTGATGCCGATAATGGCGTGGCGTAATTAGCCTTGATTCTGCGAGCGTTTCCTGTCGCGCTGCAGCCTACTTAAACCCCTCCCCCTCGCGACCATTTCCCCCAACAAAGCTAGCCAGGAGGGCCACCAGGCTGCCAGTATTTGCCCTCACACCGCCACGGTACCGACAGACTCCGCATGCGATTCCGGTGTGCTCTCGTCGCCCCTTGCCGTCTATTTTTGCCAGAGTGATCGCAGCATCCTTGCGCATCTTCTAATCCCATTGGTGCATGCTAGGACTATCGGGAGCCTCGCCAACGACGACGACCGCAAGTGCCTGACGCAGCCGCAAACTCCGATGAGCTCTCCTGGTTTGTACCGACCGCGCCTCCCTCTCTCATTCACACTCACATGCTCGCCTTGACTGTACGCGTCTAACGCCACCCTTCTTGTGACTTAGTGTGAGCCG